>JAVIAB010000073.1:94946763-95509263 GCA_032433765.1 Megaustenia siamemsis
TGATCAGATTAGAATTCAAGCAGCAAGGGAAGCCGCGGCAAGGCAATGGCCAGTGAACCGGCTTACTGGGAGCACTAAGTCTGGTTCGATCCCGACTGACAGCACAAGGATTCAACCAACATTAAACAGAAACCAAATTATTTCTTTTTTTTTTTCTTGGAATGAATGACGGCAAACGCGTAATCTAATCACTTCACCCAACAAAATGAGTCGTCTTCTTTTTGTTCCCTTCTCATTTGCCTTTCAGCGTAGAGGTGAGCTATAATTTGCGGTCTTTGCTCTTTTGATGTTATGTTTCCTAGTGTTTTTAATATTCTATCTTTTTTTCGCAGTCGATCTTTTTTCGTGTTCTCGCAACGTTTATTTAAAAAAAAAAAAACCCGCTGTGTTGTGTTTTGGTCTTTCTGTCTTATCACGTGGCCAAGCCATTTTATTGGCGGAAATTATAACTTGCTTTTTTCTCAGTTCCTTATATCTGATTTTATCTCTCAGATTCTTTTCGATGGTCAAAATATATGGATACCAACGCCAGATTCTCTAAAAGCTGCGATTAGTTACAGGATTCTTTAGTTTTTTGTGAAAGAAAAATCGTAAATAAATTAATGTCTGTTCTCTATTATTTGCTTGTTCCCATTATTATTAAAAAATAATAATTTATTTGCCTGTTCCCATTCTTATAAAATGAATTATTTATTTGCATGTTCCAATTCTTTTAAAATGAATCATTTATTTGCTTGTTCCCATTCTTTTAAAATGAATCATTTATTTGCCTGTTCTCATTCTTATAAAATGAATAATTTATTTGCTTGTTCCCATTCTTTTAAAATGAATCATTTATTTGCCTGTTCCCATTCTTATAAAATGAATCATTTATTTGCCTGTTCCCATTCTTATAAAATGAATCATTTATTTGCTTGTTCCCATTCTTATAAAATGAATCATTTATTTGCCTGTTCTCATTCTTATAAAATTTATCATTTATTTGCTTGTACACATTCTTTTAAAATGAATCATTTATTTGCCTGTTCTCATTCTTTTAAAATGAATCATTTATTTGCCTGTTCTCATTCTTTTAAAATGAATCATTTATTTGCCAGTTCCCATTCTTTTAAAATGAATCATTTATTTGCCTGTTCCCATTCTTATAAAAAGAACTACTGCCGTTGGTGCTGCAAGATTCACTCATTAAGTCTCACTTTCACTTCCATCACATACTGACATGAACAAATCAATCAATGCCAATTATCAACAACAGTTGCCCAATCTGTCTTATCCGATGCCTAATTGTTGCTGACATACCAACCAGCGGCCATCACGCCCTCAAACGAGTTATAATGGAGCATCCAAAAGTTTTAAAATAAGCACCGGAACCACAGAAAATGGGAGGCCAGTAACTGTCGGGAAGGTAGAACATGGAAGTTAGAAAATGATTGTAATATTCAAATAGATGGTGCAACAGTGCATGGCAGATAACGATGTTGGCATGATTAAACGAGAAACTGCATTTTTTGTGTGGGAAAGAAACCACATCACAGCAACTGTTTGGAGATATCTGCAGTGACAACCAGAGTTATAAAATCAGTTACATGATCTACAACTAGGCAAATATAACACAGTATGCCATGACAATACGTGTGATAACATTCGTACAAAACAATGTAAGAAAGTGTTTGTTTGTTTGTTTGTTTGTTTGTTTTTTTAATGAATGAATAAAGTTTACAAGAAAGTGCTTCAATTGTTAGAAAGTTAAAATAGGAGCACTGGAATAAACGTCCGGAATTTAAAGCCGGGTAGGATAACCGTCAATAAGATGAGATTGATGCTAAACTACAAGAGATAAAACAAATTACAGAAATAATTATGACACGGGAAAAAAAACTGGAGTGTAGTAACCATAAAAAATTACAACAATGGAAAACACAACACTGCGGTACC
Source organism: Megaustenia siamemsis (assembly GCA_032433765.1). Classification (NCBI taxonomy): domain Eukaryota; kingdom Metazoa; phylum Mollusca; class Gastropoda; order Stylommatophora; family Ariophantidae; genus Megaustenia; species Megaustenia siamemsis. The sequence goes on from JAVIAB010000073.1 coordinate 94,948,699, forward strand.
TGTCTGAATAATCATCATCATCATCATCATTGAGTGCCGTCTCCGCAACGAAGGTTGGCTACCATGGAGCGCCATTTTGCTCTATCTCTTGCTTTGATGGTGCAGGTTGTCATCGGTTGATTTGTCCATCTTTTGATGTTACTCGTCCATGTTAATCTTAGTCTGCCTCTGCCTCTTTTACCTTGTATTTTCCCCTCCAGGATCACTTTCAGTAGGCTGTTGTGTCTTTTAGCATGGCCTAAGAATCGCATTTGTCTTGTTCTAATTGTGTTCAGCAGTTCTCTTTTAATTTTTAGTTGTTTTAAGACTTTGTCATTTGTTTTGTTTTCCTTCCATCCAATTCTACATATTCTTCTATATATCCACATTTCAAAGGCTTCAATTCTCTGTTCTGTTTTCTTGTCTAATGTCCATGTTTCAGCACCATATAGGAATATTGAGAAGATGTAACATTTTGCTATTCTTAGTTTTAGCTCTGGTGTTATTTGTTTTGATGTTAGTATGTCCTTCATGACATTAAAATTACTTTTTGCCATTCCTATTCTTTTGTTTATTTCAGTTGTACATTTTCCATCACTGGTTATAGTATGTCCAAGGTAGTTATAGTTCTGAACTGTCTCAAGGTCTATTCCTTCAATTTTGATATCCACTTGTGGGTTTTGAGTATTTTCTTTGTTTATGATCATAGTTTTAGTCTTTTTGATATTCATATCTAGTCCATATTTTTTGCTTGTCGTGTTTATTTCATTAAGTAATTGTTGTAGGTCTTTAGGATTTTCTGCTAGTAGCACAGTATCATCAGCATATCTTAGGTTATTGATTATCTTTCCATTAATTTGTAAGCCTGGCATCTCTATGATGTTTTTAAAGATTTGCTCAGTGTATAGATTGAACAAGCTTGGTGATAGGATGCATCCTTGTCTTACTCCTCTTTTTATATCAATGGGTGCAGAGAACTCTTTGTTATATTTTATTATTGCTGTTTGCTCCCAGTATAGATTGCATATTAGTCGTATATCCATGTCATCTAGATGTATCTCTTTTAGGCATTCTATAAGTTGTTTGTGGTGTACTCTATCAAAAGCTTTGGTGTAGTCTATGAAGCAGGCATATATTGGTTTGTTTACTTCTGTGTATTTTTCGATTAATGTTCTCATGCAGAATATGGCTTCTTTTGTCCCGCTATTTTTCCTAAATCCAAATTGCTGCTCATCTAATTCAGTATTGATTTTATTCTGAATCCTTCCTTGTATAACTTTTAGCAAGATTTTTGTAACATGGCTCATTAGGCTTATTGTTCTAAAGTCACTGCATTCAACTGCACCATTCTTTTTAGGCAATGCAATGAAAGTTGATGTTTTTAGTTCATTTGGTATGTATCCTGTGTGGTATATGTCGTTGCATATGTCTGTAATCACTTCAATGCCAAAATCTTCAAGTGCCTGTATCATCTCTATCTGTATGCTTTCAAGTCCTGCTGCTTTTCCCCTTTTCATTGTTTTTATAGCTTTTTCCACCTCAGATTTTAAGATTTTATAGCCTGATGTACATTTTATAACTGGTTTCTTGTCCCTTTGATCATGAAATAGTTCTGTTATATATTCCTGCCATCTATCTATGATATCCTTATTGTCTGTTAGCATTTTTCCTTTTTTGTCTGCAATGCATCCACCTTCTGTGGCTTTTTTATTTTTATTAGTCATTCTCTTTATTTCTGTGTACATTCCTCTTAGGTCTTGTTTGCTTTCCATAGTTTCTATTTCTCTACATTTTTGGCTGAGCCAGTCTTCTTTTGCCTTTTTGCACATTTTGCGTATCTCATTATCTATTTTATTGTATTGGGCAGTGTTCTTCGCTTGTCTCCTTTCTTCCATTTTTTCTAAGATGGTGTTAGTTATCCATTTTTGTTTTTTGTTCTTTTCTCTTTTGGGTAAGGTGTCGCAGGCTTTTTGTATGCTTTTCTTTATGCATTGCCATTTGGTTGTTACTTTTTCATCAGGATTTCTCTTCTGTATTGTTCAATTCCTTCCTCTAGCAGCTTCTGGTATGTGTTCTTTACTTGTATTGTATAGATATCTTTAATATCTTTTGATTTAAAGCTGTTATGTCGAGTGGGTTTGTTGATGAATCAAATTTTTGCTTGTTTCTCTTTAGTTTGATTTTGATTTTAATCATTACAGGATTGTGATCAGAATTAATATCTGCTCCTAGGTAGGTTTTGGCTTTCTTTACGCTGTTACCGAACCTTTCTTTTATCATTATGTAATCTATTTGATTCCTCTTCCTATCTCAAGGGCTTTTCCATGTGTATAGTTTCCTTTTCTCTTGCTCAAAGTAGGTGTTACATATTATCAGCCTATTTTCTTCACAGAATTGTATTAATCTTTCTCCTCTGTCATTTCTTTTTCCTAAACCATGATTTCCTATAATGGTCTTATATCTACCTTTTCCTACTTTAGCGTTCATGTCACCCATTACAATCAAGATGTCTGAAGATTTCACTTGCTTCATAACTTTATTTAGGTCTTCATAGTATGCCTCTATTTGTTCATCTGTGTAGTCTTGAGTAGGTGCATATGTCTGTATTATTGCTATGTCGAATGGTTTTGCTTTCAACTTGAGTAGTATAATCCTATCACTGTATGTCCAGTGGGTACTTATATATTTTTGTAGCTCTCTTTTTATCAGTATTCCTACCCCCCTTTGATGTTCTGTTGTGTTTCCTGAGTATATAAATGTATATTTTTGTCTTCAATGTACCCACATTCCTTCCATCTAGTCTCTGATATGCCTAAAATATCTATATTTATTCGTTCTGCTTCTTGAATTAGATTTTCCAATTTCCCTTGTTGATATAGAGTCCTAACATTCCAAGTACTTATTTTAAGATCTTTCCTCCGACATAAGTTCGAATTTCTCCGACTCTCCATGGCTTCCTCTGGACTGGTACGTGATGAGGCTCCAATCTCTTTCACGGTGGTCAGCCATGTTCGTCTTTCGTGTTCTGAACATGCCTCTTGTGTACCACACACTTTGCTGTTTTCGCTTTCTGGGCCGTTGATCATTCTTGATTCCTCCGCCTCCATCCACTGTCACAGACTTTTCACATAAGGGTTGAACATACCCGTTTTTCCGTTGACATTTTTGTCAAACCATGTGCTTGCCTATCGAACCGCGAACACACAACACAAAGAAGAATAAATCATATTCCACTTAAATATCGGCAATCACAGTCCATCCCCACGTTAGAAGTAAAACATACACCAAACGGGAGAATAGCAACACATAATTTCACAACTAGACTGTCGCGTAAATCATTTAAATATATCAGCAAGAGCCGAATTATAAAAATCGACTACACGAAGCCGCCATGACACCGGAAGTTATGTCTGAATAATAAAGAAGAAATATCGCCAGATAGTTGTGAGAAGATGAAATAGGAGATGACAGCCGATAAAGCACAAGCAAGAATTGACAGTGCAAACCAATTCTGACATCAGAAAATCTCACGAATCAAATTATAATAACTTGATGCTGCAGCCATTAAAGTTCACTTCTTAGAATAAATGACGTCAGTACATGACCTTTCCCAAGAATTGTCTCCCCCGTCTTTCAGTGCACGGCGACCTGTCAATGACAGATACAGTTAAAAATAGTCGTTATTATTCTCTTTTTGCTGCACTTTTTGAATATCTGATTTGAGAAAGTCAGTCTGACTCCAAATTTTCATACCTCAAGTGCAAAGAGTGCAGGGGATCTTTGAAGCGCACAGTCAGGGTTGCCACTCGTCTTTCCGGGACTGTGTCGACTTTTAATGAAATGATTCACTGTCCAGAAAAATGTCTTCGGGACACCTATTTGTCCAGGTATTTTATTTACCTGCAAAATATCTCGCTAAAACAGGAGTAGTATAGCAGGAAGGATTTGGATATTATTTAGGCGCTAAATTAACAAAGATATATAGTAGGCGCGCGGCGCGCCTAATGTACACGCTAGACAGGGGGAGTTGACCGTGACATTTCGTGGTCGGATGTTGACCTCTAGGCCCGGTGACCCCGGAAGTGCGCTGTTTATGTCTGGTGTGTGCTGACTTTTGTGCGCTTGGTGTACTTGAGCGATAGTGATAGGTTAGTAGATTATACAACATCAGGTTTCTCATAATGAGGTTTCTTCTGGGCGCCTAATGTACTGTAGGCGCAGGGGGAGTTAACGGTGACATTTCGTATCGGGATGTTGACTGGGGGTGTCTGTCGGCGTGACCTCGGCGCTCCGTATTTTAAAAATTCCGAATTATTTTTGAACTGTGACATTTCGTGTCGGGGTGTTGACTGGGGGTGTCTGTCGGCGTGACCTCGGCGCTCCGTATTTTAAAAATTCCGAATTATTTTAAAAAAACAGTCTCCATCTGATTTCGAACACGGGTCTACGGCGTGCCAGGCCAGACACTTACCACTATGCTACAGGCGATCACAGAATTAGAGGCTGAATGAGACAGGTGAATCGTGAGGCTTTTGTTGGTGCCTGACAGCTAGCTAGTAGTAGAGAAAGATTGACCCGCATTTAGGCGCTAAATTAACGAAGATATATAGGGCAGCGCCCCGCGCGCATAACGCGTGCCGCGCAGGGGGAGTTAACCGTGACATTTCATGTCGGGATGCCCGGTGACCTCTCGTTGACCTCTCAACCTCTCGGCGCCATGGTCGGGGTGAGCTCTCCCAGTAGGGGACCTGTTATGATCAAAGACCCTATTTCTCTGTGAAATTTCTCACTTGGGTAACTTAAGCTGGTCTAGCCGTCTAACAGAGAGACAGTAAATTAATGTACTTTTGATATTCTATTACTGTAGTGTTTTTTTTTTTTTTTTTTGTAGTGGTTGTAGTAATAGTAGTAGTAGTTAAACTACTACTTTTTTTTCATGTATAGTAGAGAGACGGTAGAGTCTTATAGTTATTTTTATGCATGACAACTTTAATGTATCTATAAAATTCATTTTGAAATATATTTAACCCGTGGAAACATAAGCATCATGAGACTTATTAATGTCCAAATTGACCGCTTGTTCATAACACGGATACGACAGCGATGATGACTTTAACGGGTACACAATCAAAGATCCCGTGGGTTTTGTTTTAGTCGATGACAACTTTTGAAATAGTAGCTGACAACTTTTGTATTAACAGATGACAGCTTTCAATGACTGTTTACATGCTATGTCATTGTAGCAGTCATGTATGTCATGTCGAGGTAGTAGACACGTATGTCATGTCATTGTAACAGTCATGTCAATGTAACAGTCATTTCGTTGTAATAGTCAGCTCGTTGTAACAGTCACGTGTGTCATGTCGTTTTATCAGAGACGTATGGTATGTCGTTGTAACAGTCATTTCATTGTAATAGGCATCTCGTTGTAACAGTCACGTATGGCATGTCGTTTTATCAGACACGTATGGTATGTCGTTGTAACAGACATGTTGTTGTATCAGTCATGTCGATGTAGTAGACACGTATGTCATGTCATTGTAACAGTCATGTCAATGTAACAGTCATGTCAATGTAACAGGCATTTCGTTGTAATAGTCATCTCGTTGTAACAGTCACGTATGTCATGTCGTTCTATCAGACACGTATGGTATGTCGTTGTAAAAGACACGTCGTTGTATCAGCGATGTCGATGTAGTAGACACGTATGTCATGTCATTGTAAAAGTCATGGCAATGTAACAGTCATGTCAATGTAACAGGATTTCGTTGTAATAGTCATCTCGTTGTAACAGTCACGTATGTCATGTCGTTTTATCAGAGACGTATGGTATGTCGTTGTAACAGACATGTCGTTGCATCAGTCATGTCGATGTAGTAGACACGTATGTCATGTCGTTGTAACAGACACGTATGGTATGTCGTTGTAACAGACATGTCGTTGTATCAGGCATGTCGATGTAGTAGACACGTATGTCATGTCAATGTAACAGTCATGTCAATGTAACAGTCATGACAATGTAACAGGCATTTCGTTGTAATAGTCATCTCGTTGTAACAGTCACGTATGTCATGTCGTTTTATCAGACACGTATGACATGTCGTTGTAACATACATGTCGTTGTATCAGGCATGTCGATGTAGTAGACACGTATGTCATGTCATTGTAACAGTCATGTCAATGTAACAGGCATGTCAATGTAACAGTCATTTCGTTGTAATAGTCATCTCGTTGTAACAGTCACGTATGTCATGTCGTTTTATCAGAGACGTATGGTATGTCGTTGTAACAGACATGTCGTTGCATCAGTCATGTCGATGTAGTAGACACATATGTCATGTCGTTGTAGCAGACACGTATGGTATGTCGTTGTAACAGACATGTCGTTGTATCAGGTATGTTGATGTAGTAGACACGTATGTCATGTCATTGTAACAGTCATGTCAATGTAACAGTCATGACAATGTAACAGGCATTTCGTTGTAATAGTCATCTCGTTGTAACAGTCACGTATGTCATGTCGTTTTATCAGACACGTATGGTATATCGTTGTAACAGACATGTCGTTGTATCAGTCATATCGATGTAGTAGACATGTATGGCATGTCAATGTAACAGTTATGTCAATGTAACAGTCGTGTCAATGTAACAGTCATTTCGTTGTAATAGTCATCTCGTTGTAACAGTCACGTATGTCATGTTGTTTTATCAGAGACGTATGGTATGTCGTTGTAGCAGACATGTCGTTGTATCAGGCATGTCGATGTAGTAGACACGTATGTCATGTCATTGTAACAGTCATGTCAATGTAACAGTCATTTCGTTGTAATAGTCATCTCTTTGTAACAGACACGTATGTCATGTCGTTTTATCAGACACGTATGGTATGTCGTTGTAACAGACATGTCGTTGTATCAGTCATGTCGATGTAGTAGACACGTATGTCATGTCATTGTAACAGTCATGTCAATGTAACAGTCATGTCAATGTAACAGTCATTTCGTTGTAATAGTCATCTCGTTGTAACAGTCACAGATGTCATGTCGTTTTATCAGACACGTATGGTATGTCGTTGTAACAGACATGTCGTTGTATCAGTCATGTCGATGTAGTAGATACGTATGTCATGTCATTGTAACAGTCATGTCAATGTAACAGTCTTGTCAATGTAACAGTCATTTCGTTGTAATAGTCATCTCGTTGTAACAGTCACGTATGTCATGTCGTTTTATCAGACACGTATGACATGTCGTTGTAACATACATGTCGTTGTATCAGTCATGTCGATGTAGTAGACACGTATGTCATGTCATTGTAACAGGCATGTCAATGTAACAGTCATGTCAATGTAACAGTCATTTCGTTGTAATAGTCATCTCGTTGTAACAGTCACGTATGTCATGTCGTTTATCAGAGACGTATGGTATGTCGTTGTAACAGACATGTCGTTGCATCAGTCATGTCGATGTAGTAGACACATATGTCATGTCGTTGTAGCAGACACGTATGGTATGTCGTTGTAACAGACATGTCGTTGTATCAGGTATGTTGATGTAGTAGACACGTATGTCATGTCATTGTAACAGTCATGTCAATGTAACAGTCATGACAATGTAACAGGCATTTCGTTGTAATAGTCATCTCGTTGTAACAGTCACGTATGTCATGTCGTTTTATCAGACACGTATGGTATATCGTCGATGTAGTAGACATGTATGGCATGTCAATGTAACAGTCATGTCAATGTAACAGTCATGTCAATGTAACAGTCATTTCGTTGTAATAGTCATCTCGTTGTAACAGTCACGTATGTCATGTTGTTTTATCAGAGACGTATGGTATGTCGTTGTAGCAGACATGTCGTTGTATCAGGCATGTCGATGTAGTAGACACGTATGTCATGTCATTGTAACAGTCATGTCAATGTAACAGTCATTTCGTTGTAATAGTCATCTCTTTGTAACAGACACGTATGTCATGTCGTTTTATCAGACACGTATGGTATGTCGTTGTAACAGACATGTCGTTGTATCAGTCATGTCGATGTAGTAGACACGTATGTCATGTCATTGTAACAGTCATGTCAATGTAACAGTCATGTCAATGTAACAGTCATTTCGTTGTAATAGTCATCTCGTTGTAACACTCACAGATGTCATGTCGTTTTATCAGACACGTATGGTATGTCGTTGTAACAGACATGTCGTTGTATCAGTCATGTCGATGTAGTAGATACGTATGTCATGTCATTGTAACAGTCATGTCAATGTAACAGTCTTGTCAATGTAACAGTCATTTCGTTGTAATAGTCATCTCGTTGTAACAGTCACGTATGTCATGTCGTTCTATCAGACACGTATGGCATGTCGTTGTAACAGACATGTCGTTGTATCAGTCATGTCGACGTAGTAGACACGTATGTCATGTCATTGTAACAGTCATGTCAATGTATCAGTCATGTCAATGTAACAGTCATTTCGTTGTAATAGTCATCTCGTTGTAACAGGCACGTATGTCAAGTCGTTTTATCAGAGACGTATGGTATGTCGTTGTAACAGACATGTCGTTGTATCAGTCATATCGATGTAGTAGACACGTATGTCATGTCATTGTAACAGTCCTGTCAATGTAACAGTCATGACAATGTAACAGTCATTTCGTTGTAATAGTCATCTCGTTGTAACAGTCACGTATGTCATGTCGTTCTATCAGACACGTATGGCATGTCGTTGTAACAGACATGTCGTTGTATCAGTCATGTCGACGTAGTAGACACGTATGTCATGTCATTGTAACAGTCATGTCAATGTATCAGTCATGTCAATGTAACAGTCATTTCGTTGTAATAGTCATCTCGTTGTAACACTGACGTATGTCATGTCGTTTTATCAGAGACGTATGGTTTGTCGTTGTAACAGCCATTCGTTGCATCAGTCATGTCGATGTAGTAGACACGTATGTCATGTCGTTGTAACAGACACGTATGGTATGTCGTTGTAACAGACATGTCGTTGTATCAGGCATGTCGATGCAGTAGACACGTATGTCATGTCATTGTAACAGTCATGTCAATGTAACAGGCATGACAATGTAACAGGCATTTCGTTGTAAAAGTCATCTCGTTGTAACAGTCACGTATGTCATGTCGTTTTATCAGTCACGTATGGCATGTCGTTGTAACATACATGTCGTTGTATCAGTCATGTCGATGTAGTAGACACGTATGTCATGTCATTGTAACAGGCATGTCAATGTAACAGTCATGTGGCCAGTGTGCCACGAGGGATCATGTAGGTTGTCTAGTTGGCCATGATGGATCATGTAGGTTGTCTAGTTGGCCATGATGGATCATATAGGTTGTCTAGTTGGCCATGATGGATCATGTAGGTTGTCTAGTTGGCCATGATGGATCATGTAGGTTGTCTTGTTGGCCATGATGGATCATGTAGGTTGTCTAGTTGGCCATGATGGATCATGTAGGTTGTCTAGTTGGCCATGATGGATCATGTAGGTTGTCTAGTTGGCCATGATGGATCATGTAGGTTGTCTAGTTGGCCATGATGGATCATGTAGGTTGTCGACTGTTCCATCTCGACACAGTCGACAACATACAAACAGCCATCATGGAACAGTCGACAACCTACATGATCCATCATGGCCAACTAGACAACCTACATGATCCATCATGGCCAACTAGACAACCTACATGATCCATCATGGCCAACTAGACAACCTACATGATCCATCATGGCCAACTAGACAATCTACATGATCCATCATGGCCAACTAGACAACCTACATGATCCATCATGGCCAACTAGACAACCTACATGATCCATCATGGCCAACTAGACAACCTACATGATCCATCATGGCCAACTAGACAACCTACATGATCCCTCGTGGCACACTGGCCACATGACTGTTACATTGACATGCCTGTTACAATGACATGACATACGTGTCTACTACATCGACATGACTGATACAACGACATGTATGTTACAACGACATGCCATACGTGACTGATAAAACGACATGACATACGTGACTGTTACAACGAGATGACTTTTACAACGAAATGCCTGTTACATTGTCATGCCTGTTACATTGACATGACTGTTACAATGACATGACATACGTGTCTACTGCATCGACATGCCTGATACAACGACATGTCTGTTACAACGACATACCATACGTGTCTGTTACAACGACATGACATACGTGTCTACTACATCGACATGACTGATGCAACGAATGGCTGTTACAACGACAAACCATACGTCTCTGATAAAACGACATGACATACGTCAGTGTTACAACGAGATGACTATTACAACGAAATGACTGTTACATTGACATGACTGATACATTGACATGACTGTTACAATGACATGACATACGTGTCTACTACGTCGACATGACTGATACAACGACATGTCTGTTACAACGACATGCCATACGTGTCTGATAGAACGACATGACATACGTGACTGTTACAACGAGATGACTATTACAACGAAATGACTGTTACATTGTCATGACTGTTACATTGACAGGACTGTTACAATGACATGACATACGTGTCTACTACATCGATATGACTGATACAACGACATGTCTGTTACAACGACATACCATACGTCTCTGATAAAACGACTTGACATACGTGCCTGTTACAACGAGATGACTATTACAACGAAATGACTGTTACATTGACATGACTGATACATTGACATGACTGTTACAATAACATGACATACGTGTCTACTACGTCGACATGACTGATACAACGACATGTCTGTTACAACGACATGCCATACGTGTCTGATAGAACGACATGACATACGTGACTGTTACAACGAGATGACTATTACAACGAAATGACTGTTACATTGACAAGACTGTTACATTGACATGACTGTTACAATGACATGACATACGTATCTACTACATCGACATGACTGATACAACGACATGTCTGTTACAACGACATACCATACGTGTCTGATAAAACGACATGACATCTGTGAGTGTTACAACGAGATGACTATTACAACGAAATGACTGTTACATTGACATGACTGTTACATTGACATGACTGTTACAATGACATGACATACGTGTCTACTACATCGACATGACTGATACAACGACATGTCTGTTACAACGACACACCATACGTGTCTGATAAAACGACATGACATACGTGTCTGTTACAAAGAGATGACTATTACAACGAAATGACTGTTACATTGACATGACTGTTACAATGACATGACATACGTGTCTACTACATCGACATGCCTGATACAACGACATGTCTGCTACAACGACATACCATACGTCTCTGATAAAACAACATGACATACGTGACTGTTACAACGAGATGACTATTACAACGAAATGACTGTTACATTGACATGACTGTTACATTGACATGACTGTTACATTGACATGCCATACATGTCTACTACATCGACGATATACCATACGTGTCTGATAAAACGACATGACATACGTGACTGTTACAACGAGATGACTATTACAACGAAATGCCTGTTACATTGTCATGACTGTTACATTGACATGACTGTTACAATGACATGACATACGTGTCTACTACATCAACATACCTGATACAACGACATGTCTGTTACAACGACATACCATACGTGTCTGCTACAACGACATGACATATGTGTCTACTACATCGACATGACTGATGCAACGACATGTCTGTTACAACGACATACCATACGTCTCTGATAAACGACATGACATACGTGACTGTTACAACGAGATGACTATTACAACGAAATGACTGTTACATTGACATGACTGTTACATTGACATGCCTGTTACAATGACATGACATACGTGTCTACTACATCGACATGACTGATACAACGACATGTATGTTACAACGACATGTCATACGTGTCTGATAAAACGACATGACATACGTGACTGTTACAACGAGATGACTATTACAACGAAATGACTGTTACATTGACAAGACTGTTACATTGACATGACTGTTACAATGACATGACATACGTATCTACTACATCGACATGACTGATACAACGACATGTCTGTTACAACGACATACCATACGTGTATGATAAAACGACATGACATCTGTGACTGTTACAACGAGATGACTATTACAACGAAATGACTGTTACATTGACATGACTGTTACATTGACATGACTGTTACAATGACATGACATACGTGTCTACTACATCGACATGACTGATACAACGACATGTCTGTTACAACGACATACCATACGTGTCTGATAAAACGACATGACATACGTGTCTGTTACAAAGAGATGACTATTACAACGAAATGACTGTTACATTGACATGACTGTTACAATGACATGACATACGTGTCTACTACATCAACATACCTGATACAACGACATGTCTGTTACAACGACATACCATACGTGTCTGCTACAACGACATGACATATGTGTCTACTACATCGACATGACTGATGCAACGACATGTCTGTTACAACGACATACCATACGTCTCTGATAAAACGACATGACATACGTGACTGTTACAACGAGATGACTATTACAACGAAATGACTGTTACATTGACATGCCTGTTACATTGACATGACTGTTACAATGACATGACATACGTGTCTACTACATCGACATGCCTGATACAACGACATGTATGTTACAACGACATGTCATACGTGTCTGATAAAACGACATGACATACGTGACTGTTACAACGAGATGACTATTACAACGAAATGCCTGTTACATTGTCATGACTGTTACATTGACATGACTGTTACATTGACATGACATACGTGTCTACTACATCGACATGCCTGATACAACGACATGTCTGTTACAACGACATACCATACGTGTCTGTTACAACGACATGACATACGTGTCTACTACATCGACATGACTGATGCAACGACATGTCTGTTACAACGACATACCATACGTCTCTGATAAAACGACATGACATACGTGACTGTTACAACGAGATGACTATTACAACGAAATCCTGTTACATTGACATGACTGTTACATTGCCATGACTTTTACAATGACATGACATACGTGTCTACTACATCGACATCGCTGATACAACGACGTGTCTTTTACAACGACATACCATACGTGTCTGATAGAACGACATGACATACGTGACTGTTACAACGAGATGACTATTACAACGAAATGCCTGTTACATTGACATGACTGTTACATTGACATGACTGTTACAATGACATGACATACGTGTCTACTACATCGACATGACTGATACAACAACATGTCTGTTACAACGACATACCATACGTGTCTGATAAAACGACATGCCATACGTGACTGTTACAACGAGATGCCTATTACAATGAAATGACTGTTACAACGACATACCATACGTCTCTGATAAAACGACATGACACACGTGACTGTTACAACGAGCTGACTATTACAACGAAATGACTGTTACATTGACATGACTGTTACAATGACATGACATACGTGTCTACTACCTCGACATGACATACATGACTGCTACAATGACATAGCATGTAAACAGTCATTGAAAGCTGTCATCTGTTAATACAAAAGTTGTCAGCTACTATTTCAAAAGTTGTCATCGACTAAAACAAAACCCACGGGATCTTTGATTGTGTACCCGTTAAAGTCATCATCGCTGTCGTATCCGTGTTATGAACAAGCGGTCAATTTGGACATTAATAAGTCTCATGATGCTTATGTTTCCACGGGTTAAATATATTTCAAAATGAATTTTATAGATACATTAAAGTTGTCATGCATAAAAATAACTATAAGACTCTACCGTCTCTCTACTATACATGAAAAAAAAGTAGTAGTTTAACTACTACTACTATTACTACAACCACTACAAAAAAAAAAAAAAAAAAAAAACACTACAGTAATAGAATATCAAAAGTACATTAATTTACTGTCTCTCTGTTAGACGGCTAGACCAGCTTAAGTTACCCAAGTGAGAAATTTCACAGAGAAATAGGGTCTTTGATCATAACAGGTCCCCTACTGGGAGAGCTCACCCCGACCATGGCGCCGAGAGGTTGAGAGGTCAACGAGAGGTCACCGGGCATCCCGACATGAAATGTCACGGTTAACTCCCCCTGCGCGGCACGCGTTATGCGCGCGGGGCGCTGCCCTATATATCTTCGTTAATTTAGCGCCTAAATGCGGGTCAATCTTTCTCTACTACTAGCTAGCTGTCAGGCACCAACAAAAGCCTCACGATTCACCTGTCTCATTCAGCCTCTAATTCTGTGATCGCCTGTAGCATAGTGGTAAGTGTCTGGCCTGGCACGCCGTAGACCCGTGTTCGAAATCAGATGGAGACTGTTTTTTTAAAATAATTCGGAATTTTTAAAATACGGAGCGCCGAGGTCACGCCGACAGACACCCCCAGTCAACACCCCGACACGAAATGTCACAGTTCAAAAATAATTCGGAATTTTTAAAATACGGAGCGCCGAGGTCACGCCGACAGACACCCCCAGTCAACATCCCGATACGAAATGTCACCGTTAACTCCCCCTGCGCCTACAGTACATTAGGCGCCCAGAAGAAACCTCATTATGAGAAACCTGATGTTGTATAATCTACTAACCTATCACTATCGCTCAAGTACACCAAGCGCACAAAAGTCAGCACACACCAGACATAAACAGCGCACTTCGGGGTCACGGGCCTAGAGGTCAACATCCGACCACGAAATGTCACGGTCAACTCCCCCTGTCTAGCGTGTACATTAGGCGCGCCGCGCGCCTACTATATATCTTTGTTAATTTAGCGCCTAAATAATATCCAAATCCTTCCTGCTATACTACTAACAGGCTCATTTATTTTTAAAATCCGCGCCGAGAAATTGTTAAGCACTTGAGACGGTATTTTTGTCAGATACCCTATGTATGTTCTACTCTAGGATAGCGATAACTTAAAACAACAGAATAACGCTTAAATCAACAATAACAATGTGGTAACGGTTTGTTGGCAAAGAGTTACAGATATCCCAAGGTCAACACAACTATCTCTCCCGGCATTCCCCCAATTGTAGTTTGTAGGGTTGTAATCTATAACTTCAAATGTTCTTTCCACTCCACCCCCACCTCTTTTCCGACTGCCCCAGTTGTAACATGTGTGCTTTCATTCTTTCTCTGTGGTTTGTCGGTTACAATTGTGACTTGTGGCTGTGAAGCTGTAACAGAAGCTGTTATTGAACATTACGCTAGGATCAGCTAAAAACCAAGGTAATTCAGAAAGTACCACTAACCTAATTATTTTAATCATAAAGTGTAAGTTTTCTTATTCAACTTTATAACAATAATAATGACTATTATTATTATTAACGTAGCTAGTGAGAACATTCATTTGTCTAGCATCTATGAGTTTTCCTATGCTTACAAGATATGTCCCGGTTTCGCCACACGAAAAACAAAACTCAATTTGTCCCGGTTCCAGCTTCGAGGATTATGACAACCCTAACTGCACTGATATACTGGAACACAATTGTTAAGAATGAGAATTAAGTTCGTGAACACTTCGTATCGCCTCAAAAGGCGACACACAAAAAGCACAGCCATGACCGCACATATAAAAACTGCATAATGCAATAGATTAGAATTAATAGACTGTTTTTCTCTGGAACCTTGAAAGTGTCAGAAGAATTATCAACATCTACGTCATTATCGAACAACTACAACGTGTTTCTGCCTAATGAACTTGCAAAGTTAAACTTTTTTACCAATGCCCCCCCCCCCCCCCTTTCCCAAACAGAGGCTAATCCGGATTCGACATTAATTAAAATATGCATCTATACGAGATAAGTACATCAAGAGTACAATTACAATCACTGTACAAAAATGTCTGCCAATGGGGTGCAAAGACACAGCCGTTGACACACTATTTGTTGTTTAGTTTTGGTACTATCTGCAAAGCTGAAATATCTCATTGTCTGTGTTTTATTATATTCTGTTCCAGTATTGCTGCGGCTCTACATAACTTTCCTGTTCTCACAACAGAAGCTCATTCATGTAACTATTCATTTTGACGAGAAACTCTTTCTTTCACTCCCTCTCTGTCAAAAAATGGAGGAGGGAGTGTTAAATTTCTCGAAGAGAATCAATCTAACATCACTTAAATATCATCACCTCTTAAATATCATTATCAAATACCATGCCTCCTGGCCTATGAGATAATGTCTCTCCACAATATTCTGTTTTTTTTCAGCTGTTGATTTACAACCATACTGTTCTCTTAACTCGATAGAGTTCGGATTAAGGTTCCGAATGATTCCAAAGAATAAGTCCAAAGACCTAATTAACATTAGTTCATTGTCGCCATAGTTTTCTTTGCATTGTGATTTAGTTTTTGACATGTTCACTTCACTATTTGATTTTCTATTACAACGGACATTATATACTTCACAAAACTCACCGGCCAGCAGCAGGTAGATAATTATAACCAAACCGACAAAATAATTCCAGAGCTACAAAGTTAAATTCTCTGTCATATTTTCTTACTCTTTCCCCATATGTATTTCACCCTCTAACGGTATGTTTCAGCTGTTTCCTTTTTATTAAATGGCCAAGAGCCAAAAAATTATGATTGTTTTCCCCTGATGTTAGTAATACACTTTATTTTTACCTTGGCCTCGTTTAGAACATAATCGTCATTCCTTCTTATTTAGCCATATATCATGTCTGTTCTCAGTAATTTTTATATAAACAACATGTCAAAATGCTCGCTAAACATGCAGATTATATTCCCTGATTCTATGGGATAAATTCAGAACTATGATTTACCCTAATTATTGAAATTTAGTAAACGTACACATTAAAATATACAGTAATTTCAATGGCAGATTGTAGAGATAACATTAATGTATTGCATAAAGTGTCACAACAAATGTGTAACTAATAAAAAAATAACAAACAAGCAACAAATGAAAGAATCAACCAACTAATACTAGCCCTAAAAAAAGTATTTATTAGACCATAGCCATCTATAGATTACACATTTGTATATCTATAGATGGGTTTGTTCAGGCCTTACCCTATGTAATTTAGAGTCTTCAAACCACCTAGTTAATAGGAAATAAGAAATAGCTATTTATGACGTGGAAAACTGTCATGTACTACAAAGATAGATAATAAAAACAAGCAGAGATCTCTTTTAAGCCTCGATGGCTGAGTGGCTAATGCACTTAACCCTGATCAGAAGGATCTGGGCTCAATTCTCAAAGTGATGACAACAAAGCTTCACCCATTCTCCAAAAATTGGAACCAGAGAATGGACAAATAGTTACTAACATCATGTTTCCCAGGCGTCAGTCTGAGCGTGAAAGGAACCTTTACTTTATGGATCTCTAAAGTAACAGAGGACAATGGTGGCAAATAAACAAGGCAAGGCGCTTGACAGCAACAGAGCTGGAAGATGTCAGCGCCAGGATCGGTTATGTCAGAGCGTGAGAGGAACCATAGCTGCGCCAGGATCTGTTATGTCAGAGCGTGAAAGGAACCATAGCTGCGCCAGGATCTGTTATGTCAGAGCGTGAAAGGAACTATAGCTGCGCCAGGATCGGTTATGTCAGAGCGTGAAAGGAACCATAGCTGCGCCAGGATCGGTTATGTCAGAGCGTGAGAGGAACCATAGCTGCGCCAGGATCGGTTATGTCAGAGCGTGAAAGGAACTTTCGCTACGCCAGGATCGGTTATGTCAGAGCGTGAAAGGAACCATAGCTGCGCCAGGATCGGTTATGTCAGAGCGTGAAAGGAACCATAGCTGCGCCAGAATCGATTATGTCAGAGCGTGAAATGAACTATAGCTGCGCTAGGATCGGTTATGTCAGAGCGTGAAAGGAACTATAGCTACGTCAGGATCGGTTATGTCAGAGCGTGAAAGGAACTTTCGCTACGCCAGGATCGGTTATGTCAGAGCGAGAAAGAAACTATAGCTGCGCCAGGATCGGTTATGTCAGAGCGTGAAAGGAACCATAGCTGCACCAGAATCGATTATGTCAGAGCGTGAAATGAACTATAGCTGCGCTAGGATCGGTTATGTCAGAGCGTGAAAGGAACTATAGCTGCGCCAGGATCGGTTATGTCAGAGCGTGAAAGGAACTATAGCTACGTCAGGATCGGTTATGTCAGAGCGTGAAAGGAACTATAGCTACGTCAGGATCGGTTATGTCAGAGCGAGAAAGAAACTATAGCTGCGCCAGGATCGGTTATGTCAGAGCGTGAAAGGAACTATAGTTGCGCCAGGATCAGTTATGTCAGAACGTGAAAGGAACTATAGCTGCGCCAGGATCGGTTATATCAGAGCGTGAAAGGAACTATAGTTGCGCCAGGATCGGTTATGTCAGAGCGTGAAAGGGACTATAGCTGCGCCAGGATCAGTTATGTCAGAACGTGAAAGGAACTATAGCTACGTCAGGATCGGTCATGTCAGAGCGAGAAAAAAACTATAGCTGCGCCAGGATCGGTTATGTCAGAGCGTGAAATGAACTATAGTTGCGCCAGGTTCGGTTATGTCAGAACGTGAAAGGAACCATAGCTGCGCCAGGATCGGTTATGTCAGAGCGTGAAAGGAACCATAGCTGCGCCAGGATCGGTTATGTCAGAGCGTGAAAGGAACTTTCGCTACGCCAGGATCGGTTATGTCAGAGCGTGAAAGGGACTATAGCTGCGCCAGGATCTGTTATGTCAGAGCGTGAAAGGGACTATAGCTGCGCCAGGATCAGTTATGTCAGAACGTGAAAGGAACTATAACTGCGCCAGGATCGGTTATGCCAGAGCGTGAAAAGAACCTTAGCTGCGCCAGGATCGGTTATGTCAGAGCGTGAAAGGAACTATAGATGCGCCAGGATCGGTTATGTCAAAGCCGTCCAGACTTTACTCCACCTTGTCGCGGTGTCACTAGAAACAGACTAACCTGTCTAGTCTGGCCAAGCGATTAGGGTAGGGATCGAAGTGGGAAGGCAACCCGGTGCTCACAAATGACGTGCTGATGTAGAATTTATTGGGACTCAAGGTGCGAATATCACATTTCTATTGCAAACCAAAACACAGCCCATCTACACCCACTTAACTTCCTTTCAAGGACGGATGACGAATAGAACTATGAAGTCCTTGAGTTGTCACCGGGTGAACGTTAAACAGAAAAAAATAGAATCCAACAAAATAGAAAATTGACAGCGTGGACCAGGACTGAATTTGCACCCTCCATCACAGCACCCTACCACTTGGTAAACCTGTCAGTTAACTCTAGCAGCTCATCACTCCCACCCTAAAGTCACTAAAAAGTAAATAAAGAACAAATTAATAAATAGACGCTAATCCAAAGCTCGTACTTTGTGATGGTAGGGGCTGATCCTGAAGTTGTTTACTGCTTTCTGTTGTTTTTGTGATTGTTATTATGTGATTATAATTGTTGTTGTTGTTGTTGTTCGTGGACGTTTCTGAGTAGTGACTCAAATACAAGAGCGATTTATTATCAATAAATGTTTCATTAATTAACCTGGGAAATGGTGGAGATTACGAGTGACGCGAACAAGAAAGGTGAAAACCGAGGAGAGCCGAAAGGTTACGAACATTGGGGATCGTGGGATTACAAAACGTATAATCTATAAGTGCTCATGACATTTGATGACTCTAGTGAAGAAATCAATATTCGATATAAATAGACGTGAACGTGAGAGCTCAGAGAAAGGATCATTAAAACAATGGGAAACTGTGACAAGGAATCGAACTTTGTAACGTACACGTTGTTTTGACAGAAGCCCATCAATAAGATGTTTTTAACAATTATGTACTGGCACCGAGACATGTGCGGAAGTACTGAATCGTGATCCGTGATATGTGAACTATTAAGAGAGCTGAATACATCCACAAGTAAATTCTCTTACAGGTACAGAACTTTCAGAATGAAACAAGAGAAGCAGTCGATTGTTACGAACATTTCTCCTTCCTTTCATTCTTATGCTTCTTATTTTCGTTCTTCATCCCACAGCTCCGGGGGTCATTTGGACACCACATATAGACATCCATAAGCCTTCTCCATTTCTCTCTAATTTTAGTCATTATTTTGGACTCTGCAAAGTCGAGGCCTGCCCATTCGTTGATGTTATCTTCTTATTTCTTACTCTACCTACCTCTCCTCATCCTTTCAAATTTACTTACAGTTCAATTATATATATATATATATATATATATAGAACCGCGATTGCTCAGTGATTAATGAACTGGACTACAAAGGACAAGAGGTAGGGTTCGATCCCAACCGATGGTTTCCGGTTCTTCCAACCTTTAATATGTACCGGATTTTTTTTCTGGGAAAGTAAAGCGGCACGGGCGTAATACCGACCACATTACCCCAAAAATCATGTGCCGAAGGTCTGTAACATTAATGGTCACTAACACCATATTCCCTATACGCCGCCACTTGGCGTGACGGTGGTACTTTACTTTATCGATTCTGTCAGAGCGTGAAAGGAACCATAGCTGCGCCAGAATCGATTATGTCAGAGCGTGAAATGAACTATAGCTGCGCTAGGATCGGTTATGTCAGAGCGTGAAAGGAACTATAGCTGCGCCAGGATCGGTTATGTCAGAGCGTGAAAGGAACTATAGCTACGTCAGGATCGGTTATGTCAGAGCGTGAAAGGAACTATAGCTACGTCAGGATCGGTTATGTCAGAGCGAGAAAGAAACTATAGCTGCGCCAGGATCGGTTATGTCAGAGCGTGAAAGGAACTATAGTTGCGCCAGGATCAGTTATGTCAGAACGTGAAAGGAACTATAGCTGCGCCAGGATCGGTTATATCAGAGCGTGAAAGGAACTATAGTTGCGCCAGGATCGGTTATGTCAGAGCGTGAAAGGGACTATAGCTGCGCCAGGATCAGTTATGTCAGAACGTGAAAGGAACTATAGCTACGTCAGGATCGGTCATGTCAGAGCGAGAAAAAAACTATAGCTGCGCCAGGATCGGTTATGTCAGAGCGTGAAATGAACTATAGTTGCGCCAGGTTCGGTTATGTCAGAACGTGAAAGGAACCATAGCTGCGCCAGGATCGGTTATGTCAGAGCGTGAAAGGAACCATAGCTGCGCCAGGATCGGTTATGTCAGAGCGTGAAAGGAACTTTCGCTACGCCAGGATCGGTTATGTCAGAGCGTGAAAGGGACTATAGCTGCGCCAGGATCTGTTATGTCAGAGCGTGAAAGGGACTATAGCTGCGCCAGATCAGTTATGTCAGAACGTGAAAGGAACTATAACTGCGCCAGGATCGGTTATGCCAGAGCGTGAAAAGAACCTTAGCTGCGCCAGGATCGGTTATGTCAGAGCGTGAAAGGAACTATAGATGCGCCAGGATCGGTTATGTCAAAGCCGTCCAGACTTTACTCCACCTTGTCGCGGTGTCACTAGAAACAGACTAACCTGTCTAGTCTGGCCAAGCGATTAGGGTAGGGATCGAAGTGGGAAGGCAACCCGGTGCTCACAAATGACGTGCTGATGTAGAATTTATTGGGACTCAAGGTGCGAATATCACATTTCTATTGCAAACCAAAACACAGCCCATCTACACCCACTTAACTTCCTTTCAAGGACGGATGACGAATAGAACTATGAAGTCCTTGAGTTGTCACCGGGTGAACGTTAAACAGAAAAAAATAGAATCCAACAAAATAGAAAATTGACAGCGTGGACCAGGACTGAATTTGCACCCTCCATCACAGCACCCTACCACTTGGTAAACCTGTCAGTTAACTCTAGCAGCTCATCACTCCCACCCTAAAGTCACTAAAAAGTAAATAAAGAACAAATTAATAAATAGACGCTAATCCAAAGCTCGTACTTTGTGATGGTAGGGGCTGATCCTGAAGTTGTTTACTGCTTTCTGTTGTTTTTGTGATTGTTATTATGTGATTATAATTGTTGTTGTTGTTGTTGTTCGTGGACGTTTCTGAGTAGTGACTCAAATACAAGAGCGATTTATTATCAATAAATGTTTCATAAATTAACCTGGGAAATGGTGGAGATTACGAGTGACGCGAACAAGAAAGGTGAAAACCGAGGAGAGCCGAAAGGTTACGAACATTGGGGATCGTGGGATTACAAAACGTATAATCTATAAGTGCTCATGACATTTGATGACTCTAGTGAAGAAATCAATATTCGATATAAATAGACGTGAACGTGAGAGCTCAGAGAAAGGATCATTAAAACAATGGGAAACTGTGACAAGGAATCGAACTTTGTAACGTACACGTTGTTTTGACAGAAGCCCATCAATAAGATGTTTTTAACAATTATGTACTGGCACCGAGACATGTGCGGAAGTACTGAATCGTGATCCGTGATATGTGAACTATTAAGAGAGCTGAATACATCCACAAGTAAATTCTCTTACAGGTACAGAACTTTCAGAATGAAACAAGAGAAGCAGTCGATTGTTACGAACATTTCTCCCTTCCTTTCATTCTTATGCTTCTTATTTTCGTTCTTCATC
Organism: Megaustenia siamemsis; assembly: GCA_032433765.1. Taxonomy (NCBI): domain Eukaryota; kingdom Metazoa; phylum Mollusca; class Gastropoda; order Stylommatophora; family Ariophantidae; genus Megaustenia; species Megaustenia siamemsis. The sequence goes on from JAVIAB010000073.1 coordinate 94,971,257, forward strand.
CCACAGCTCCGGGGGTCATTTGGACACCACATATAGACATCCATAAGCCTTCTCCATTTCTCTCTAATTTTAGTCATTATTTTGGACTCTGCAAAGTCGAGGCCTGCCCATTCGTTGATGTTATCTTCTTATTTCTTACTCTACCTACCTCTCCTCATCCTTTCAAATTTACTTACAGTTCAATTATATATATATATATATATATATATATATATATATATATATATTATATATATATATATATATAGAACCGCGATTGCTCAGTGATTAATGAACTGGACTACAAAGGACAAGAGGTAGGGTTCGATCCCAACCGATGGTTTCCGGTTCTTCCAACCTTTAATATGTACCGGATTTTTTTTCTGGGAAAGTAAAGCGGCACGGGCGTAATACCGACCACATTACCCCAAAAATCATGTGCCGAAGGTCTGTAACATTAATGGTCACTAACACCATATTCCCTATACGCCGCCACTTGGCGTGACGGTGGTACTTTACTTTATCGATTCTGTCAGAGCGTGAAAGGAACCATAGCTGCGCCAGAATCGATTATGTCAGAGCGTGAAATGAACTATAGCTGCGCTAGGATCGGTTATGTCAGAGCGTGAAAGGAACTATAGCTGCGCCAGGATCGGTTATGTCAGAGCGTGAAAGGAACTATAGCTACGTCAGGATCGGTTATGTCAGAGCGTGAAAGGAACTATAGCTACGTCAGGATCGGTTATGTCAGAGCGAGAAAGAAACTATAGCTGCGCCAGGATCGGTTATGTCAGAGCGTGAAAGGAACTATAGTTGCGCCAGGATCAGTTATGTCAGAACGTGAAAGGAACTATAGCTGCGCCAGGATCGGTTATATCAGAGCGTGAAAGGAACTATAGTTGCGCCAGGATCGGTTATGTCAGAGCGTGAAAGGGACTATAGCTGCGCCAGGATCAGTTATGTCAGAACGTGAAAGGAACTATAGCTACGTCAGGATCGGTCATGTCAGAGCGAGAAAAAAACTATAGCTGCGCCAGGATCGGTTATGTCAGAGCGTGAAATGAACTATAGTTGCGCCAGGTTCGGTTATGTCAGAACGTGAAAGGAACCATAGCTGCGCCAGGATCGGTTATGTCAGAGCGTGAAAGGAACCATAGCTGCGCCAGGATCGGTTATGTCAGAGCGTGAAAGGAACTTTCGCTACGCCAGGATCGGTTATGTCAGAGCGTGAAAGGGACTATAGCTGCGCCAGGATCTGTTATGTCAGAGCGTGAAAGGGACTATAGCTGCGCCAGGATCAGTTATGTCAGAACGTGAAAGGAACTATAACTGCGCCAGGATCGGTTATGCCAGAGCGTGAAAAGAACCTTAGCTGCGCCAGGATCGGTTATGTCAGAGCGTGAAAGGAACTATAGATGCGCCAGGATCGGTTATGTCAAAGCCGTCCAGACTTTACTCCACCTTGTCGCGGTGTCACTAGAAACAGACTAACCTGTCTAGTCTGGCCAAGCGATTAGGGTAGGGATCGAAGTGGGAAGGCAACCCGGTGCTCACAAATGACGTGCTGATGTAGAATTTATTGGGACTCAAGGTGCGAATATCACATTTCTATTGCAAACCAAAACACAGCCCATCTACACCCACTTAACTTCCTTTCAAGGACGGATGACGAATAGAACTATGAAGTCCTTGAGTTGTCACCGGGTGAACGTTAAACAGAAAAAATAGAATCCAACAAAATAGAAAATTGACAGCGTGGACCAGGACTGAATTTGCACCCTCCATCACAGCACCCTACCACTTGGTAAACCTGTCAGTTAACTCTAGCAGCTCATCACTCCCACCCTAAAGTCACTAAAAAGTAAATAAAGAACAAATTAATAAATAGACGCTAATCCAAAGCTCGTACTTTGTGATGGTAGGGGCTGATCCTGAAGTTGTTTACTGCTTTCTGTTGTTTTTGTGATTGTTATTATGTGATTATAATTGTTGTTGTTGTTGTTGTTCGTGGACGTTTCTGAGTAGTGACTCAAATACAAGAGCGATTTATTATCAATAAATGTTTCATTAATTAACCTGGGAAATGGTGGAGATTACGAGTGACGCGAACAAGAAAGGTGAAAACCGAGGAGAGCCGAAAGGTTACGAACATTGGGGATCGTGGGATTACAAAACGTATAATCTATAAGTGCTCATGACATTTGATGACTCTAGTGAAGAAATCAATATTCGATATAAATAGACGTGAACGTGAGAGCTCAGAGAAAGGATCATTAAAACAATGGGAAACTGTGACAAGGAATCGAACTTTGTAACGTACACGTTGTTTTGACAGAAGCCCATCAATAAGATGTTTTTAACAATTATGTACTGGCACCGAGACATGTGCGGAAGTACTGAATCGTGATCCGTGATATGTGAACTATTAAGAGAGCTGAATACATCCACAAGTAAATTCTCTTACAGGTACAGAACTTTCAGAATGAAACAAGAGAAGCAGTCGATTGTTACGAACATTTCTCCCTTCCTTTCATTCTTATGCTTCTTATTTTCGTTCTTCATCCCACAGCTCCGGGGGTCATTTGGACACCACATATAGACATCCATAAGCCTTCTCCATTTCTCTCTAATTTTAGTCATTATTTTGGACTCTGCAAAGTCGAGGCCTGCCCATTCGTTGATGTTATCTTCTTATTTCTTACTCTACCTACCTCTCCTCATCCTTTCAAATTTACTTACAGTTCAATTATATATATATATATATATATATATATATATATATATATATATATAGAACCGCGATTGCTCAGTGATTAATGAACTGGACTACAAAGGACAAGAGGTAGGGTTCGATCCCAACCGATGGTTTCCGGTTCACCCATCCTTTAATGGGTACCGGATTTTTTTTCTGGAAAGTAAAGCGGCACGGGCGTAATACCGACCACATTACCCCAAAAATCATGTGCCGAAGGTCTGTAACATTAATGGTCACTAACACCATATTCCCTATACGCCGCCACTTGGCGTGACGGTGGTACTTTACTTTATATATATATATATATAACCCGTAAATATTATTCCCTCGGGACGGCTGTTTCTGTTCATTGCAAACTGGCGTTTTAGTTAAATCCTATTCATTTTATTGAAATTACGGGTACATCCTGTATTTTAAACAAATCTGGACATTCTTAACATTTAATCATATTCAAGGGAATAATACACTCCCGTTTAAGTTTAAATATAATATTTCAAAATATAATAATCATATTCAAGGGAACGCAAACCATCTCTCTTGATGAAGAAATAAACTGTCGAATTGGTAAGGCAGCTACGACCTTCGGCAAACTCACAAAAAGGGCATGGAACAACACGAAACTAACTCAAAAGACTAAACTCTTAATATATCAAACATGTGTGCTTAGCACACTACTATATGGATCCGAAACCTGGACAACATACTCAAACCAGGAAAAAAGACTAAATGTCTTCCACATGCGATGTCTCCGCAAAATAATGCACATCAAATGGCAAGACAAAATAACCAACTTAACTGTCCTGCAACGTGCTAAGACCCTAACAATCATGTCGATGCTCAGAGGTCGAGGGCTAAGATGGCTGGGGCATGTCCAACGGATGGAAGAAAAACGCATTCCTAGGCAAATACTATATGGCGAGCTAAAACACGGAAAACGACAAATCGGCAGACCTAAACTACGATATAGAGATATCTGCAAATCATCTCTGAAAGACTTCATCTGTGAAAACGACTGGCAACATCTGGCAAGTGATCGCACATCATGGAGAGCACGTATAAGGAACGGTATAACAACATTTGAGACTGTTCTAAGACAGGACTTAGAAGAGAAGAGACTCATGAAAAAGGATGGTAAACCCTGTGGACCAGCGAGCCTGACCTGTTCATTATGTGACCGCGTGTGTTTGTCAAACATTGGTAGAATTAGCCACGAGAGAAGCTGTTCGGCAAAAACAATCCCTCAAAAAAATACGCAATAGCCTCCACTAGACCGTCTGACAAGACGAAAAGGGCCATATATATATATATTCAAGGGAGTGGTTCTAAATTATGACTTCTGGAAACAAAAATTTAATTCTCTAGTTTAGAATGTAATGTGTAATTTTAGCAGATTAATGTTTGTAACAAGGACTATTTCAGAGTGACAACACTGACACTCTCATGGGTGAAATATTCCTTCTTATTTTCTTTCTAACCACACATGTTATTATAATATAGGATATAACTTCCTTCTAGTCACCTTGAATGTGTCAGAAGGATTATACAATACATCATGTATCTAAAAATATCACATTTGAGGACAAATTATTAAAACATAGCGAGATACATATGTGTGGGGGGATAACTATGACGGCTGACCCAGCTCTCTCTCCAATAAGGACACAAATAGTGATACAGGAAAATCTAATAGTTGAGCTCATTATTTTTTTGTTATGGACAAACAAAAATAGAAAACACAGTAAATAACAGAAGTTCGACACTGTCGTCTTGGTCTTATTTCTATCTTCTTTATTATGTGAACTCCCCATTGAGGGTACCTTTTAAACAAGTATTGGGGGTGGGGGAGACTGGTTGATCTCGAGGCAAGACGCCGACCTCGAGACAGAGAGGTTGTGGGTTTAAATCTCGGCTACACTGGTTGGGAATTTTATTTATGATTTCTCTCTGCGGCAACCACCCCTGGTCTCAACAGCGAGGCCCGGCTTGAAACGTCAATTACTCATCGACGGGAAAAATATGAGTACCTCCGAAGTCGGAATTATCTGCCTGTGCGGCGAGGGAGCCCTGTGCACATGGCTGCCAGGAGGAAAGTGGATTAACACGCAAAATTCAATTCCTAATCTCCAGGGACTTCGTCAGAGGTAAAAGCTGGCGAGCGAAAAAAAAAAATTTTTTTTTCAAGCCATCTTGTTTGGTGCCATTTTCTTAACATCGTTTAATGTTATCTCCAACTTCTTCATCTCTGTCTCCACCTGCCGCGTCAAAGTATATTTTAACCAACATCTTTGTTTGCTCATCAGGGGATTTTAAAAAAAAGGCATGGAGTGTATTATTCTCAGTTGGACTGGACACCAATGAATGTGCTGCTTCATATGTTAGAAAGGACTGGTCAGAAATGGGTCGTTTGTTGAATATGACTGGACACCAATGGATCTGCTGCTTCATATGTCAGAAAGGACTGGACAAAATGGACCTGATGTGCTAATAGTTGGGAAGCACTTGGCACTTCAGGGTATACTCTAAGTGTGTTACTCAGTTCTCTAATCATAACATATAGCGCTATGCCAAAGTATGATAGAGTCACAGACATACCCTACCTGACAAAAATATTGTGTTGAACTAGACACTGATATTCTTACTGTAATTAATTAATTTTTATTTCAAGCAGGGGAAAGAATAATAAAGTGAACTTAGGTCTTCCATGTAATCAACTAACTTGCATTTCAACAATGAACTTAACAACCATATGAAAGTCCCTTCTAACATGAAGTTTGTTTGTCTAACAAGCAAATACAAATCTTCTCCTTCAGTAAAACGTCTTCATAATTGTAGATTTTGTCCCGCATAAAATGAAACTGATTTCTCACAATTGATTATTTTCATCTCAACGCGAATTTTCTTAATGTTAGTTTTAATCTAGGAAATGTTACATTAAAAATTACGTTAAAACATTACGTTAAATGTTATATTTAAGGATGAAGATGTCCTGAGCCTAGTAAACTCCACTCATTCTTAAAGATGATATTTGATTGAAGCGGTTTCAGTTTGTGGCACCAATTAAAAACATACTTCAGCTAAAGTCACTTTTTCTTTTCTTTTGTTTTCTTTATCACTTTTTTACTGTATGGATCTCCAAATGAATAAAGGGCAATGGTGGCTAACGCTCGTACCATAAAGATCATGTTTGGCTAATGTGAGAGTTTCGGGAGATTCCATTTTTTTTGTTTAAGTTTAAATAATTTAAGACAACTTCTTCTAATTAGTTTAAATGTTATAATTGAAGAATCGTGTTATTGTATCTTGCCGTCAAGGCAAAAACAATGAATATATCAACTGCATTATCAATGACACAGAACTGTGTTCGCTAACGAATAAGTTACAAATGTGTACTTTCATAAAGAAGCTCATAACAAAGCAAGACAGGAACAATTAGTACATGCTTCGATGGTTGCTGGAACGGGCTAACAGAGAGGAAATGGAATGCCACGACTTCCGGCACTGCAGTCCCAACTAAAGACTAACTATCATAACAGTAAAACTGTCTGCTAAATAGAATTTGGTTCGTCTAACTAGTCAGCTAACTTTCGTTCAAAACGTTCAGTTTCAGTAATAAATAAATAAACACTCCAGACGTGTATTACTCAGACAAATTCTGACGCGGATTTTCTTATACAGAACTGCAAAGGGGACACGTGATTTATGGTGGTCTGCAATGATTTAACACAGCGCCACGATTGGGTTTTTCAGGTCCGATGTCTCGGGTACCTGTTAATCCAACATCCAGTACGGATGAAGCACACAATTCGACTAAACTAAAGCCTACCACAGGCCGCAGCAATACTATAACTCGCATTCTGCTCCGGCTTGATAAGGACCTTGTCAAGTGAGCTCACCACCAGGTAATTCGTTTAAGCGCGCCTTATCACGAATAACGAGTGAGATCCTCGACTGTCATCTTATCACTGGAAGTTCCATGTTGGTAAAACCAGTCTGAGCTTATGGCAGACGAGCAATTCGAGAGGAGAGAGAGAGACCAACTACAGCTCGAACGTTCTCCCTAACAAGTAGACTGATACTGTTGCAACACGAACTTGGTGTCGTTCAGAATAAACAGCTTGGTGTCGTTCAGAATAAACAACTTGGTGTCGTTCAGAATAAACAACTTGGTGTCGTTCAGAATAAACAACTTGGTGTCGTTCAGAATTATCAACTTGGTGTCGTTCCGAATAAACAACTTGGTGTCGTTCAGAATAAACAACTTGGTGTCGTTCAGAATAAACAACTTGGTGTCGTTCAGAATAAACAACTTGGTGTCGTTCAGAATAAACAACTCGGTGTCGTTCAGAATAAACAACTCGGTGTCGTTCAGAATAAACAACTCGGTGTCGTTCAGAATAAACAACTCGGTGTCGTTCAGAATAAACAACTCGGTGTCGTTCAGAATAAACAACTCGGTGTCGTTCAGAATAAACAACTTGGTGTCGTTCAGAATAAACAACTTGGTGTCGTTCAGAATAAACAACTCGGTGTCATTCAGAATAAACAACTCGGTGTCGTTCAGAATAAACAACTTGGTGTCGTTCAGAATAAACAACTTGGTGTCGTTCAGAATAAACTTGGTGTCGTTCAGAATAAACTTGGTGTCGTTCAGAATAAACAACTTGGTGTCGTTCAGAATAAACAACTTGGTGTCGTTCAGAATAAACTTGGTGTCGTTCAGAATAAACAACTTGGTGTCGTTCAGAATAAACAACTTGGTGTCGTTCAGAATAAACAACTTGGTGTCGTTCAGAATAAACAACTTGGTGTCGTTCAGAATAAACAACTCGGTGTCGTTCAGAATAAACAACTTGGTGTCGTTCAGAATAAACAACTTGGTGTCGTTCAGAATAAACAACTCGGTGTCCTTCAGAATAAACAACTTGGTGTCGTTCAGAATAAACAACTTGGTGTCGTTCAGAATAAACAACTTGGTGTCGTTCAGAATAAACAACTCGGTGTCCTTCAGAATAAACAACTTGGTGTCGTTCAGAATAAACAACTCGGTGTCCTTCAGAATAAACAACTCGGTGTCGTTCAGAATAAACAACTTGGTGTCGTTCAGAATAAACAACTTGGTGTCGTTCAGAATAAACAACTTGGTGTCGTTCAGAATAAACAACTTGGTGTCGTTCAGAATAAACAACTTGGTGTCGTTCAGAATATTGTTTGAATCATAGTGGACAAACAGAAGGGTGGAAATTGTGGAGTCAGAGATGTACAGTGGACGAATAGAATTGACGATTCGGGGTCTTACAGTACATGTGAAGAGTGGAAGTTTGGAGCTTGAGTTGTACTGTGGACACATAGAAGCGTGGGAATTGTGGAACATGGATCTTACGTTGGACAAATAGTGAGGACACAAAGTAGCTAGACTCGATACGCGCAGTCACAAAGTAGCTAGACTCGATACGCGCAGTCACAAAGTAGCTAGACTCGATACGTGCAGTCACAAAGAAGCGAGACTCGATACGTGTATCACAAAGTAGCTAGACTCGATACGTGCAGTCACAAAGTAGCTAGACTCGATACGTGCAGTCACAAAGAAGCGAGACTTGATAAGTGCAGTCACAAAGAAGCGAGACTCGATAAGTGCAGACACAAACAAGCGAGACTCGGAAAAGTGCAGTCACGATGTACCGAGACTCGATACGTACAGTCACAAGACAGCGAGACTCAATAAGTGCAGTCACAAGATAGCGAAACTCAATAAGTGCAGTCACAAAGTAGCGAGACTCGATAAGTGCAGTCACAAAGAAGCGAGACTCAATAAGTGCAGTCACAAAGTAGCGAGACTCGATAAGTGCAGTCACAAAGAAGCGAGATTCGATAAGTGCAGTCACAAAGAAGTTAGACTTGATAAGTGCAGTCACAAAATAGCGAGACTCAATAAGTGCAGTCACAAAGTAGCGAGACTCAATAAGTGCAGTCACAAAGCAGCGATACTCAATAAGTGCAGTCACAAAATAGCGAGACTCAATAAGTGCAGTCACAAAGTAGCGAAACTCGATAAGTGCAGTCACAAAATAGCGAGACTCAATAAGTGCAGTCACAAAATAGCGAGACTCAATAAGTGCAGTCACAAAATAGCGAGACTCAATAAGTGCAGTCACAAAATAGCGAGACTCAATAAGTGCAGTCACAAAGTAGCGAAACTCAATAAGTGCAGTCACAAAATAGCGAGACTCAATAAGTGCAGTCACAAAATAGCGAGACTCAATAAGTGCAGTCACAAAGAAGAATAGATTAAATTTATGTTGAGTTGGAGTAAAAAAAAAAAAAAAAAAAAAGTTTCTGGATCGAGTAACATGAGAACAATTTCAATAGAAGTCATGAATCGAGTGAAGAGCAAATAGGAGTTGTGACGACTTGGCATCACAACCCTTGATGTAGATTCATTGTCTCCTCATGCTGCTTATTTAGATCACATTCATGAAGTCTGGTGCTGGTTGGTAATCATTTCCCATTTCTCTGTTAATATAGAGCCTTTTATCAATTCCCCTGTTGATTTCTCTTTGTTCCTTGTTGTAAAACTGTCTGGTATCATCTCTCGGTGTTATCCACCTCTCTTTTTCCCTAAAATGTTTAATGTTGTCAACCATTTTTCAATTCCCCTCAACGCATCACATAGTAAAGTACCCCCGTCACGCCAAGTGGCGTATAGGGAAATATGGTGTTAGTGACCCTATATTTTACAGACCTTCAGCACATGATTTTTGGGGTAATGTGGTCGGTATTACGCCCGTGCTGCTTTACTTTCCCAGAAAAAATCCGGTACCCATTTAAGGCTGGGTGAACCCGGAGCCGTCGGTTGGGATCGAACCCTACCCCTTGTCCGTAGTAGTCCAGTTCACTAACCACTGAGCTATCGCGGCTTCCACTAATTTTTAGGGAATTAGTAAAACCCAGGTGTCCTCGCCAGGGTACAAACCCCGGCTGTTGCCGTGGTAAGCCAACCGCAACGCATCACATACTCAAAGAAAATCGAAACGTCACTTGTCAGAGAATTGTAATGATTTCTTTGTGCTCTGGCCTCTCTCGTGACTGCTCACTGATCTATTTTGCTGACACTTAAATAATAAACCTAAATAGCTCTCTGCCAGTGACCGTGAGGTGATGATCTAGATAGTTCCCTGTCGCTAATATTTGATACTCTAGTGACAACTTCGCTATATCTCTAGAACGACAAGGACCATGGACAGAGTGCCCCATCCGCTCGGAATCTTTTCTGAGACCACACAGATTGCTGAAACAAGGGATTCTGCTGTGAGCCTCAAGATAGACCAGCCTCAAAAATATATTGGGTATAATGTATAATATTTGTTGCATTGCAAGGATATATATATGTAGGCTTCTTACTCCCATGCCATTCAGTCATAGGCTTTCCAATATCGGTGATAACGTTTGTGATTACATTGTAGTGTACATAAACTTCTCTATCTATATACATCAATGTTATCTTCCTTTTCTTCTTGTGGTGTTCTCAACATTTTTCTGCCAAACAACAGCTAAATGGCTTCCCGAGATTTTCCTGCCTTCATAAATAAAAACAGCTGCAAACAACAACAAAATCAAAGACTGGTTTATAATAACGACTGCACTTTTTTCAATTTTAAAAAGAAAAAGAAATAAAGTTTATATTATTATTTCATTACATGTTTACAACACGCACATGGTGAGTTGGTTTTGTAGTCATTAGGATGCATGTCCTTAGCAGAATGTTGCATTTCTCCGCTAACGTCTGAAAGAATTTCTGTCTCTAGCCAGATCTCCCACTTATTATGTTGTCATGTTCAATGTCTCTATGATGTCTTGAAGCCACCTTCTTCTTGGTCTGCCCCTCAAGCGTCGCCCAGGAACCATGCCTTGCATTACTGTTCTGTCCAGCCTGCTGTGTCTTTTGATGTGACCATAGTATTTTAATTTCTTCTGCAGAATGGTGTTTAACGCCAGCTTTTTTTAAACATTGAAGTCGTTTTCTTCACTGCTCTTTTCCATTATCCAGGGTATCTTAAGGATTTTTCTGCAGCATTTTGTTTAGAATTAATCGATTCTCTTAATTGCTGGTACTGTTTCACGTGTTCTTCGTGGCATTTAATTGTTGTCTTGTTATTAATTTTCTTTTGATCTCTTTCTGACAATCTCCATTGTTAGTTGTTGAAGATTCCAGATATTTATAGTTTGTTACAATTTCAAGTTCCTCCGTGTTGATGTTAGGTTGGCTTTTTGATTTGTCAATGGACATTATTTTAGTTATCTGTATGTTTCGACAGTGGTTTTAGCTCTTCTCTGTGTTTCCTAATGCACTAAATTGTCTCTTTTAATCCTTCTTATCTGTTTGAGACTAAGACCGTGTCATCAGCGTACCTGAGTTCTGGAATTATGTAGCCATTTATTGTGTAAGTGGTCGAACTTCTATCATCACTTCGGACATTTCTCATGAAGTTTTCAGCACAAGATGTTGACCAGGTATGGCGATAGAACTCATCCCTGCTCCACGTTTTTTTTTTAAACTTCAAACAAATTCTACGTTTCGCCAGCTATTATGTTAGCGACTTGCGGTTCGTTATATAGTGATTTAATCAATTGAATTAGGAAAGGCCATATCTTTTACAAAAAGTAAAGAGTCCCGTCACGCCAAGTGCCGTATAGGGAATATGGTGTTAGTGAACATCATTTTTATAGACCTTCCGCACATGATTTTTGGGATAGTGTGGTCGGTATTACGTCGTGCTGCTTTACTTTCCCAGAAAACATGCGGTACCAATTTAAGGCTGGGTGAACCCGGAAGCCGTCGATCATGATCGAACCCGACCTCTTGTCCCTTGTAGTCCAGTTCACTAACCACTGAGCTATCGCGGCTCCCTATATCTTCCATGGTGTTCCACAATTTCTGATGTACGCAATCAAAGGTCTGGTTGTATTCTATGAATCCCTCATAATAAACTGCAGCTACTTATTTGGTAATATGTTAGTAATTATAAATAGAATGGGCCAGACCTGCGGCATACTTCAAATGATGACCAGCTATACGTCAAGCGATGAACACTGCTTTTACCCAACAAGACATCAAAGAAGTACCGGGCCGGTGTGCGGTTAAAGAAAAGAGAAAAATGAAGAAAAAAGAAGCAACCTTCCATAATATCAGGCTTTCATTATGCTGTTCTGTCGCTTTCTCTTCTCTCTTTCTATGAGCGAGAAGATGTTTGGGACTGATAAGATAATTGGATTTTAGGAGAGGCTTTAACAAACAAACATGTCCACTGTTGTCAGCTATGACTGCTGTCCTCACAGCATACCCCATCTCTGAGGTCTGCCGTAGGACCAAAAAATAAAGATCGATTGTCCAGTGCTGTCGAGGCCAGGTGTTCAGGGTTTTAGTTTTTATTTTACCTCGACAGAAAGAAACACACACATAATTATGACCATACTGTGATTGGAAGCAACATTTTCCTGGTTTGGAGCTACGGCCACCCGTGTTTGTTATGATAATTGAGTCAAATGTTATCATCACCAATGTCATCAAGGCTTATTTTAACTACAATAACGTTATGGCGTCATATTTTCCACCCAGTGAGTTGTCTCTCCTTAATTTCTGCAGCAGAAATTCTCCACTTACACCTTTCTTTCTCCTCCTCCGCCTGTTAAGAACATTTCCCAACTACATTTTTACTTCTCCTTGTGCAGTTGTTGAAGTGCTTCACAGTTTGTAATTTTCGCAAAACGAATTTTTTTTTTAAAGTAAGAAATGCAAAACAAACCAAACAAAACAAACCAAACAAAACAAACCAAACAAAACAAACCAAATAAAACAAACCAAATAAAACAAACAAAACAAAACAAACCAAATAAAACAAACCAAATAAAACAAACCAAACAAAACAAACCAAATAAAACAAACCAAATAAAACAAACCAAACAAAACAAACCAAATAAAACAAACCAAATAAAACAAACAAAACAAAACAAACCAAATAAAACAAACAAAACAAAACAAACCAAATAAAACAAACCAACAAAACAAACCAAACAAAACAAACTAAATAAAACAAACCAAACAAAACAAACCAAATAAAACAAACCAAATAAAACAAACCAAACAAAACAAACCAAATAAAACAAACCAAATAAAACAAACCAAATAAAACAAACCAAATAAAACAAACTCACCGAAGCCAACTAAACTGAAAACGAGCTGCAATTCTGGAATCCCGTCACTGTCTGGTTCGAGAAAGAACACTACTACTCCCAAGGCGATGTACGGATAACGAATTGATTTTTATTCTAAAAAGTAGTACGAATACCGGGGTTCTAATATACTTAAGCTTAGAAACATTTTTTTTTTTCGTGTCCTACCAAATCGTTTTAACTCCACGCGATATCAACAAAATAAAGCGCCTTCATCGTCTAGCTCTGTTTTATATCTTACGATGATGTCAACACAATCTGCAATTGATGATTTAAAATATCCTCCAGTTTATTACCGACAATCTTTAAATCTGGTATGATGACTCAATCAATCTGTGCTTCTTTATCCTGATTGTTTGGAGGGCAGCCAACAGGATATTTCTCCAACACGAGGCTAGACGACGAAGGCCAGATGTCGGAAACATAAAGCTGGCATGATATTGGTGAAGAGGATTCAGTTTTTATATAGGGATATATTTGATGGTCTATAATTAGGAACAGCATTCGAGTGTTGCTCGAACACATATAGAGAAGTATTATCAATAACTGCCAAACACGGGAAGGCGGTCGCACGCAAACACATATCAAACATACATCAGTAGTTCTTTGTACTTCGAACTTAATTTGTTCCGGAAGTCCTTCAAACTGAATTATTTGAAATCCGAATCAACATTTTTTTTTCATTATAATTAACGAAAAATGAAATAATACGTTCTCAGACCCTTGAACAATATACTTTTATTTAAAACACATAAACAGCAAATACATCTAATTTAAGGCAAGAATCACACGACTAAACGTCTTAAATATAAAACGGAATGAAAATAATTTGTAAAAATACATATAAACTACATAATAAAATGAAAATGACATTCACTGTAACTTAGTGAGTGATGGTAATGATCCATATGGCTCCTGGAGAGAAAGGTTTCTAATGAAGGGGTTGGTACCTTTCATAAATACATCAAATAACTGTGCTTCTTGTATTCATTTTCTCCTTCTCTCCTCTCTATCTTTCTTCGACTCTCTTATCTTTCTCCCTTCTGTCTCTTAGCTCTACTGGTTGAGGGTTTAGGTTCACTTTCAACTTTATCTCACATTCCGCCACACGTGTGCCGCTTTCATTCTTCGCGTGAAGTTCTTTATTTCACTTCACTTCTTGAAACACTGTTTCTCATTTATCCACACAATCTTCTTGGATGTTAGTTGAAACATTTTCTTATTCTCCTTCTTCTTTCATTCCCCATTTGCCTTTCAGTGTCAAGGGGAGATATAATTTGCGGTCTTTTGCTCTTCTGTTCGCCTCTACTGCTGTTATGTTTCCTAGTGCTTCCAATATTCTATCCATTCATCTTTTTCGTGGTCGGCCATTGAGTCTGGTATTCTCACAACGTTTGTTGAAGGCTCGTTGTGTTGTGTTTTGATCTTTCTGCCTTGTCACGTGGCCAAACCATTTTATCTGTTGTTTCGTTATGTATTCTATGGCAGCGGCTATTCCTAGCTTTTTTTCAGTTCTTCATTTCTGATCTTATCTCTCAGACTGTTTCCTGTCATTCATCTGACACATTTCATCTCAGCAGACGATATTTTTCTTATTGTTTTTGCATCTAGGTTTCAGGTCTGGCATTGGTAGCACAACGTTGGGATGAAGATTGTATTGTACAGTGCCCGTTTTGCCTCTATAGTTATTTCCTTGTTGAACAATAGTGGTAATAACTGTCCAACGATTTGACAAGCTTTGATGCATCTTGATTCTATTTCTGCTGTTTGTGAATTATCGTTTGTCACTAAATTTCCTAGTTAATACATAGTAGAAAAAAAGTAAAGTACCCCCGTCGCGCCAAATGACCTATAGGGAAATATGGTGTTAGTGACCCTCTATTTTACAGACCTTCAGCACATGATTTTTGGGGGAATGTGGTCGGTATTACGCCTGTGCTTAGTTAATACATAATGGATATAAATAGCCAAATACACCAAATAATAACACGTGAAAAAGGCAAATGTAGACACAAGAATGTATTACAAGGATGACATCGGCGCACAACAAAATCGTTTAATGCATTTACAGCTCATTATATTATTATCCGGTTCACCCAGCCTTTAATGGGTACCGGATTTTTTTCTGGGAAAGTAAAGCGGCACGGGCGTAATACCGACCACATTACCCCAAAAATCATGTGGCGAAGGTCTGTAAAATGTATGGTCACTAACACCATATTCCCTATACGCCACTTGGCGTGACGGGGGTACTTCACTTACTTTTTTACTTTTATATTATTTTTATATGCGAAGTTCCAACGTAAGAAGTATCGTTGGAGATCAGGATCAAAATTCAGCCAAATTTAGCCTTCGGCCGAAGTATGAAGCATTACTGCGTGTGCGCGCATATATGTATGTGGGTCATTTATAAACACAGTCGGAAATAATATAAATACGTGGATACCTTCAATTTGTTTTCTTTGCTAACGCTAACTGACAACATACGAAGTAAGCCAACATCTAAACAACTCATTAAAGATATCAACGTCAACAACAGCTGCACTGTTACAACAGCAGCAGCACTTTGATATCACAATAGGAGTTAGATAGAGATGCGTACTTTTTCTCTATATATTTTTACCGACATGAAGTACAAATACATGTATAAGTAAAGTAAACCCATCAGAGAAGTATGCAACAAATCTATCTCAAATAAAGTGAGACAGTGAGTTCATCGGTGCTATATAGAACCAATTCTGACCTATGGAAGCGAATTATGGACAGTAGACAAACAAATGAAAAGACGATTAGAGGCCACAGAGATGGGATTTCTCAGAAGAATGTTGAAAGTTTCCTGGACAGCTAAAAAGACCAATGAAGAAATTCTCAAAGAGGCCAACACAAAATGGGAGCTCCTAAAAAAAAACATCAGAAAGAAACAATCAACATTTTTCGGGCACATCACGAGAATAGGAAAGTTGGAATACTTGGTTACAACTGGCAAAATAAAAGAAAAGAGAGATCGCGGACGACAAAGAGAGAAAATACTGGATAGATTGGTGTCATGGCATGGAAAACAGTCAACAAAAAGAATACCAAACTGATACGAGGCACTGTAGATAGAAGATTGTTCAAGTACATAATCGCCTACGCCAACCGATATGGCACATGATGACGATGATGATGGAACCCATCAGATGAAATTCCCGACCAACTATTCGCAGGCGATCACTAGTACATGGAAAAATAGAAGGCCCGTGACCAGTTAATACACAGGTAGGCTGACATAACAAACAAAATGGATACTAAAAAATAATTAATAAAACAACCATAATAGAATAAATCTTCCATCAACTAAAAAGCATCACTTACTACTTAACAATATGAGATATAGAGATAACACATAGAGATGTAGAAGAAAGGCATGATAAAGGGTAAAAATAATGGTGCACAAAAAAGAAAGAAATAGAGGAGTCAAAAATAAGACAGTAAAATGAGCATGTCTTGACGCTTTCAACGAGTCGAATGTCAAAAAAAGATGGGGAATTAAGAGAGTTTACAAGAAAAAGAAATGTATAAAAATTGAAAGAGATATGAATAGCAAGGAGAAAAAACAAAGTCATAGACAGTGACGGAAGAGAAGAGAGAGAACGTAAGAGAGTGCTACATACACAAGACCTTAACACGTGCAATGAGTCAGTGGTAACAAACACGGGGATACAACATATTACTCATCAGGCGGGTGGGGGCGGTGAACGGAATAAAGATGCCAGACAATGTTAATTTACATAATGATAGTGAGTTATTACATATAGAAGTGAGTAGTTAACAATCGAACAGTAACAGACCAAAAACCAAATAGCTGGAGCCACAGAAATAAGGCCTTACAAAACAATGTTGAAGTACAATGGGCAGCTAGAAAAATGCAACGAGTACCTTCTGAACAAAATGTAAAGTACCCCCGTCACGCTAAGTGACGTATAGAGAATATGGTGTTAGTGACCATAAAATTTACAGACCTTCGGCACATGATTTATGGGGTAATGTGGTCATTACTACGCCCGTGCAGCTTTACTTTCCCAGAAAAAAAATACGGTACCCATTAAATGCTGGGTGAACCGGAAGCCGTCGGTTGGGATCGAACCCTACCTCTTGTCCTTTGTAGTCTAGTTCACTAACCACTGAGCTATCGTGGCTTCCCCTTCTTAACAAAGCCAAAGCAAAAATGAAACAGTGAAACCTTGTTGCCAACATGAGAAAAAGACAATCATTTTGGCCATGCAACGATAATGTAACAACTGAGATATTAGTGAGTACTAGGAAAATTTAGGGAAAGGGTTACAAGGAATTAGAGAGGAAAATTTATACCAAATAGTTTGAGTGGATAACTTGGAAGAACGTCAGCAACAGATATAATGAAATAATATTTGAGCACTACGGAGAGTAGAAAGCCAATATGGAACCATCAATGAGAATGAATAGATATATCAGCTCTACATCAATAGCAATGGGTAGGGGCACTGACAGTTGGGGAAACAACTGCACTAGCTACCGACGGTCGGACAACCTAAATTCGATTCCCGCTGGAAGCAGTTTGTGAAAAGTACTCGTGGTTGGAAAAAACACCCCCACGGTCACCCAGCCGCTGGTAGGAATGGGTACCAGGGTAGCTCTCTGGGAAGGTGAGGAATGGCGCCTCGCTCTTGAATTACGATGTTCGAGACGACACTAGACAGGAGTCTCCGCACAATTCTGGATTAGCGGCCGAGCACATATTGGTAAAAATCCGCGTTTTAAGACGCCGATTCAAGGCTCGTACCTTTACGTGGCCAAATACTTAAGAGATGAGATCACTGTGGGGTTCTGAATTAAAATCGCCTCAAAGCATCAGCCAGTTACCGTTTAAATCGTATAAATGTATAGTCGCGAGTCCAGATTTACCGTCGCGCCCAAAAAAACTGTCTGTCACTATTGTATGTGCAGAATTAAAATGTGTAGAATTAAAATGTGTAGATATGTTAGCCCTGACGATGGGTGTTGTATAGACACGTTCTTTTTGGGTGAAAGAAAGTTAACAGCGGCATGGCAGAAGTATTAAAAGTATTACTGACATGACAGAGAATGACTGGAAAAAGAAGGCATTTGTTAAAAGAGAGATAGCGAGAGAGAATTAGAGAGAATACAAATCGATCCACTTACGAATCGAAAAGTGTGTTCTATAAGCGACAGGAAAGCTCACTAAGCTGCAAACCACAACACCTGAACTTGACTACCCTTCACAATTTGTCCGTGTCCAGGGTTAGTTTGGATAAGCGCGGTGTCATTTGTGCCGTGCGAGTGTTGCTTTGATTCATTAACTTCTAGGTCTGATTTTCTCCCTTTTCCCTTTGATTCTCAGTGTTAAATGCAGATGCTGTCTGGTGGTAATCATCCTACATACCAAAACCATCTAATTTGTCATCCAACTATTTTGCTATTGTAGAATTCATTTCTTAATCTAAATCTTTTCCTATTATAGAATTCATTTCTTAATCTAAATCTTTTCCTATTTTAGAATTCATTGCTTAATCTAACTCTTCTCCTATTATAGAATTCATTTCTTAATCTAACTCTTTTCCTATTATAGAATTCATTTCTTAATCTAACTATTTTCCTATTATAGAATTCATTTCTTAATCTAACTCTTTTCCTATTATAAAATTCATTTCTTAATCTAAATCTTTTTCCTATTATAGAATTCATTTCTTAACCCAACTATTATTCTATTATAGAATTCATTTCCAAATCCAGTCATTTTCCAATTACAGAATTCACATTTCCTAGTACAATTCTTTTCCTATTATAGAATTTATCTATTAATCCAATTCTTTACTTATTTAAAATTCGGTACCATCCTGATATGCCCAAAAACACTTCTCTCATCTTTCCGTTTGTCAAGATTTTTTTTTTTTGTTTAATCCGTTGACAGCTAATTAACATTTAACGCTACATGCGAGTGTTTAAAAATTAATTCTTAAAAGCCAATCTATATATATATATATATATATATATATATATATATATATATATATATATATATATATTGTTGTAAACAATAGCCAAGCACATTAACTTTGTATCAATGTAAATGTAACTGTTAAAGTTTGAGAATCCGTGAACTAAGTTAATCCTTGAACCATAAATCCGTATGCTTTATCTTGTAAATCTAGTTGTGACAGTGTATGGATCCTGACTCCAAACTCTCATCTGATATGCTCAGATCAGACTGAATTTCTGTCCCGTGGGCTTTATATCTGAATGTCTGTGTCGCTTGAAATATCTGCTATTCTATTTTAGCTTTCCGATCAGCTATAAATAGTATCACTACATCCATGCCAAAGAGGTTCATATCTAAGCGAACATCACAACAACGATTCTTTATTCTAGTCAACATACACCTTCACATGCTGAATTCTGACATATAAATTCAACATATTTTAAAGAGCCAGAGTTCTTACTCTGTCTTCTCTTCTTCCATTCGTTCATACACTTTCCTCTCGAATCGAAGACAGCACATACAGCGGAAGCCACGCTTCTTCATGATTGACGATTTGCTGCTAGTTCTTGCAGGTCTTGGGTTGTTTCTTAGTCCCATGGTTGAGACTTCCCTAGCAATTGTTCTGTATAGCGATTCTCTTGGTCCGGTTTTTTCTTTTACCAGATGGTTTCCATGTGAATGCCTGAGGGGGAAGTCTTTCTGTATTCATTCTCAGCACATGACCGATGTTTTCCCAACGCCTTCTTCTTATGGTTGGTTGGTTGCGTTCGCCCGATGACTAAAGTATTCTAGAGTATCGTAGTAGACTAGAATATTCCTCTTCATTATTCGCCCTTACAAGGACGTAGTGAACGTGTCTGCGTTGTGTTGTGGTTTACAGTATAACTGTTATATTTGCGCCTTTCGGCCCAACGCATCCGACTTCAGCACGACATTTTTGAGTACAGGGTTGTCTTTCCTCCTTCTTATAAAGCTCGACACATATTGTTGTTTATTTTCGTTTCTTACCGCTTCGTTTGAAATATATTCCTTATTATGACTATTGCTGCTGTTGTCTATTTTAATTATTTTTTTTATTTATTTGTGAGGGAAACATATTGTAAAACAAAGACTCAACCGAGGTGGCTGTTGTTTCTTTCTTTCTTCAGATCTTTTAGTTCCTGACCCTCCTGAAACAGTTTATGAGACTAATAAAGGTCTTCGTTGTCTGTCTTCAAAAGTATATAAGATAGAACACATGAGCTTGGTACTATGACTAGTGGTTATCAGCTATATCTTAGGACATTGCCCTGTATGGATCTCTTTATCTCGGGCGCTCTTTTCATTTGCAGCAAAATATAGTGTATATATCTCTATGTCGGGACAGCCGCTAATTTAGCTTATCACCCTTTCACTTTCTCTCTCTCGCGTCTCTGCGAGCAGCGTGGCTTTTCTAATTCTCTCTTTCTCTCTGCGAGCAATGTAGCATATCTCACACTCTCTCTTGCTCTCTCTCTCTCTTTATGAGCAATGAAGCTTCCCTCTGACAGTAATTCGATTTTTTTTCTCTCTCTCTCTCTCTCTCTCACTCTTTACGAGCAATGAAGCTTCCCTCTGAGAGTAATTCGATTTCTCTCTCTCTCTCTCTCTCTCTCTTTACGAGCAATGAAGCTTCCCTCTGACAGTAATTCGATCTCTCTCTCTCTCTCTCTCTCTCTCTCTCTCTACGAACAATGAAGCTTCCCTCTTACAGTAATTCGATTTCTCTCTCTCTCTCTCTCTCTCTCTCTCTCTCTCTCTCTCTCTCTCTCTCTCTCTCTCTTTACGGGCAATGAAGCTTCCCTCTGAGAGCAATTCGATTTCTCTCTCTCTCTCTCTTTCTCTCTCTCCCTCTCTCTTTACGAGCAATGAAGCTTCCCTCTGAGAGTAATGCGATTTTTCTCTCTCTCACTCTCTCATGACAGAGAGCTTTTCTCTATTTCGGTACCACCGAGTAATAACGCAACGTTTCTTTCTATCTCAAGAGAGTGAGTAATAAAGGCGTTTCTTTCTGTCTCATGAAAGTGAGTAATAAAGGCGTTTCTCACTATTTTGGGACAGTGATTAATAAAGCTATCTCAAGAGAGTGAGAAACATAACAACTCGTGGGCAGAATCTGGGGGTGGCTACTACCATAGCGTCTTAGTCTCCGGAGACAGATACAGCTTTTAGGCTGGTTGTATGGAAAGTGACTAAAATAGTTCCTGGGCCGAACCTCCAGACACTTTTTCTAATATAACTACTCAGCTAGGTCTCGGGAGAGCTGTAGAGCTCTCATGAAGAAAGATAGCCAGGACTTCCTTTTAAAGTGTCATCAAACTGCCATTATTCTATTGTTTTGTCTCGTTTAACTCTTAGCGCTCCTCAATATCTCCTACCGTCTAGAACTGAATTATTGTCTCTTTTATATTAGTTATTTGAAATCATAACATTTTTAAAAATCTGTTTTATTTTTAATTTTAAACTTTTATATTGATTAATTTATATTATACACACAATATTTATTGCTGAATTTTAACATAATTTTTGCGTGGAAGAGAGAAAAATAGGCACGAAAAGATAACCCAAACGTTTTTTTCTTAGCGAAAAAAAAGGTTTACAAAATAAATCGCCTGCTATCGTAATATAGTATGTTTAATTCCCGCGATTGAGGGGTCTGTTGATATATAAGACATTACTGCAGTAGCTCTGGGACGGACAAGCTCCACTCATGTCATTGGAACCAGCCACAATAGAAAATGACTCTATAATGTCAAAGCTGTACCCTGCGGCATTAAAAAAAGGAGAAAGAAGAAGATTATATTTCGTGAGACAGTTATTTGATTTAAAATTGTCTTTAAGACGCTTTCCTACTACTGGGGTCAGCCGGTGGGACTTACAGGGCCGGAGAATAAAGGCCTCTTGTCCAGTGCAGTAGCCGCAAGGTGTTCGGATCAGAGATTTTATGATACTCCCTATACTTTTTATCCTACCGGGAATCGAACCCGCGTTCTCCTGGTTTGGAGCGCAACAAGTTATCGCGTGGGCCACCTGATCTCCCTTTATTTCACTTACTCTGCTGATAATGATATTTTTCTAGCACTGACGACGATGTTCTTCATTTTATTATTTTGATTAATCACATTTGCTACCAAGCGGTGTTACAAGAGCACAGAAAATGATAGGTAGCCATAACATTAGCGAATCATAGGAGGAAGAGGTATATTTTACAGCACTCAGAAAAAAATGACAAATAAACAACAACAGAAAAAAAAACAAAAAGAAATATATGGTCCCAAGCAGGACAGAACCCGTATTCCTTGGCACTGTGCCTTGCCCTTGAATTGCCTTGAATTGGCAAGGCGCAGTGTCAAGGAGTACGGATTCAATCCTGCTACGGACCATATATTGTTCTTTATTTTTTTCTGTTGCTTATTTGTCATTTTTCTGAATGCTGTAAAATATACCTCTTCCTCCCATAATTCGCTGAATTATCGCCTCGGAAGTTTTCCTCTATAATAATATTCATTTATTATTATTTGTCTCCAGCCATAACAATACTATCGTTAAAGCGTGAAGTGAGGGCCTTTTCAATACACCACCTGGATGAAGCGAGGATCGGTACTGTCTCCCCGCTGGTCCGAGACCAGGCATTCGTTATTTATTGATGTTTAATTTTTGTTTAACGCGGGTCGACTGAAGGGCGTGTGAACTCAGGTGTTTCGTATAGAAAACACTTGTATTATCAGTACAATAAATATATACACGTTTTAGATTTCCATTTCTTTCATCTCTTTCCGTCCATAAATGTTCCTGGGAGTCAAATCATTTCACATTCATCATCATCATCATGTGCCGTACCGGTTGGGGTTGGCGATCATGTCCTTCCACAATCTTCTATCCACAGTGCATCGTATGAGCTCTGTTGTTGACTGTTTTCCATGCCATGACACCAAGTTATCGAGTATTTTCTCTTTTTGTCGTCCGCGATCTCTCTTTCCTTTTATTTTGCCAGTTGTAACCAAGTATTCCAACTTTCCTCTTCTCATGATGTGCCCAACACACACATTCATTATTTCCAGAAACAGAGCTTGTTTTTTGTTGATCTGTATTTTCTAATACGATTGCCTTCTGTTTGTGTGTGTGTGTGTTTAACTCGTTCAGTACCGACTGTTCTCTGCCTTCTCCCATCCCTCTCAATCTATCTCATTCGCTGTATCTACTTATTTACTAAATACTAAATAATAAATCTACCTACCAGTCACTCGGATCTATATTCAGCTCATAATTATCTACCCACCAGTCACTCAGATCTATATTTCGTTCATATTTATGTTTACCTATCACTCACTCAGATCTATATTTCGTTCATATTTATCTACCTATCACTCACTCAGATCCATATTTAGTTCATATGCATCTACCTATCACTCACTCAGATCCATATTTAGTTCAAATTTATCTACCTATCACTCACTCAGATCCATATTTAGTTCATATGTATCTACCTATCACTCACTCAGATCCTTATTTACTTCATATTTATCTACCTACCACTCACTCAAATCCATATTTAGTTCATATTTATCTACCTACCACTCACTCAAATCCCTATTTAGTTTATATTTATCTACCTATCACTCACTCAGATCTATATATAGTTCATATTTATCTACCTACAACTCACTCAGATCCACATATAGTTCATATTTATCTACCTATCACTCACTCAGATATATATATATATATTTCGTTCATATTTATCTACCTACCACTCACTCAAATCCATATTTAGTTCATATTTATCTACCTACCACTCACCCAAATCCAGAAGCAATCACAAACACGGGAACGCTACAGATCCCACATGGAAGACGAAAGTGGCAGATTAAGGGCAGCCCGAGAAACAAAAGTGGATACAAGCATTAACAGTATGGGTCAGAATAGAGGCACTCCTAGAACGATGATCACAGATCAAGCAAAATGGCGGAATTTTCATACTGACGTTAAAGATACGTGTAGGCCGCAACTGACTTGCTGTCGGCATTAGCCAGGGGAAAAAAGAAGAATAGAACAGCATTTCTTTCCGGTTACATACCATCATAAGAAACAGATAATCAAATCAATCAGAGGACCACAAGCCCCAAATCAGGATGCCTTTCATAATATGAATAGATATGAACAAGTTATCATTATACGCCTAAGAACAGGAAACAATCGACTCCATAGTCACATGTATACAGAATTCAAGATCGGCACATCAACTACTTGTACATGTGGACAGGCACCCCAGACTGCTGAACACATACTTCAAGACTGCACTGAATATAGTAGACTGAGGAAAATCCATTGGCCCATAGATACAACACTACAGACAAAACTATATGGGCCACTGCAAGAATTACAAAAGACAGTAAAATTCATACAGGAAACGACATTGCTGATATAGACAATACTTCGAGCGAACGAAAGATAGATAGATAGCATTTCTTTCTTCTGGCGTGAAGCCAATCCAGTTCTGATTACTCAGAACTTGTTTTCACATCAGAAGTTGAGCATCCAGGAAGAATTAATAACAAGATTCTTGGATTGCTATAAATCTTTTTACTGTCGATTGACATTTATTATTCAAATACATACACAATATCGTTGTTTCACTTAATGACATAATATTCTAACGGATATTATCAAAAGAAAACCAAAAGAAAAGAAAAAAAAAGCTGCAGCCTACTACCTCTAAAAATAATACTTAATCCGGACATGGGACCAAATTTATTTGATACACCATATTTTGCGAAAAAGCATAAATATATTTAAAATAAAGATCAAGATAAATACTTAGGAAGTCTAGTGGCAAACGTACAAACGGGAGAAAATGAAACGAGATTCAATGTACAACAAAATATGTTAAATCACTGGGCAGATGTCACATCACTAATGTTAAACAAGGCAGTAACACTAGAGGCAAAATGGGCACTCTACGACGACAACACAATCTTCATCTCAACGTTCTGCTACCAATGCCAGACCTGGACTCTACATATATGATTGAAGAACAATATGAAAAATAACCATCACAGAAATAACATATTTTAGAATCATGACAGATGACAGGACGTCTAAGAGATAAGATCAGAAATGAAGATCTATGAAAAAAAGCTAGAAATAATTTCCACCATTTATACATAAAAACAAACAAAAGACAAAATTGTTTGGCCAGATGAGACAAAAAGATAGTTAAACGACAAAGCGAGTATTCAACAAGCACTACAAGACTGACAGATTCAAGGACCGACCATGAAAATAATAGACTAATGGAGTATAAGAAACACTAGGAAATATAGCACCAGAAAAGGATCAACAGGAACGCAAAATAACGCAAACTTTATTTTTCTTCGGTGTTGAAGGAAGGAAGGAAGAAAGAAAGAAAGAAAGAAAGAAAGAAAGAAAGAAAGAAAGAAAGAAAGAAAGAAAGAAAGAAAGAAAGAAAGAAAGAAAGAAAGAAAGAAAGATCACGAAATCATGATGGGCTGATGACGAGATTAGCTACTAACTGTGTGGAGACAGTCTTGGGCTCTTGGCGTCATCAGGAAATTAACGTTACTATTTGTTATGACAAGCACAGACCGATTGTCTCAAATCACACACTTTCGGCTTATAGAAAATAGTCCAGAGACAGGTTACGGTGTGACTTGGAAATCACTTTAGAAATATTTGTAGAGGAGTGTCTTTCAAGTCTGCCAGTTCTCGTGGGACCACTATTTATAGCTAATTTAGCTCTTTGGCCGAGTCTTATGAGAAAAGATTTAAAGATGTACATTCATACACATGGTGTCCCACTCGCTACAAAACCAGGAAATCCCTCAGTAATTAAGATACTAATGAACACATTGCAAGGAAATTTGAACAGGGGCAGGTTCGTTGTGCCAGAAATAAAGAGAAATGCGTCTATAATGTGTGTGTGTGGGAGGGGGAGGAGGGGCGCATAATTGTTGCGACAATGAGTATCGCAGCCTGCTCTGTCGTGTCCCTCTGAGGAGTTGTCATTTGGGAATTCCTGGACAGTACAGTTGTTGTTCGTGACTGTTGTGCACTGTACCTGTGAGTTCAAACACGACAGCTGGGAAATGTGTTGGTATTCTCTGTAGAAAGAGGCTGGTACAGTGGTAAAACCCATTAAAGAAATGCCGAGGTCTGTAGCGAGTGATACACCTCTCTCTCTCTCTCTCTCTCTCTCTCTCTCTCTGTGAGTATATGTATATATATATATATATATATATATATATAGAGAGAGAGAGAGAGAGAGAGCGAGAGAGAAACAGACATAAAGGGACAGACAAACGAAATATTAGTTGTTTGTTACTTGTATGTAGTGACGAACTAATTCATTTCCGGTGAACTAATATCGCGGAGACAAATCGATCAAACGAAAAACATCCGTTGATCAAATATGATATTGTAATGTGTGGGAAGATTTATTTTTAGACAAATTGTTCTTGATAACTATATTGATCTGAACAGATGCACACTAGCAATGTCCAGAATATCGTGTAATTACAAAGACATTGAAAAAGTTAAATATAATGAAGTGAGGAGTCACCCCCAAGTAAAGAAGAAATAATGAAAAACATCAAACTACTAAAAAACGGTAAAGCCACAGGACCAGATGAAATTCCTTCGGAAGCCATCAAACTATTAAAAAATGGTAACGCCACAGGACCAGATTAAATTCCTTCAGAAGCCATCAAAGCAGATATTAACACCTCTTCCTAGATGTTACATAATCTACTAGATAAAATTTGGGAGATGGAAGAAATACCTAAAGACTGGAAAGAAGGTTATATGATCAAACTACCAAAGAAAGGAAGTTTACAGGAGTGCACAAATTATAGGGGAATTATGCTACTATCAGTGCCAGGAAAAATATTAGGCAGAATCATTCTGGAGAGACTGATAGAGGCTATAGAGAAACATTTGAGAGATGAACAAGCAGGTTTTAGGAAGAATAGATCATGTGCTGATCAAATAACTACTCTACGTATAATAATGGTTATAATAATAATAGTAATAATAACGTATATAATAGTTGAACAAAGCTTAGAATTAAAATCCCCACTTTATATTGGACATAGATTACGAAAAGGCATTTGATAGTTTAGACAGAAGAATGCATTGGAAGTTGCGGAGTCATTACGGAATCCCCATAAAGTTTATTAACCTGATAAAAACAATGTATGAAGGAACGAAATGTAGTGTGGTGCATGAAGGACAGCTTACAGAAGCATTTGAAATAAGAACAAGAGTAAGGCAGGGATGCCTTCTGTCTCCATTTCTCTTTCTTCTGGCTATAGATTGGATTATGAAAATAACTCAAAACAGAAATGGGATTCAGTGGTCACTGACCAAACAACTTGATGATTTAGACTTTGCTGATGACATAGCTCTCCTATCACACAGCCATCAACAGATGCAGGATAAAATGAGCATACTTGATGAGAGATCACAACAGCTAGGACTGAAGATTAATAGAGATAAGACAAACATTATGAGAATTAATACAGTTGGCAAAAACCAAAAAAACTAGGAGAAATACCTCTACTAGACGTACAATCTTACATACCATAATCATCATCATCAAGTACCGGGCCTACTGGCGTAGGTGATCATGTCTCTCCACAACTTTCGATCTCGGGCAGCTATTTATAATTTCTGTTGTTGACCTTCTGCCAAGCCATTCTCTTAAGCTCTCTGTTATTTTATGTCTTTGCTTCCCTCTATCTCTTCGTCCCTCAATTTTTCCACTTGTTATAATGTATTCCAGTTGTTCTCTTCTCATTACATGGCCAAAAATGATGATTGTTTCTTCCTAATATTGGAAATTAGATCTCTTTTTGCTTTGACCTCTTATAGAGCATCTTCATTACTCTTCTTAGCTGTCCATGGTACTCTCAACATTCTTCTGTAAAATCACATTTCTACAGACTCCAGTGATTTTCTAGTCTGCTGTCCTATTGTCCATGATTCGCATCCATATGTTAAGACTGGCTCTACATAACATTTAAGAGCTCTTTTTCTTGTTTCTATTGTCAAAAATGGATTGTATAGTACCTTCCTCTTTTAAACATTACAGCAGACCAAAAAGAAGAAAATATGAAGTATTTGTGTTAGGACCATCACCACCGCACACAAGATGAACATATAGGTGCTCCGACATCTCTAGAATCTCAAAAATCCGAGAAGAATCATGACCCATGTGCACATCTTCGTAGCTCTGGATCCACGGTGTGGGCAAGTTATTGCTGACAATTTGGGCACAGCAGCAGCCACATTCATGGTCCACTCTTTTTTTTTTATAACCGCTAAGGGTTCTTTAAGGCGTGATAATGTTTCGTGGACTTCCTGTTTATTACTGTTATCTGAAAGGACTAGACATCGGATCTCAACTACCCTAACAGAGGACTAGACATCGGATCTCAACTACCCTGAGAGAGGGCTAGACATCGGATCTCAACTACCCTGAGAGAGGGCTAGACATCGGATCTCAACTACCCTGAGAGAGGGCTAGACATCGGATCTCAACTACCCTGAGAGAGGGCTAGACATCGGATCTCAACTACCCTGAGAGAGGGCTAGACACCGAATCTTAACTACCCTGAGAGAGGGCTAGACATCGGATCTCAACTACCCTGAGAGAGGGCTAGACACCGGATCTCAACTACCCTGAGAGAGGGCTAGACACCGGATCTCAACTACCCTGAGAGAGGGCTAGACACCGGATCTCAACTACCCTAACAGAGGACTAGACATCGGATCTCAACTACCCTGAGAGAGGGCTAGACATCGGATCTCAACTACCCTGAGAGAGGGCTAGACACCGGATCTCAACTACCCTGAGAGAGGGCTAGACACCGGATCTCAACTACCCTGAGAGAAGGCTAGACACCGGATCTCAACTACCATGAGAGAGGGCTAGACACCGGATCTCAACTACCCTGAGAGAGGGCTAGACACCGGATCTCAACTACCCTGAGAGAGGGCTAGACACCGGATCTCAACTACCCTGAGAGAGGGCTAGACACCGGATCTCAACTACCCTGAGAGAGGGCTAGACACCGGATCTCAACTACCATGAGAGAGGGCTAGACATCGGATCTCAACCACCCTGAGATCAGATTCAGCGAGGGTAACACCACGAAATAAATACAGGGGTTGGGAAAGGGGGGGAGAGAGAGAGAGAGAGAGAGAAAGAGAGACTACCGCCTGCGGTGGGGTTTGAACTCGAGTATCTCACTCCCAGAGATCGACGTCGTACCTCTAGATTACCTCCCTTCCCCCCCCACACACACACACACACACAGTAACATGTTCCTGTGCCAAACATTTCCACAAACTTAATGAGTGGAAGAGGTTGAAGGTACAACAGTTAGAACTACGGTCAAGTGCTAATGGCGAACTCCAATTTAATTTAAGTAAGAGCTGTACCCCGATTTCACATTTTAAAACAACCACTGTTGTAGCTAGTGTATCTTTCACAAAACAACTGAGATTATCTTTTAAAGTTTTCAGAGATTACATTCAGCCATGAAGGAATGCAAGCACGGATACAGAACCAATCATCGATTTAACAATAATAGAATATCTCAGGTGTGTTAATGACACGGCAATGGCTCCTGAAAGTAAACAAGAGCTGGTAGGAACAAGTCAACAACTAAAGTAATCGATACGGATAGGACATGAATATTCCCAGAACAAATACTGATAATAAACACAACAATAGTGAGTGTAAATAAACACTAAACAAAATTAATTTGACATTGTTAGAGCGAGACACACACAGAGAGAGAGAGAGAGAGAGAGAGAGAGAGAGAGAGAGAGAGAGAGAGACAGACAGACAGACTAATACAACAAAACAAAATAATATAAATAACAAATATTTTATCCTTCCTACTGCATAAATCTCAGGCACGTGGAGACCACATTAATTACTAGCCGAAACAAGCTTTCCATATTTATCTACATTTCGTTATGATCTGATGTCCATTCTTTGATGTTCGTTCCATCTTCTCTTCTGTCCTCAACGCTTTCTTCGTTCATTCCGTTATCTGTTATACAGTTTAATCAATGCCAAAGAGGGGAATGCGTGACCATACCAGCTTCATTGACAGTAGACATAATGTCTACTATTAATATATTAATATTATTATTATTGGTGCATGTATAAAAGAATGGAATGGTCAAATATACTTTCAGTAGTATGAAGGTGATTCTAATATTAAAAAAATAAAAACATACATCCAAAGAAAATGTGAAATGCGAGAGTTATATTTCTTCACCTATTCATAGAAAAGGTGCATTGAGCAAAAACAGATTTATTTTTTGCATTCATTCGGATAATTTAAAAAGTGTACTATTTTTAGCGGCCAATCAAAATGTGCTGACAATGCAAGATAAGGGCACAGATAAAGATTCGTTACAGTAAAATTCCAGTACGAAGACAGCAACTGTACATCAAGAAGACAGCAAGGGTGCATCAAGAAGAGACAACAGCTTTTGACAGAAAATAGCATTTGAGAGATATAGCATCTGAAAGACAACAGCATTTAAGAGACAACAGCATTTGAGAGAAATGAACACGAAAATCTATTCATCGAAATAGTCAGCATAAGCCTTGCTATAATAGAACGTAATCTTCAAGTACAGAGGACACGATTAACAGATTTGCAAGTAATGAACAGATATCATTGAAGAAAATGAATGGAACAAGTTTTTTTTTTTTGTATCAAACATTAAACAACATAAAAGACCAAGCTAACTATTATAATTAGTTTCTTTGGCCGGCCCCATTGCACCTAAGGCAGCCTCAGAGGTGCTTCGTTTCTTTAAACCGACAGAAGAGAGTATACATTTTGACAGTACCAGTAGCACGATAGTTAAACACAAAGCATCTGTTCCCTCTGTTGCAGACCCCTTCTGGTATCCTAAAATTCATGCAGCTTATGAAATCATTGCATTAACTCGTGCCCTCTTACTCAGTAACCTACCAAGTGTTCTGTGATTCAATTGAAACGGTATCAAGAATGGAGTGGTACATTTATTGTCTCCGGAAGTGAAGCGTTCAACGTAAATCCACACCATTGAGACCACAGGTGAGGTGACCAGTGCTCTCTATCTCTAAGACTATCCCCCCCTCCCCCCTTTTTCCAACCCTCAGCGAGACATGTTTCATAGTTTCATTCTGATCTCAGTTGGACAGTGAAGAATGTCGGGCTGTTTTGAATCCCAATCATTATACTTACCATGTCCTGGAGCCTGCCAACCTCCTGCTATATCTATCTATCTATCTATTGTCCTTTCGAGCCGAAGACGGCACATAGGACAGAACCACAATCTCAAAAACAGAAACCTTGCGTGCCAAAATGGCACATATTGCAGAGATCACTGCTTCTGTTTCCATAACAATGCTTTTTACAATGACAGCTTGTCAAGCCATTGATCAATCTCCTTAGTCGCCTCTTACGACATGCCTGAAAGGTCACAGTGCCACTATTCTTTACTTCCCACACGAGGCCCCGGTAACACACGGGAACTATCCTGCTATACCAGCGTTGTAATTACACTAGCGTCGCTCAATGCTGAAACGACAACGCCTTCCAGACACAACATCACATTTCGAACCAAAAAAACACTAGTCACGTGACACATTGTACTACTGTCAGCAGTAATAATTTTTTACCAGAACAATGTAAACTAGCCCTAAAGTTAGGCCCACCCTCATAACAGTTTTTATTTTTTTTTTTAAACCACCACCTCCTTGACAACACGTCGAAGTCCCTGATAAATGAAAATTAACGCTCGTCGCGCGCATTTTGATGGATATGTTTATGGCGGGAACGGAAGCTTCTGTCAGCGTTATCAAGAGCGCAGGCGGAAGTAGAAATTGAAGGGAAGGAGTTTGATGGTCACTGCTGGTTCTCTCTATTTTTAATTGTTTGCTTGCTGGTTAATCTGTGAAATAAATCACTTTACCAGATTAATACCATTTTTACTTCAAAGTTCACGTATCCATTTAGCCAAATCTGTCATGAAGAAATGTGTGCTGGGGACAGTACCAATTTAACATTATTATTGAAACAGTTTGTGATATAAAATAGCGAAATAACGCACTGGCCTCCTCGTCATCAAATATCACGGTCACATACTGTACGAATTGCAGGATACAATATTTGTCATCTTCTCCCATAATTGTATTTTGCGATCCAGTGGATCCATCATCTTCTTTCTTTCCTAATCTGCCTTTCAGCTTCGATGGGAGATATAATTTGCGGTCTTTTGATCTTATGTTGTTAGCCTCTACAGCTGTTATGTTTCCTAGTGTTTCTAAAATTCCACGAATTCATCTTTTTTTTTTTTTTTTTTTGTAATCGACCCTTACGTCTTGTGTTTTTGAAAAGTTCATCAAAAGCTCGTAGGGCATCTCTGTCTTATCACGTGGTCAAACCATGTTATATGTTGTTTCTTTATGCATTCCATGGTGATTATTATTCCTAAGTTTTTTTCCCACTTCTTTATTTCTTATCCATCATCAGCACGAACTTGTCAGGGACTCCATTCCCGGACTTTGATTTTTCTTAAATGGGAATTAGATAAGCATCATGAGACAGATATCAACGAATTTTGTTTATTAAAAAAATAAAAACAATAATAGTTAGACAGCTCTTCAGTTAGAAATAAAAAAATACCTCGTTCATTTCTGTACGTCAATTTTAAAAGAAGTTATTGCCACACTCCCGCAACAATTCATTACGTTATTTTTACCTCACTAACAGGACTACTATGAATATGAGACTACATTTGATCCTGATCGACGGCTCGAAGGTTCATCCACCCTCAAATGTGTACCCAATTTCTCCAAGAAAGTAGGGCGACCTGGTGTGATACCGACCATATCCGTCATGAAATGTGTCATTGATCACTAGAAATATGGTCATTAACGTCATATTCGCTATACGCCTTAAGGCCAGAACGGGTGTTTTTCTTTTAAACTTCTTATCTTTTAATTAGAACTAACATTAACCTATGACAATGTGGTTAAGAGACATAATAATAATAACAACGGATTATACAATTCACAAATATCTACAGGTATCACAAAGTAGAGCCACTCCTAGACCAAATGAGAGGTAGCGCACGCTAGTAGAGCAGTGTTTAGTGAACCGATCAAGTGAGAAATAAGATCAAAGTTGATCGCGGTCACGACTTCTAGTTTGATCCAGCCACAACTACGCACCGGATTTTGTTCCCCCGGGCAGAAAAAAAACAACACTGACGTCATGTTGGCCATATTGGCGAGGGTAAAAGGAAAGATATGGACACTAACACCATATTCTGTAAATGTTCTCGGATATGTCTAGTTGCTTCTTCCTAGACATGATGTAGCGTAGTTCGATAGTAAGATAGTAAGATAGTAGTAGGATAGTAAGTAAACAGCTGCTGTCATCTAAAAGTCGGCGAAAACGATCTACATCTAGAGAACGCTGATAAAAAGGAGGCGAAGTAGAATAATAAAAGGAGACGAAGTAAAATAATAAAAGGAGACGAAGTAAAATAATAAAAGGAGACAAAGTAGAATAATAAAAGGAGACGAAGTAGAATAATAAAAGAAGACAAAGTAGAATAATAATAAATGGAGACAAAGTAGAATAATAAAACGAGACGAAGTAGAATAATAAAACGAGACGAAGTAGAATAATAAAACGAGACGACGTAGAATAATAATAAAAGAAGACAAAGTAGAGTAATAATAAAAGAAGACAAAGTACAATAATAATAATAAAAAAAGAAGACAAAGTACAATAACAAAAGGAGAAAAAAGTAGAATAATAAAAGGAGACGAAGTAGAATAATAAAAGGAGACGAAGTAGAATAATAAAAGAAGACAACGTAGAATAATAAAAGGAGACAAAGTAGAATAATAAAAGAAAACAAAGTAGAATAATAAAAGGAGACAAAGTAGAATAATAAAAGAAGACAAAGTAGAATAATAAAAGAAGATAAAGTAGAATAATAAAAGGAGGCGAAGTAGAATAATAAAGGAAGACAAAGTGGAATAATAAAAGGAGACAAAGTAGAATAATAAAAGGAGACAAAGTAGAATAATAAAAGAAGACAAAGTAGAATAATAAAAGGAGACAAAGTAGAATAATAAAAGGAGACAAAGTAGAATAATAAAACGAGACGAAGTAGAATAATAAAACGAGACGACGTAGAATAATAAAAGGAGACGACGTAGAATAATAAAAGGAGACGACGTAGAATAATAAAAGGAGACGACGTAGAATAATAAAACGAGACGAAGTAGAATAATAAAAGGAGACAAAGTAGAATAATAAAAGGAGACAAAGTAGAATAATAAAAGGAGACAAAGTAGAATAATAAAAGGAGGCAAAGTAGAATAATAAAAGAAAGAAGGTTAAATAGAATAATAAAAGAAAGAAGTCGAAGTAGAAAAATGATTAAAAAGGAGACGAAGAAAAATAATAAAAGAAAGAAGGCGAAGAGCAATGATAAAAAGGATACGAAAAAGAACACTAATAAAAAGGTGAAGAAGAACAATAATAAAAAGAAGGTGAAGAACAATGATAAAAAGAAGGCGAAGAAGAATAATGATAAAAAAGAAAGCGAAGAAGAACGATGATAAAAAGGTGGCGAAGTAGAATTATGATAAAAAGGAGAGGAAGAGAAATAATTAAAGAAACAAGGCGAAGAAGAACAATGATATACAAGGAGGAGAAAAAGGGAGAACCTAAGTAGGAGCGGCAGGAGAAAAGGTTGACGAGAAATAATAAAAGGAAGAGGAAACATAAATAAATGGATGCATAAGGATCGATATGAACAGAAAACCCAAAAGAGCAAGATAACACAATGTTTCAAAAGGGGATACAATATTCAAGACGTGTTCTCAAACAAACATTGTTGACCGTTGACATGCATTAACTACAAAGTGGATCTGAATTAAGTGTCTGTTTTAGCTCGGGGGATAGTAGTGTTGCGTGAAGACAAGAATTAGAACTTGTGGTATGTGTGATTCCGTGTCCACTCATTGCCCATAATTTGGTGAATATGGACGCGGTATTGAAAAACGCCAATAATATTTATATTGGAGATTGTTCACAACGTTGGACAGCGCACGTTTTGTTGTTTATTTTCAAAAAATATATAGTATAGTGACCCCCGTCACGCCAAGTGGCGTATAGGGAATATGGTGTTTGTGACCATAAATTTAACAGACCTTCGGCACATGATTTTTGTGGTTATGTAGTCAGTATTACGCCCGTGCCGCTTTACTTTCCCAGGAAAAAAATCCGGTACCCATTAAAGACTGGGCGAACCGGAAGCCGTTGGTTGGGATCGAACCCTACCTCTTGTCCTTTGTAGTCCAGTTCACTAACCACTGGGCTATCGCGGCTCCCTTTTGATATTTATATTCTACTATATTGTTATTCGATAATAGTAGTTGAATTATAAATGTTCTTCAATGTTGGTAGTTTGAGTTGAAAGTTCTTCAATGTTGATAGTTCTAGTTGAATGTTCTTCAATGTTGGTACTTCTTGTTGAACATTCTTCAATGTTGGTATTTCTAGCTGAATGTTCTTCATTGTTGATAGTTCTAATTGAACGTTCTTCCATGTTGGTAGTTCTAGTTCAATGTTGATAGTTCTAGTTGAATGCTCTTCAATGTTGGTAGTTTTAATTGAACGTTCTTCAATGTTGGTATGAAGCAGGGAGGTAGCATTGATTAAAGAGTGTACGATAAGACGGGAGTGCAGTAGTAGAAATTGAGGGGAGATAAGAAGGGCTGAGTAAAATAAAATCATGGGGTCCACGGGACAGTAGGGTTAAGAAGTAAAGAGGATGAACACATCGTGACTCACGGGAATTGTAAGACACAATGTAGAAACGAGGCAAAAATGTAAAACGGGGTGTTGATTGGTTGAAGGGAGAAAAGTTTAGACAAAGGATAGATTGGGAAGATAATTCGAGATTAACGATGGCTCTGGGCGGACGGTTGTGTGTTTTGTGTAGCAACCGGTACCGTGAGCAGGTTTGGGGTAGTCACCAAAAAGTGACAGAGTAAGTTAGTTGGTGTGTGGTCGCTGCTGGGAACAGACCTTATTCCAGGAGCAGTGATAAGTACAGGGTGTTTCTAAAGTCGCAGTGCAGTGAATTTCTACTCTCGGAAGAAAAACGTCACCAGAAATGCGGTTAACTAATGCGTCATACAAATTGTAAAATATTCAAATATACTTGACTGCTATCGGCGAGCTTATAATGGGTAATGTTGGTATTAACACAATAAAGTTGTGCATAAAGCATATGTTGAAAATGTCCACCACGGGCCTCAAGACATGTCGTGATTCGTCTTTCCATATTTGCGAAAACCTTCAGAATAATGTCTGGTGATATTTGTTTAATCTTGTCTACTATTTCAGTCTTTAGGTCATTAATTGTCTGCGGATTATTTTCATAAACTTTCCCCTTCAATGCCCCCCACAGATAATAATCTGGGGGTGTTAGATCTGGTGAACGAGCAGGCCAGATTCCACGTGAAATAATGCGATTTGCAAATATGCTTTCTAAATAATTGAGTGTTGTTGTGGCTGTGTCTGCTGTTGCCCCATCCTGCTGAAACCAGGATTCCATAATTTCCCGTTCTGTAAGGTGTGCTATGAACGGTTCCAGAATTAAAGTACGGTAACGTTCTGCATTTATTGTTTCATTAAAAAATATAGGTCCTATTATCCGCATACGACTTATAGCGCACCACACTCCGACTTTTTGATTGAAACCTGCAGCTCATCGAGTGTGTGGGGATTGTTTTCGTACACTTTTCCTTTCAGTTCACCCCAGAGATAGTAGTCCATGGGAGTAAGATCAGGAGACCGCGCAGGCCAAATTCCGCGAGAGATTATACGATTAGCAAAAATTTCATATAAAAATTCCAGTGGTTTTACAGCAGTGTGAGCAGTTGTGCCATCTTGTTGAAACCAAGCTTTTTAAATTTCTGGCTCAGAAAGTTGGGTTACGAATCGCTCCAATATGTTAATCCTGTATCTTTCTGAATTTATTGTGTCATAGAAGAAAATTGGGCCGATTATCCGCTGACGACTCATTGCACACCACACTCCTACTTTCTGATCGTGGAGAGGCACTGGGTGCAATGCATGTGGATTTTCATCACTCCAAAGACGATCATTCTGCCTATTCACGTACCCAGACAAATGGAACCATGCTTCACCTGTGAAGAAAGTGAAATCAAGGATTTCCTCACTTTCTTGGGCTAGAAAATTCTCAAACCACATACAATAATTAATTCTGGATTGGTGATCTAATTCTTTTAATTGAGGAACGACGGAAAATTTGTACGGATGTAACTTTATTTTTTTTTTCAGAATTCTATGAACAGTACTGCTTGATTTGTGTACTTGTTGAGCCAGCTTTCTTATTGATTTGCCAGGACTCATTAGAATGCTGTCCTGGATGTTGAGAGATGTTACTTCAAGAACAGATGGTCTACCAGGACGGCTAACATCATGTACACTACCGGTGTTTTGAAATTTGATTATTAAATTACTCACAGTATTTCGATGAGGCACTGGTGTATTAGGAAATCTATTCACAAATTGTTCAACAACCCCATTCGAATACTTGCCGCCGTTACGGAACACATGCTCCACTATAAATACTCTTTCTTCAATCGTTAACACCATTGTAAGCCAGACCTATCATGTAGCAGTGATGTTTAAATGAACACGTAAATGGTGCTTGAACTATTACGTCATACATAGATACAATTTAGGTGCGTAATTATTTCAACAACAAAAAATGCACATTCATTAAAGAGACACCCTATAGAAGTGTCTTAGAGTAGTTAATAAGATAGTTGTGAATGTTAGCAGCACCAACCGTTTAGTGACAGTCAGTGAGAGTCTCACAACGTAAACTTCATCAGAAATAGGAAGTTAGAGTGTAGTTGTGCAAGTTAGCAGCAACGAACAATGTAGTGTTAATCCGTGAGTAGTCTCACTAAGTTTAGTCTTCATCAGAAGTGTGAAGATAGAATGTAGTTGTGCAAGTAGCAGCAACGAACAATTTAGTGTCAATCCGTGAGTAGTCTCACCAAGTTTAGTCTTTATCAGAAGTGTGAAGATAGAATGTAGTGGTGCAGTTTAGCAGCGACAACCATTCAAGTGACAGTAGGGGAAAGAAGTCAATAAGTCAGGCTTTGTGTAGCAACCAAGAACGGCTCGATACGGAGTATGACGCTCCAGTAGACAACGGTAGAGGTGAGGTTGAGCGAAACCGACATCGCCAGCTTCGATGATTAGCAATATGGCTGCTATAGGGTGCTAGGGGAGGAATTCCTAAACAACTAATTATTAGAGGAAAGTAGGCGAGACCGAGTGGCTCGAGAGAGTGCTGCAGCATACCTCTGCGGTGTTGTAGATAAAACAGGAGGGTTGCCTCAAGGTTATCAGGCAATGTGAGAGAGGCTGCTAACATAACATTGTCATTGTGGTTGTGAACGTGTTGTGTGAGGTGAACTTTTGAGAATAAAACCTCAGGTGTGTTATTTTTACCTGGTGTTCAGTGAATGCTTTGCCGAGCGCTAGCTGTAATTGTCTGTGCCTAGCGAAGAACAACCCCTGGAAGGGGTCAGCTCGCTGGTCTGCAGATAACCAACAGTTGCAACACGAAACAGCTCGGAGTACTGCGTTAAGCAATTACCCGGCCAAGGGTGCCACACAAGGGCAGTGTTCCAACGAGGCGACAGTACCGAGCAGTAACCATCGAGCACAGGCCGAGGTCGATTCGACTTATCAATCAACACGGGTCATCAAGACGCAAGTCGTCGCGACACGTTGGCCGTGATACAGTGAAGGGATGTCCCCGTCAACTCATCAAGGCAGTTAGGGGAGATCAGACACCATCTAGTTCCAGTTGAGGTCAGCTGGTCAATAAGTGTTGTGAAAACGGCTGCTACAGGTAGTTCTAGTTGGATGTTCTTCAATGTTGGTAGTTCTAGTTGAATGTTCTTCGATGTTGGTAATTCTAGTTGAATGTTCTTCAATATTGATAGTTCTAGTTGAAAGTTCTTCAATGTTGGTAGTTATTGTTGAATGTTCTTCAATGTTGGTAGTTCTAGTTCAATGATGGTAATTCTAGTTCAATGTTCTTCACTGTTGGTAGTTCTATCTGGTCGTTTCTTTGAGTTTTTTCTTTAAATTTGTCCTTTTCTTTGCCACCAGGTGGTAACGTAAAGGTCTGGAACGAGAGTCTTCTTTCGACCAATTCTGAGCATAAGACCGACTGATGTCATTTCAGCGCCTTCTTCGTATATAGCTGGATGCCAATTTGTGTTCGATTTCTTCTCTTTCATTTGGTGTAAAGTCTTCCCAGCGCATGTTTAAGTGTCCTCAGAGGCATTTATTTTCAAAGGCAATTATTCTCCTTTCTAGATCTTCAGTGGACTTCCAGTTCTTGCATCCATTTGTTAAAACTAGAATCACACGAGAGTTGAACAGAGTTTTGTGTGCTTGCTATACATTCTTTATCCCCGAATGCTTGTATTTTTGTTACATGCACTTTATGGCAACACGAAACGGGTCATAATTTCAGTTGTTATGTTTCCTTGTCATGACATTTTGCTCCTTTGGTAGGTGAAGTGGATAACTTTTTGTACAAGCCCTTTTATTAAGTTTTATGTCAACTGTTGTGTTGGTAAAACCGATGAGTTTTTTTTTTTTTCCTCGTGTTG
The DNA here is from genome assembly GCA_032433765.1 of Megaustenia siamemsis. Classification (NCBI taxonomy): domain Eukaryota; kingdom Metazoa; phylum Mollusca; class Gastropoda; order Stylommatophora; family Ariophantidae; genus Megaustenia; species Megaustenia siamemsis. The sequence goes on from JAVIAB010000073.1 coordinate 95,011,049, forward strand.
AACTGGAGGCCTGTTTGTCATACAAAGTGATGGAGCCGATCTATTTTTTTTTTCCATGCATGTCTGAGTGTGTAAAGATCAAGTGGATCAGACAATCTGCAAGATCAAGGCTTTCTAGGATGTTATTGTTTGTCTACTTGAAGCCTACTTCCTTGTCACATATGCCTGTATTGGTTATTGTTATTGGTTATTGGTTATTGAAGGCCTCGGCATCACAGCAAACGAATTAAAATCCATAATTGCTCAACCGCCCGTGCCAGTGGAATCATCCGAATTACCAACTCATCTCCCAAACAAAGAAAGGTAACTGTAGTCCCCATCGTAGCAGTCTCAGCACACGCCAAAAGACATAAGGCGAAACCGCGCAGAAAGTGAACACAGCCAACTGTTTCCTGTCATACGATATCATCATTCATCGTAAACAAGCGGGATATCGAAGCAGGATCAAAACGGATGAGACACACAGCTCACGGTGTGCACAGAGCACTTAACTCAGTAGCTCCTACAACAAGCCGGACTTGGAATATGAGGAAACTGCAAGAAGGAACACTTTTCAGACATAGCCTTCAATGGTTCCTGCCGCCTATCCACCATATACCATGGGAGTTCACGTCCTCCCGAAATTGATGATCGTCATAGCACTTGATGATGTTAGGCCGTCATTGATGACTCCAATTCCAAACATATAGACACACAGTGGTGGTAATTTGTCATTTCCAATCCAACAGAAGCCACATGACCTGTAGTTAGTAAAACCACAGAGAGAATATGATTTTGTGACCTTCACTGATTCACTCTTAGATGTGAATGTGTAGTTTACACAAGAGGAGAAGTTTTCAACTACAGTGATTCCATTTAAGGCAATTCTGGGATAGCAAGGCAAGTCTCCTTTATAGCAGCAGAACTTGATGTTCTCCGCTCCCTTCTTGTAGCTGCTGCCACACGATTCTGATGTCTCATTAACTTGGACATCATTCAAGAACAATGTCAGATTAACATTCCATAGATATGGCTCTGCTGATGAAGTGCTTGGTGCAACAGTTGTATCAATCATACTGGAGGCTCCTGGTCTGTGGTCATTAATATCACAGACGGCACATGGTGTTGTTATATTCAGTATTTCTTTCTGGGGTGTAAATATGTGGCACACACATGGAGAGTGGTTTGTGGTCACAGTAATCCCATTAAAGTCAATTCTAGGGTAGCATGGCATAGCTGTTTCAGAACAGCACAATCCTGTTGACATATGCCTGTATGACCTAACAGACTGCTATTACGAATAACATTTTGTGGCTTGAGACCTTTTAACTTTAGTCGCAAGTGGAAACCAGTTAGATTTGCCGGTACCTTTCATGATACAACAAACTGAGTTTGAGTAGAAAGCTTTTTATAATGTTCACTTATTTTGGCGGGAAGAAGTAAATTTTGAGTATTTTATAAAATGTTGTCTGGTTGCAAATTTTAAAATGCCCTTTGAAAATCCACAAAATTGACAATTAATGGTAACTGGAATGAAAGAGAGATCGCGGACGACAAAGAGAAAAAATACTAGATAGCTTGGTGTCATGGAATGGAAAACAGTCAACAACAGAACTGATACGATGCACTGTGGATAGAAGATTGTGGAAGGATATGATTGCCTACGCCAATCGGTATGGCGCATGATGATGCCGATGAAATGTTACTGTTTCTTCAATGATGGTTATAACTGTCAAAATGTGGTCAATATGAGATTTAATTTGTTCATCCATGACTTCTGAAACGTTCTAACCTACTGCAAAAAGGATTTCCTGGCACTGATAATAAAGTGTTTCCACACCAGTTGCTACAACCTAATAGGTCTTCTTTCTTAAGGAATGTTATTATGACGTCATCTTTCCACTGTAGTGGATGAAATTCACTTTCTCAGACTTTATTAATTAATGTTAGCAGTTCTTGTATCATCATCTGCTGCTTTTAGCATTTCCTCTGAGATTTCATCATCTCCAGCTTTTATGTTGTTCTTTGGTATTTGGATGAGCTAGTTAATTTCTCCAGGCGTGAACGGCTCATCCGGTGCATTAATGTATTTAACGGAAATACGTTGTCTTCTTAATGTAGCCTAGCAGAACTTCATGAAATAAACATGATAAGCAAAAAATATGAACTAGATATGAATATAAAAAAGACTAAAACTATGATCATAAACAAAGAAAATACTCAAAACCCACAAATGGATATCAAAATTGAAGGAATAGACCTGGAGACAGTTCAGAACTACAACTACCTTGGACATACTATAACCAGTGATGGAAAATGTACAACTGAAATAAACAAAAGAGTAGGAATGGCAAAAAATTATTTTTATGCCATGAAGAACATACTAACATCAAAACAAATAACACCAGGGCTAAAACTAAGAATAGCAAAATATTACATCTTCTCAATATTCCTATATGGTGCAGAAACATGGGCATTAGACAAGAAAACTGAACCGAGAATTGAAGCCTTTGAAATGTGGATATATAGAAGAATAGGTAGAATTGGATGGAAGAAAAGAAAACAAACGACGAAGTCTTAAAACAACTAAAAATGAAAAGATAACTACCAAACACAATTCAAACAAGACAAATGCGATTTTTGGGCCATGTTATAAGACACAACAGCCTACTAAAAGTAATCCTGGAGGGGAAAATAAAAGGTAAAAGAGGCAGAGGCAGATCAAGACTAACATGGACGAGTAACATCAAAAGATGGACAAATCAGCATATGACAACCTGCACCATCAAAGCAAGAGACAGAGCAGAATGGCGCTCCATGGTAGCCAACCTTCGTTGCGGAGACGGCACTCGATGATGATGATGAGTAGAACTTCATGGTTGGTTGCCATCCATCCATCCATCCATCCACTCAACCACCCATCCATCCATCCATCCATCCTTCCATCCATCCATCCACTCAACCACCCACCCATCCATCCATCCATCCATCCATCCATCCATCCATCCATCCATCCATCTATCATTTCCAGGCGAAGTCGGCACATAGGGCAGAAATTCTAGACTCTTTGTGTCCGGAGATCTTTGTTATTACAGAGGACCTGCGTTGTTTCTCGTCACACGTCCCTGTTCTGTGCGAGTTGTTAAATCTCGGCGAGGGAGTTGATGACCGCTGATGTTGCCACTCGCCTCGATGCTGTTTTTATTGTTTCTTTAGGTAGGTGTCTATTACTTGTACTCAGATTCGAGATTTCTGTTTCAATAAAAATGGATGTTTCACGACAGCGTCCTGTTAGGACACCGATAAATCATCCACAGCAAGAAAAAAATAATAAAATAAAATAATTTAACGGTTGCGATCTATGTACTATTTCATAAAAATGTTTGGCCCATCTCTGTTTCTGTTTTCATCTTTTTACTAGCAATAATCTGCTAGTTTTGACTTTGATGCGGTATCATGATGTGGTATAGGGTTTTAATGTTTTCTGATGCTGCTATTTCAGCTCATGAAGCTAAGTTGTTCATGAAATTGCGTCTTTTCGTACACAGGGGCCTTCACTTCTGTACCTTGAAGATTGAATATTATTCTTATTTGCATCATAAAATGGTGTACTTTCTGTTGCCAGCATGTTCAGTTAGCCTGTTTCCTGTCTTGGATCTGCATTCAGATGTTCTCACTTATCCATTTCTTCTGTTCTCTCTGTGTGTAACCAAGGGTTATAGCTGCGGCATTTTGTAAAGCGTTCTCGTTAAAAGCGTATGTTTCAGCACATGGATTGTCTATTGGGCTTGATACGGATGCAAATCGGTGGTGTATTTCGATATTATATGTATTATGAAGATCATCATCATCTGTCATACCGGTTGGCGTAGGTGATCATGTCCCTCCACAATCTTCTATCTACAGTGCATCGTATCAGTTCTGTTGTTAACTGTTTTCCATGCCATGACACCAAGCTATCCAGTATTTTCTCTCTTTGTCGCCCGCGATCTCTCTTTCCTTTTATTTGCCAGTTGTAACCAAGTATTCCAACTTTCCTCTTCTCATGATGTGCCCAAAAAATGTTGATTGCTTCTTTCTGATGTTTTTTAAGAGCTCCCTTTTGTGTTGGCCTCTTTGAGAACTTCCTCATTGGTCTTTTTAGCTGTCCATGGAACTTTCAACATTCTTCTGAGAAATCCCATCTCTGTGGCCTCTAATCCACAGATTATGAAGATCACGTTATTGTAAACATGTGGGAGCCTATTTTTGCATTCCTACTTGATTTATTAACTGTTTAAGTTTGATTTCTTTCGCAATGCGGATATTGTTGATCATATGTATTATGCGGATATCGTTATTGATATATGTTATGCAGATATTGTTGTTGATATATGTTGTACGGATATTGTTGTTGATATATGTTGAGCGGGTATTGTTGTTGATATATGTTGTACGGATATTGTTGTTGATATATGTTATGCAGATATTGTTGTTGATATATGTTGTGCAGATATTGTTGTTGATATATGTTGTGCAGATATTGTTGTTGATATATGTTGTGCAGATGTTGTTGATATATGTTGTACGGGTATTGTTATTGATATATGTTGTGCAGATATTGTTGTTGATATATGTTGTGCAGATATTGTTGTTGATATATGTTATGCGGATATTGTTGTTGATATATGTTATGCAGATATTGTTGTTGATATATGTTGTGCAGATATTGTTATCGATATATGTTGTGCGGGTATTGTTGTTGATATATGTTGTGCGGGTATTGTTGTTGATATATGTTGTGCGGGTATTGTTGTCGATATATGTTGTGCGGGTATTGTTGTTGATATATGTTGTGCGGGTATTGTTGTTGATATATGTTGTGCGGGTATTGTTGTTGATATATGTTGTGCGGATATTGTTGTTGATATATGTTGTGCGGGTATTGTTGTTGATATATGTTGTGCGGGTATTGTTGTTGATATATGTTGTGCGGATATTGTTGTTGATATATGTGCAGATATTGTTGTTGATATATGTTGTGCGGATATTGTTGTTGATATATGTGCAGATATTGTTGTTGATATATGTGCAGATATTGTTGTTGATATATGTTGTGCGGATATTGTTGTTGATATATGTGCAGATATTGTTGCTGATATATGTGCAGATATTGTTGTTGATATTTGTGCAGATATTGTTGTTGATATATGTGCAGATATTGTTGTTGATATATGTTGTGCGGATATTGTTGTTGATATATGTTGTGCGGATATTGTTGTTGATATATGTTGTGCGGATATTGTTGCTGATATCGCTATTGATGTCTGCCCCTCTATAACCTGGATTGAAATGAAGAGCGGAATTTAGTGTTCTTTACGAAATAATCTTCAGTCATGAAATGCTCTACACTGTCAGTAATTCATACTAAATGTTCTCCAATGTTGAATGTTGATTTTGGTTGACGAATTGTTCCACAACTGGCATAGTTGAACACAAATGCTTTACTTTCCTGGCAGAGTATTTTAAATGTTTGTATTTCGAATGTTTATATTTAAATTGTTTGTATTTGAAGTGTTATTATTTCAAATGTTAGTATTGTAAATGTTTATATTTTTAATGTTTATATTTCAAATGTTTGTATTATAATTGTTTGTATTCCAAATGTTTATATTTCAAATGTGTGTATTTGAAGTGTTTATATTTCAAATGTTTGTATTCCAAATGTTTGTATTTCAAATGTGTGTATTTGAAGTGTTTATATTTAAAATGCTCGACTATGTCGATAGTGTAGCAGAAATCTTTCACAGAGATAAAAGTTTACAAGAGGTGATATAAAAAAAAGTGTGATGTTCTTTTTTTTAACGAAATGGAACTTGGCAGGTTTCTAGAATCGTTATAAACCATAAGCGAACGTTTCAAGACCCGCTTCAACACGTTTTCATTACTTCTAAGTAGTAGTCTTTGATAGCAATCCTCAACCGTGTCTTAAACTGTACACTGATTTCAAAATTGTGTGTCTGGAGTCTTACTTAACGTAATCACTCACGAGTCTTAACACCACAAATGTGAGAACTACGTCACTGGTTGAATGAGTCTGCTAAACAAATCAATCAGCAACACGGTGCAGCGAAAGATGCGATAACATTTCACCGTATGCCAGCTGTGTGTTCCCGTGCTGCGTGTAGTTGTTGATAGGATGAGTAGGCCTGCTCGAGCAAACAAGCAGTCATACTAGAGAGTTTATCGGGAAATAACAGAATTATTTATGAAGTTCCAAGTCTGATTACGAGTGCAGTCGGATATACATTGACATAGACTCCGTCTGCGTGATTCCCTCGCGTGACATTCGTCAAACAACAATAAACCAATTTAGATAAAGCAATCAAATTACGTTTTATTTTGACCTTTGTTTCAGTCAGATTGATTGGCTGTTTTATGTTCTTCATTGCAAGCTGCAGACTTTACCACTTGTACAAGGGATTGCATGCAAACTTTACAATCCAACTTTGCGTTTCCAAGAGCGCTGTTTAGCCTGATCAGCAGGTTTATAGTTCCGACGAAGCTCGCAATATTCCTAATAAGGTTTATAGTTCCGACTGCAGTATTCCGAATAAGGTTAATAGTTCCGACGAAATTGCAGTATTCTTCATAAGGCTTATAGTTCCGACGAAGCGTACAGCATTTGTAATAAGGTTTATAGTTCCGACGTAAATTTCATGATTCTTCATAAGATTTATAGTTCCGACGACGCTTGCAATATTTGTCATTAGATCTATAGTTTCGAAGAAGCTTACAGTACTCGTCGTAAGGTCTTCCGGGCAGATCTAAAATATTTTTCCCAGTACAGCCTTTCAATACCGGTTACCTGTTAAATCATTACAATGGTAGTTAAAGCTTAAATAGGAAAATTCTAACAAAATTATGATGGTCGTTGGTAATGTGAAGTTGAGACCGGTTGGTAGATACCGATATAGCACCAGAAATATAATGAATGGCCTATGCAGGATAATCATTAGAAGTACAGATAAAATAAAGATCACCACAAAGGACTTAAAGACCTACACAAATGTTTCAGAATATATATATTTGTTAAAGGGAACCATAGGTAAGTGATATTATCACAAATATATAAAGACTACCGAGAAAATAAGGAAGATTACCCTAATTATTAAATGTAGTATATAAATATGCTAGGAGGTCGTCCAAAAGATCTACATAAATATGCTACATAAACGTCCAAAAGATCTACACAAATATGCCAGAGGATCGTCCAAAAGATCTACACAAATATGCTAGAGAATCGTCCAAAAGATCTACACAAATATGCTAGAGAATCGTCCAAAAGATATACACAAATATGTTAGAGAATCGTCCAAAAGATATACACAAATATGCTAGAGAATCGTCCAAAAGATCTACACAAATATGCTAGAGAGTCGTCTAAAAGATATACACAAATATCTATCTATCTATTGACCTTTCGAGCCGTAACCGGCCCATAGGGCGTAGACCAAGATACACCTTCTCCTATATGAATTTTTGTTCTAGCAGTTTTCTTTTAAAGATATTTTATCAAATCTCGCCATCTGTCTCTGTTCTGTGCAAGCAGTTCTATCTCATTGAGGGAGCCGATTCCTGCTGCTCTTGCCTCTCTCATCAATGTTCTTCTCAGTGTCTCCCTGGGTCTTCCTCTTTTTCTTTTACCTGTTGTTTCCCATATGAGGGCTTGCTTTGCTATTCGATTATTATCTCTTCTCATCACATGTCCAACGTATGACCATCGTCTTTTCTTTATTACTGAAGATATTAGTGGTTGATTGGCGATTTCTCTAATTTCCTCGTTTGTTTTGAATTCGTTCCATTCTATACCAAGTATTTTCCTTAGACATTTATTTTCGAATGCACAAATATGCTAGAGGATTATCCAAAAGATATACACAAATATGCTAGAGAATCGTCCAAAAGATATACACAAATATGCTAGAGAGTCGTCTAAAAGATCTACAGAAATGGGCTAGAGGATTGTCCAAAAGTTCCACATAAATATTCTAGAGGAACATCAAAAAGATCAACATAAATATGCTAGAGGATCGTTCAGAAATGTGCTGAAAAGCTACGCACAAAAATGAGAGGGTTTCCGCTTTATTTTCTTTGCTACCTGTCGACTAGGGTGCCCTGTTTTGTGTCTTTTCTTTAGTGTGCACTGCAGGTACTTCTTTTGTTCACAAAATAAAAGCAAAACAAACAATTATGTCGTTTCTTCAGCTTCGTCTTTCACTTCCCATCATCACCGTCTTCCATTTCACATCATCTCGAAGTCAAATCACAGACCACTAAACATTTTTGAAGACAATCGAACTGTCAATTCTTGTCGTCACCAAGCTCTTCGTGAAACATGACTTCAGCAATTCATTATATCCCCCCCCCCCCCCCATGATAACAGATTTCTTGTTTAACATCCGGACAACATGCTGGCCAAAATAAATTGAGAAGGATAATTAAAATGAAAAAAATGCGCTGATGAGGAGATTCAAGTGATATCAGAAAGGCGAAGGATGTGTCAATGATCAGACAAGATTCAGATATTGATACAAGAAATATCATGGAGTGGATACAAGTGAGGAAATGAAAGAAAGAACAAAAGGTCAACGGGAATAAACGAGGGGTCAAGAACAACAGGTTGAACGCGGGAATGCAGACACTGTGCCAGTTATAGGGCAACTAAGGAGAGATAACCCAAAACACACGTTGTTGGAGAGGGAGGGTTTTTTTTTTTTTTTATAGGATATCACTTCGGAGGATGTTTCGACCTCTGATTACTTCATATTACAGACACAAAATGGAAGCCGTGGTGACGATGTTATCTATGGGAACTGAAAGAAGAAACAAAACAAAAAACAAAAACGAATGCGTATGGTCTTGTTAGAGTTTTACTGTGATAAAATGCGAGTAGCCAGTAGTGGGAAGTGACGTACACTCCAAGGTACGGTGACAGCTCTACAAAACAGGAAGACAACAAAATACTGACAAGACTACGGCCTTCTTCAGAAGACGGGGACAACAACAACAAACGGTTAAAAGGCAACACAAAACGGTTCGACGTTGCTGTAAGATAACTGGCCTTCTGCTGGCACATTGGAAGTTATTAGTTCGAGTGGTCTCATAATACAGAGATTCAGATTCAATTTCCATAGCTTCATCCGAGGACAGGGATTCGAAGTTTAATCAGACTTTTAAAATAGGCACCGGATATTCTCTGTGGAAAGTAGAGCAGTCTGAAGTGACATTAATCACACAGACAACTATAGTTTTACAAGTAAGACAAGTTGGCAGTGGATCAAAGAACTTGTGCCGATTGTTTAAAATAAAAAGAATATATAAAATATACAATATAGGCAAGGTACAATCACAAAACGCAAAGGAATAGCTTTTAACTTCTTCTTTCTTTTCTTTCAAACTCGCACGATGCACAGGTCTTCAACAATCATTTTCAAATTCGTCTTGTTTTGTGCAATCTTCATTCCATGTGACATCCTATCATTTTCAACTCTGTTTCCACCTCTCTTCGATCTCCATATAGTTGTAGTGGCCTTCCTCCCCTGCGGATCCCAAAAAAGACCTGTCGTGTAAAACGCTCACTATTACAATTTCTTGCTTACATTCAAACAAAAATTAAATTAATTCACTCAGATATTAGAGCAGGACACTTAGACACTATAGACAATTTTACAAAGTTCACCTCTAAAAGAATAGAATTGTCGCCAACTAGGATTACCTTTAGTCTTTCAAGCTCCATGAGAATTAGTGTGTAATTTTAATCCATGTCAATCAATGTAAGCTGATTAGTTCATAGCGTAAATGGAATATCGTGTTAGTGACCATAATTTTTATAGACCTTCGGCACATGATTTCTGGGGTAATGTGGTCGGTATTGCGCCCGTGCCGCTTTACTTTAAAACCCGGTACCCATTTAAGGCTGGGTGAACTTGGAAGCCGTCGACTAGGATCGAACTCGACCTCTAGTCTGTTGTAGTCCAGTTCACTAACCATTGAGCTATCGCGGCTCCCATATTAGTTAAACGTTGTGAAATATTCATTCTCTAATTCTGTACAATTCTGTATATGACACGATATTTTTCATTTAAAAGCAGCAATTTCACTGAAATTTTAAACTGGTGACACTGGATAGCTCACAGATCAAAGTTCGATAATTCAGTTTATACCAGCAAAACGGCCACATTTTCCGTTTCTCAGCAACAACTTTATGCATGAATTCCTGATTTTTTTTTTTTTCGCCATAAATATTGCAGGTCCGTTGTATATGTTACCTCTGTTTTTGCAACAAATTTAGTCTTCCGTGTTGATTTCTTTCCGCTTAATTCTTCTGTTTAATTTACGGGTACCACTATCCCCAATGAAGTTACGATTTTCTTCTCTTGTTATTTTCTGCCCATTAAAATAATAATAATAAATAACATGTCACTTACTTCCTTTTTTGGCTCTTTTGAACATCATTGCAGTCCTTGTGTTGATAGTGCCGAGGTTTCAATGTTGTTTGTTAAAGTAGCGAATAAATAAGTCATGAGGAAACTCCGAAAATAGACGTAAAAACATTAGTAAACAAATAAAAAAGGTATTGTATAGTGCTGGGGATGGGAAAAACGGTAGAGAGAGAGAGAGAGAGAGAGAGAGAGAGAGAGAGAGAGAGAGAGAGAGAGAGAGAGAAAACACAAACAGCAGTTTGTAAATTAAACCGGAGATAGTTAACGAAGGAGATTTATACAAACACAAAAATAATTATACCCGATACTGGTGATACAACTTTAAAATGTACAAACAGGATTTGTCAGTCTAGTGGTGAAAGAATGAACAAACCAACGTTTCGACTCACAACGCCCTCAACATGTGAAAATTGACAATCACAAACTTTAATAATCAGCCGTGTCTTAACCGCAAAATTGAAACTTTCTATTTTTTATTTTTTAGTTATGCTCATACAGAGCAGTAAACAGCCTGATGGAGAAATCAAGCGGACGTTTGCCATAAAGAGGGAGAGTGCTGTTATAATGACTAAGGTTTCAAATCTTGGTTCAACTTGATTTTCTACTTTTCAAGCGTCCCCCCCCCCCCCGAGTGTTTTTCTTTATGTGCCTCGTTCATATGGGGGTTTTTTTTTTATTAATGAAAACGGAGCATTGTATTAAAAAGAGAAACTAACAATGTAACACAATTTACAGAGGAGTAAAATGATACGGAAAGTAAAACTGTAAGCAGCAGTAAAATTGTACTGGCTAGAATAAAATAACAATAATTAAAAAAAAACAGTAAAACAATAATGTAAGAATGATAGCATCTTACAATAAAAAAAAAATAATAAACAGAAATCCGAATAGCAATGCTAATAAAATGTTGCTGGAATAAATGTTTAAACGTTTATTGAACTGAATATTTAAACAAATCGAGCTTGGCAAACAACAATATTTGCACTAGGGACAGTTCATTTTGGAATCAAAGTGACATTTATCTAGCACAACTTGGCAGTTTCCATTCTGGCCCCACTCACAAGGGATCTGGATTCAAACTGGATGGACAACTCTCTGTCTATTCATCTGTTTCATTCCCCATCTCTGTCAATCTTTACTCCACTATCTAGATCTCTATTTCTGGCTATTTATCTTTATCTCCCTCTTTCCCTCTCCCTCTTGTTGCTGCAGCTCTTCATCCTTTCACGGGAGTATTGATAACCAAACCAAATATCTCTTAGTTCAGCACCGAGTGCTGATTCCAAAAACAAAATGGAGCAGGTCTAAGTTATGTGTTTGTGCTAGTCTTGTCTACAGCTCGACTACTTCTCCCGTGAGGGGGGAGGGGGGTGGGGCGGTACACAAAAACCAAACATATCCTCAACATGCAGACTTAATGTTTCGCTCACGATAAGCAAGTGAGAAGTAGGACAAACAGTTGGGCTGCATTAAGCCTGTTACAGACGCTGCTTGCCTAGCTGCTATCACTAGGCAATCTGAAAATAACTGCAAGAGTTCAAGGCCACTTAGGAAGCTGGCAGTTTCGCTTCAAAGAATCACGTAATGGGATGTTAATTACGGATAATGGGTCATGCTAGGGTCATTGTGAACATGATTCATTGATAAAAGAGGCCTAACAGAGGTCACTAGGGATATTCTTTACGGATAATTAAGGCTTAATAGACTCATTGTGGACATTTCAGATAAAGGATGTATAATAGACTCACTGGGGACATTATGGATAATGGATGCATATCACGGGACACTATGTATGGTTAATAGCACCATAATGAGTCATCAGATAACATTTTGGATAATAGAGAGATAACAGTTTCATTTAGTAAATTATATATGGCCCTTTGTGTGTAATCACAGACGATTGGAAACAGGCGGATACTGGTCCACATCAGTAAATGTCCGACGCTGTTTTGTCGAGGAGCTTCTGTCCGGCTGATCTTGCGGAAACTGCAATGGCAGATCTGGCTGTAGAATTAACAAGACAATTCTATGCTGCAAGGTCTTCCCTCTTTTTTCCCCCTAACTACGACCTCACTGCGCTATCACATGTTACCATGCCGCTATATCTCTTCAATATGTGTTACGATCATCTACAAACTTTTCCCAGTGTTTGTCATAAATGGAGAATCCACCCAAGTCTGCCTTGCAGCCATCTTTTGTCTCTCAATATTGGTCTCTCCACAGACCGCTTTCCATTTGTTGCTCCCGATACTTGCTTGGAGAAGCAATTGTTGCCCATTATACCAACATGTCCCTGCCTCCATAATCTTCGACACCTGAGTGTTGGCATAACGGATGAAAACCTAGAGCAGAACATCTGACTTGGTTACTTTGTCCAGCCACTTGATGTTCATTATTTGTCTGTAGCAACTCACATTTAAAATGATCTATTTCTCGTGCCTTGAACAAGCTAGCCAAGTTCCAGATCCATACAGGAGTGTCCACACAGGTTTGACACGTTAGGATCTTGGTTGTTAATGTTAATTCCGTTTCATTCTATACTCGCTGTGCAAATGTATCAAAGGTTGTCGTCGTTGCCTTCCAAATCGTATATTTGGTTTTTCCTCGAGGGACGGGGCGATCGTGACAGTAGATACGAAATAGCTGAATCGCGGTATTGATACAAGCGGGTTTACATTCAAGGTTATCAAGATGGGTTTGGTGTTTCCTTGTGCTAGGATTACATTTTTCTATACATTTATTGTTAACGAGAAGAGGTAGCATGATTTGGCCATCAATTAATGATTTACAAAGTATCTTCGTCATGAGCAGCCAGAGTGCACCGCCAGCAGCGAGTACATTTCCTATTATGATTTAAGTTGTGAAGAAAACACCAGATTTTAAGCGCATGTAGATGTTACCGGAGGCTACTGAAAATGTATGGTGTTTTGAGGGCAGAAAAGATGAAGAGGGTAGGAGCAAGGAAACAAATTAACTCCACTCTTGACTTCAAAACACTCAGATAAGCTCTAGTCAAATTGTTGCTAGACGTTCCTTCCTCTGTGAAATGGTATGATCAGATTAAGCAGTATGAGTGGGAGAGCCAAGGTTTTCTGGAGCTTTGGAGAGCCATGCACGTGTAAATGGGGAAAGCGATAGTGCACTTAGTAACGGACCACCAGGTGTGTCCACGGTGGGTGGAATTAAAAATTGAAGTTATCGTCAAGGTCATCAGACCGCATAGGCCTAATATTTAGAAATACATACAACCAGATTGCGTGAGCGGACAGATGCAGATTCAACAAATATTTGAGGAAATATTTATTACAGACACGTGGGCGGGTAAAAAGGAGTGTCCTCTAAGCAAGCAAGCAAGCACGCACGCACGCACGCACACACACACACACACACACACACACACACACACCGACTTTCATTCTCAGACCCAAGGAGATAAATTAGGGAAAAGGAGATCATTAAGAGACAGAGAGACAGACATAAGCACATATTAGTGATAAGAAGCAGTAATTAATAGAGAACAATTAGTAAAGTCTACGATTATTACTAAAGAAAAGTTAATAATAAGTAGATGTAGTCAGAAAACGACATGACTAGTTTTAGACATCTAGAAATGTGTTTATTGTGTTCTGTGATTTACTGATTTCAGGATTATGTGAGTCCGGTGGTTATCCAGACCGCCCGATAGTTTGATTATAATATATGTACTGCATTATGTGATGATATAACCTGTGACTGTAAAACTGGGATCATAGTAAATAAATAAATATGTTTTCGTGAGATTGAACATCTGAAGAATTTGTTTGACTGTCAAAAGTGAACGTTAATTGAATGTGTTAAAGATAGACGACCAGCCTATATCAGTATATGAAGTACGAACAAGCACGGCACGAAAGACATTACATTATATTAAAAAGATCAACGTAATTAACGAACGCATCAAAGTTAAAGTATCAAGATCGAATCAAAAGTTATATTATTACACACGGCTCACTGTGACAAATGCCTTTGTGAATTTTCTTCTTTTTTTTTTAAAGTGCTTTACCTTGCTCCCTGTTTTTGTTTGTCTGCAGTTGCTGACGTGTGAAAATCATATCAGGAAAAATTGAAAAAAAAATTTTTTTTAAAAATGGTATGTTAGAAGCTATACGTGATTAGATTCGAACGACGTTTCGGCTCAATTAATTTTACCTGCAAGTTTTCAATCTACACAGCGTCTCAGGGAGAACCGCTGTGTCAGCTTTTGTAAGTGCTTTAAAATATCTCTAACAAATGCCTTCCCTACTATACTCAAAAGTGTGATGGCCATGTAATTATTGAAATCGCACTTGTCACTCTTACTTCAATACAAATTCACAATCTTTGTAGTTCTTACGTCATGGAGCATTACCACAGTCCTTCAGCACTGGATAAGGAGCTTGTAAAGTTGAGGCAAAAGAATATCCAGATTATCCTTAAGAACCTCTGCAGAAATATTGTCACCTCCTATAGATTATCCACTTTAGATTAATTGATGGCGTCCAGGAGTATCCTCGGCATTCACTTCAACCATCATATATTTGGTACCATCTGGCCTAGGATAGGAGTGAAATTGCTAGTCTCTCTTCGGAGTGCAACCATCAACAGCGCTCAACACAACTTCCAAGCAGTTTTTTTGTCTTATCACTGATAAGAAAATAGATAGAAAAGATAAGAAAATGACAGGCGAATTCGCCTATCTGAAATTTTTTAATTGCCATCTTGGGCAGAAAGCTACTTTCTGTTGTCTTATATTACTCTTGGGTCTCCCCTGTCGGTGAATCCTGGATGTCGATGGATCCTGAATTTTGATGCACAAGTTTGTCCAGTACTTATTCACACATTTTCTAGATTATTGCTTTACTTCAGCTTTTGCGTGATAAAGTTGTCCTTCAGAATAACCTGTCTAAAGCTTCAATTAGGCTTATTTTTGTTATCATTCCTAACAGTGGGATGAGCTTTAATACGTTTTCTTCAGCCCAATCATGCATGGAGATCTTTTGACCAACGCAAGAAGTTGCACGGTCATAATTGTGAGTTCCTAGACTATTCCATGTGGCATCCACCTTTGTTTGGTCTTCCACTTTATCCACATATTCATTAAATTTGCTTCTGAATAAAATTTCGCTTTCGTGTGGTTTAACAGCCATTGCGTTGATCTTTAGCATTGTTGGCTATCTTGATGTATATAAGAGTCTGGTGTTTACTTTTACTTTGTTGCTGACATGGTCATGGTATGTATCGCAGTCTGCACTGTGGTGAGCTCGTGTTAGTTTGACACTATTTAAGGTGGTTTCTGCGGATAAACACGAAATTTAACTACTGCCAGGACACTGATTTTGTCTTGAGCCGAGTTGCTTTGTGCCAGTTTTTTTGTTTTCTTTTTTTTTATATTAAAACGTGATAGTCACGCATATGTGCTTGTGTGATCAGAACACAAGCAGACGGCGACTGTTATTTATTTTGTCAATACCATGATGACCCAGGCATGTTGACCAGGAATGGTGGTCAGATTCCGTACGTGCATTGAGGTCTCCTAAAATATGGAGCTGTTAATTTTTCAGAACAGAGTCATCATGCTTTGTAGTTTCCTCATTAGATGTATCTCTCTCTTTTCTGTAGTTCCTGCCATTGTTGACGCATATGTTACACTGGTAACGTTGATCAGCCCACATTTAATGTGAAGCTGGAGATAGATTAAGCACTCTGACACCCCTTTTAGTTCTGTTGATGAGCCTGTTGTGCGCAAAAAATCCTACCCGATGAAGGCGAGATTGTTCGGGACTCAGTCCTTGCTAGAAAATGGCATTTTTGTTCATCTTTGAGTAAGTCACAATCTGCAAGCTTGGCTTTCTATAAGGTTGCGATATCTACCAGCAGCCGTCTCAGCTTCTTGACCACGACACGAGAGATGTTTTCAGGTCTTGTTTGTCAAGTGCAGGGCACATGGTCCTTTACGTTCCAAAAGCCAGTTAAATATGTTTCTTTCGAATCGATCTGTCCGGACGAATAGTATGGAGAAATTGGTCTTTAATTGACATGCTCTCCTTTTTGACTCCTCTTTGAAGTGTTCGAAGGAGTGACGATACTAAGTCCCAGATAATTTTGACACAACAGAGCCGCCGTGAATATTAATTACTATGATTGAGGCATACAAGTCGCTGCAGACATTAAATGTGAGTAATGGTGGCAAAATAGAGTCACAATGAACTTTAATTATTTAAAGGTAGAATAAAGTCTCGGTGAAAATTAATTATATGACGGCTTAATAGTGTCAGTGAGACATTAATTATGGATAATGACGACAGTCACAGAGATGTTAGGATGCGGAGGTTGACAAAAGAAGAAGTATGATCGTGAACTATTTGCTTTCTCAACAACTCTGTTTGACAGCACAAATTAGACGAACCTGGTCCAACAGCTCACCAAGATCTCACTTCATCTCCCAGTTTGGCTCTCTGGCGACAGCCTATGTCAAAACAACCTGGCTAACAAGGTGAAGATCGCCGTAGTTTCCGCTGTAGTTGGGTATCTTGATATAGAATATTAGATAGTATGCCTTCACCCCTAGCTAGGACAAGCTGCGGATTCTACAGCATAACCCGTGAAATCAAGAAAGCCGGTGCATTCTGCATTACCGTCTATGAGTTAACCATTCGATCTTGAGATATTAAGTGGGAGAGAGAGAGAGAGAGAGAGAGAGAGAGAGAGAGAGAGAGAGAGAACAATTATGTTATTCAACTCATAAAACACTACTTTCTCTTACACTACTTTTTTGTACATCTTTTGTTTACAATAAACGCTGCCATCATTTATTTTAGCTTTTATTTAGACAAAAAAGTTTAAGTCAACGGTCACAATATAAACAATCTGCTATATGCGGATGGCCCAATGATTACAAGAAAAGATACACATAATAGTGAAAGAAAGCAACAAGAAATGTCTCAACCTGAGCAGTAGGAAAACAGAAGTAATGTTAATATCGAAGAAACAATCCTCGCCATCATGCAATTATAAAAATAAACAGGACAAATCTGAAATAAGTGCAACGCGTCAACTACTTGGGCACAATAATATTAGATGGAAACACATAAATAAAAAGCAAAATAGTTCAGGCCAAAATAGCATTTCAAAAAATGAAAAAAGTATTATGCAATAAGCCTATGTCAAGAGAAATGAGAAAGAGTGTTCACCAGTGCTATATAGAGCCAATTCTAACCTATGGAAGCGAATCATGGACAGTAGACATACAAATGAAAAGACAAAGGAGACCACAGTGATGGGATTTCTGAGAAGAATGTTGAGACTTCCCTGGACAGCTAAAAATACCAATGAGGAAATTCTTAAAGAGGCCAACACAAAAATGGAGTTCTTAAGAAACATAAAGAAACAATTAACATTTCTTGGGCACATCAAGAGAAGAAGGAAGTTGGAATACTTGTTTACAACTGGCAAAATACAGGGAAAAAGAGATCGCGGTCGACAAAGGGAGAAAATACTAAATAGCTTGGTGTCATGGCATGGCAAACAATTAACAACATAATTGATAAGATGCAATGTGGACATAAAACTGTGGAAGGACGTGATCGCCTACGCCAATCGCTATGCCACATGATAATAATCACTGCAGACTCGGCCTGGGAATAATGTGTCTTAAACGGAAGACGCCGGAATTTTCAAACAAATAAAAATACACATTCCAAGAAAATAAACTGACGCAAAACACTGAAGAAGAAAATATTCAACCAGCATGTATAAGAAATACGACGCTAACATAATGAATATTTGTATCATAACACACAAAAATAAGTGTTTACTATGTGTAAACAGGAAAAGAAAAGATAACCTTACCACGAGTAGTGTCAACAAAAATAGAAGCAGTGAAATATTAACTTAAGAATAAATATGTTCACAATATGAGCAAATCAATTTCGTTAAGCATGACAAGCTCACAAAGTATTTTTTAACATAAATATATTACAAAGCTCAAAATCGATGTCCCGGATAGTAAATGCCTTTATAAAGAATATGGAAAACAAAAACTAAAGAAAAAAATTAAAATAACTCCATTCTAAATGTAAATTTAACACTATCTAATTTCTGAATAATAAAGCATATACTGAAGTGAGAGTGTTGGGCTAAGGGCTTCTAGACCCATCTATGTAAACGTGTATGCGTATGGCTCTGTACCTGCATCAAATTACTTTAACAACAAAATATGACACAAAAAATGAACTACATGATCCCCGATATTATTTATATTATTTATAGTCCCCGATAGTGAAAGGGCTAGTTTAATTGCCTCCTGTATTGATGGCCCCATTCCAAACTGTGAGGATTTATATTTCTCGTTCGCTCAACATCAGGGCTCACTCAACGCTTAAAATATGCATCAGTTCTTCTTTCTTCTTCCTTTTTCTCATGTCTAATTCCTTCTTATTTTTTTCTTCATCCTTCTTTATCCCTTAACACTAGCGGTAGTTCAGGAACCACTAGGACCAACTTCGACAACCGTAACTATTTCTCTCCATCTTCAGTCAATCTTTTGGAGCTCTGCAAAGGCCTGTTCATTCTTTCGTGTTATCTTCCTATCTCTTTCTTTGCCTACCTCTCAATTTTTCAAGTAGTTTCTTTTACAAAAGTCGGTCGGCTTGGCGTATTAACGACCACATCAACTACAAATGTAGCGATAGTTCTGGAAAATATTAGAACTAAAACCATTTTTTCGTCTACCGAATGACGAGTACCCCGTAACGCTGTTTTAATAAACCCTATTTACAGGCCCATTTGGAGCAATTTTATTAATTAATATAAAACATCAAAAAGTACTGTTAGGCGCCTAAGAACTAAACTATAACAACAGCAACAACAACAAAGCTGACAGTGAAATGAGCTAGAGTTGAAAATAAGATGGGATAAAGTAAAAGTGAACCAGTTAATGGTCATCATTATCATCATGTACCATACCGTTTGGAGAAAGTAATCATGTCCTTTCACAGCTCTATATATGCAGTGCAATGTATCAACTCTGTTGTTGACTGTTTACTGTGCGACGACAAAAGTTTTCCATTCTCTTCTCCCTTTGTCGCCCACGATCTCTTTTTCCCTATATGTTTCCTAGTTGTAACAATGTATTCCAATTTTGGTCTTCTAATCACGTTCTCAAAAAAAATGTCGGTGGATGATAGAGAAATGGTTGAGCAATGACTCTTTCTCTCTCCATCTTGTCTTCTATCTCTCGCTCTCGCTCTCTCTCTCACCTGATAACGTTAGCTCGTGTATACACCCTAGAAACTCTTAATCATACCAAGTGTTATAGATAATTTTTAGAAGTAATCAAGAGCAGAATGTGCAGTGCTGGTTAGCATAACGGAGGTTGGAACAATACAAGCCCCTTTTCCTACTGACTGAAAAGATGGACCCGGATTGTGTATAACCAGCGGTCTAATAGAAACATCGCGCACTCGTGCGCATTATGTTGACGGTGACTGACCAAATATGGCATTAAACGTAGTACTATAAAGCCCTCCTCTCCCCCCCCCCCCAAAGAATAAGCAGTAAATATTTTAGTTTCTTTTTTCTTGAACTTAAAACCAGGAAAACTTAAAGTGACTGGCTCTGACAAGCACATCGTTTTATGGATGCTTATTTTACAGAAGAGATCAAAAGTCGGGTGTTTTACCTGCTTGTAATGTTACATGAGCCAGGTGGCGGCAGTGATGTTTGTAAGAACGGTAACCGTCGTTGTGTGTTTTTGAGTTCGCAGAAAGTCGCAGTAAGACGATGAATCGTTCCCAGACAACTCGACGCAGTCGATAACTCACGCACCAATTGTATGTACCTTCACAATCCGGCTTTTGTTGGATGTCGCAATACGAAGATGGTGAATGTTGAACATTGCTCACATTTAAGTTTAGATTTATTTGCCGACCAAACTTCGCATACCATGTCCGAAATTATTTTATTCTCGAAAATTCGGATAATACAGCCGTAAATAAGTATCAAACTTGGGATAGAATTCGGGATTATTTCGGTATTTAAAGACTTCGGCTTTTCACATGTTTAGCAATAAATACTCAGAAAGAAATGAGGTAATTTCTTTAATGAGCGACGACGTTTCTAGACTATCATTAATCACACTCACTCCCAATCCAATCCAGGTAAATAAAAACACACACGATAACGGGCACTGAACAATACAATCTTCATCCCAACGTTGTGCTACCAATGCCAGTCCTGGGCCCATGATGCAAGAACAATAAGAAAAATAACCTATACTGAGATTAAATGTGTCAGACGAATGACAGGAAACAGCCTGAGAGACAAGATCAGAAATGAAGAACTGAGAAATAATATAGGAATAGCCCCCGTCATTGAATATATAAATAAACAACAGATAAAATGGTTTGGCCACGTGACAAGGCAGAACAATCAAAACACAACGCAAGAGCCTTCAATAAACGTTCGAGAATATCAGACCCAAAGGTCGACCACGAAAAAGATGGTTTGACGGAATATTAGAAACACTAGGAAACATAAGAGCAGAAGAAGCGAACAGAAGAGAGAGCAAAAGACCGCAAATTATATCTCCCCTCGGCGCTGAAAGGCAAATGAGGAAGGAAAGAAGAAGAAGAAGAAGAAGAAGAAGATAACAAATATGGGTTTTACAACAACAACAAATTACATTTGTTCTATTCCATCGTGTGTTTGTTGTCGAAAACACGAAAGGTAAGAAAATGATGTACCAGTTAAAAATGACATATGCTGTCGGTTGTATCTGCGGAAGAGATCGGCACGGATCTGACGTCACCGGCCTTCCTGTATAAATCAAGAAAAACTGTTTCCTAAAAGAATAGGTTTGTTGAAACTCTGTGCTGCTCGATGAGCTAAGCTTTTGATGAGCGTTGCCGCCTGCCATTTTCGTTCTTTTAAATTCCGCGATATCTATAGTTTGGTTGTTCACTACCTGTTCAAAACGAGTTCCGATGTGTGGTGCTATAGGCAACAGGCAAATAAGGGAACAGGCAAATAATTGTAGTGTTGCGGTAAAGCTGGTGTTAGACAAACATGAATTAGCAGCGGTATAAGGTAAGCAGGGAACAGGCAAATAATTGTAGTGCTGCGGTAAAGCTGGTGTTAGACAAACATGAATTAGCAGCGGTATAAGGTAAGCAGGGAACAGGCAAATAATTGTAGTGCTGCGGTAAAGCTGGTATAGAACATGTAGTAGAATTTATCTTCATTCCGTTGTAAGTTTGCGTTGTTCTCGTTTTCTGAAAAAAAGGCCGCATGCAGATGGAAACGTAATATTTTTATTTTGTTCCTTGTTTGTAAAGCTGTCACCATCCTTTGTAGGAGTGTACTTTGCACCCTACCACTTGCTCCTGTGGTGCTATAGTTAACCTCTAGCTTTAAGTACACAGCCGATTGTATCGTTAACAGAACCGACTATATTGTTACGTTAAAAGAATCGATTGGGCCGTCATATTAACTAAATCGATTGTATCGTTTCGTTAAAAGAACCTACTGCATCGTTAAATTAACAGGACTGACTCTATCGTTATGTTAAAAGAATCGACTGTATCGTCAGGTTAAACAAAACTGAATGTATCGTTATGTTAAAAAAAACCGACAGTACCGTTACAGAACTAACTCTATGGCGGCTGTTTTAACAGAACTAAATATGACATGAAAATAAATTACGTATTATTAAACAAAGACAGTTATTTTTTTCTTATTTATCTTTACCTCAAATATTCGTGTTTCTGTCAAGCTAGCGAGACACGACCCACAGAACGCAACGAAAGCTCTGTGTTGAAGCTATTCACACCCACTCACACTGGGATGAGACAGACCAGGTGTTTCTTAGTTCGGAGACGATCCATCTCTGACGGTCAATTTAAAAAAATCAAGGACACACTTCAAAGTATGTCAAAGTGGGCCCTTGGCTAAAGTGCTACATCTAACCTTATCTTGCGAAGGATACACATCAAACGTCGAGGTTGAAGTTCCTTCCAAGTCTTCTAGAAAACACCTAAAGGTTTCATTAATGGAACCAGTCGTTTAAGGTTTTCCTTTGACTAGCTCAGTTCTAGAGTTAGTGATATCTCAATTGGCGATATCTTCACACTGTGGTCTCTGTGTAAAGGAGATCTTCTTGCAGACTTAATGTTGAGATGATACTATTGTAGAAGAAAGGTAGATACGGCATTCTTGTACTATGTATATGGAGTAGGATTTCTTCCAAAGTGTGCCTAGTATTTATTTCATTATTTTAAAAAGCGTTCTTGAGTAGTCCCATATGAACATGTCCAATGTTCACATCTTATGATCAAATGCATGAATGAACTCTTATAATAAAAAGTATATCATTATCATCATCATCATCATCAAGTACCGGGCCTACTAACGTAGGTGATCATGTCTCTCCACAACTTTCGATCTCGGCAGCTATTTATCATTTCTGTTGTTGACCTTCTGCCAAGCCATTCTCTTAAGCTGTCTGTTATTTTTTCTCTTTGCTTCCCTCTATCTCTTCGTCCCTCAATTTTCCCAGTTGTTACAATATATTCCAGTTGTTCTCTTCTCATTACATGGCCAAAAAATGATGATTGTTTCTTCCTAATATTGGAAATTAGATCTCTTTTTGCTTTGACTTCTCTCAGAACATCTTCATTACTCTTCTTAGCTGCCCATGGTACTCTCAACATTCTTCTGTAAAACCACATTTCTACAGACTCCAGTGATTTTCTTGTCTGTTGTCCTATTGTCCATGATTCGCATCCATATGTTAAGACTGGCTCTACATAATATTTAAGAACTCTTTTTATTGCTTCTATTGTCAAAAATGGATTGCATAGTATCTTCCTCATTGCTGTTGGTGCATAAACTTGTATAAGATTTATGTCTATTGGCTTTCCATTAAATTTCACTAAAAGGACACTGTCAGATATTTGGTAAAAGCCTTTCACTGTTCTTGCTCTTTCTGCATTCAAGATGATACCTACTCCTCTTTGGTGTTCAGTACCTCCAGAATAGATTATTTTATGTTTATCAGAATACATAAAAAGTATATAGAAATAGGAATCTCTACACCCACTTTAGAGTCACGATGACATGTCTTCTTTAATGGCTTACACACCAACAAGTCTACTCGACATCAATCATAACTAACGTTTCGCCTCACTTCAGTCACATGAAGGAAATCTAAGTTGTCTGTTCACTAAGATTAAACAGTCTCTAGTTGAATACGTGTTTTGTTTGGAGCTCTTTTTTAAAACAGCCTGTAACCTCTAGTTGAATACATCAGTGTTTTGTTTAGGACCCTTATTGTTAAACAGCGTGTAACCTCTAGTTGAATACATCAGTGTTTTGTTTAGGACCCTTTTTTAAAACAGCCTGTAACCTCTAGTTGAATACATCAGTGTTTTGTTTATGACCCTTTTTTAAACAGCCTGTAACCTCTGGTTGAATACATCAGTGTTTTGCTTAGGGCCTTTTTGTTAAACAGTCTCTAACCTCTAGTTGAATATATAATTGTTTTGTTTGGGGTACTTTTTTAAGTCTCTAACTTCTAGTTGGATATATAATTGTTTTGTTTGGGGATCTCTTCTCCTCTTCATGTCATGATGTTCTCAATATCCTCTCACATGGGATTCTGCTGCTCTTCCTTCCGTGACGACAAGTAATTAAGGCATCAGAGAGGACTGAGAAAAATAAACAAAATAAATAAAAAGAACTCCCTCAAAAACAACTTAGTTAACACTAACTTAGCTTCAACGGAGGCAGCTTAAATGCTGCAATGGCGTTATTTAAAAACACCATAACAGATATTTAAATTCAGATTTCAAAAATTCCTTGAACACTGAAAAATCAACCAACTCATATTACGCTCAACAATAATGAGATAAAAAGCAGAGATGTATCTACAATCAACACCTTACAGGAACAATCAGTTTGTATACTATTTGACAATAGCTGGGACGGCCGGTGTAGAGAGTAACGGGCGGCAGAGAGGGTATGGAGATGCCCTGACTGTAGTGAAACTGATTACATTAATAGAATAGAATAGAGTAGAGTAGAGTAGAGTAGAGTAGAGTAGAGTAGAGTAGATCAGAATAGAATATAATAGAGTAGAGCAGAATAGAGTAGAGTAGATCAGAATAGAATATAATAGAGTAGAGCAGAATAGAGTAGAGTAGAGTAGTGTAGAGTAGAATAGAGTAGAGTAGAGTAGAATATTGGAATGAAACAGCAGTTCATTTTGAAATATATTTTATCTGCTCTATTATTCACTACGTTATATATATATATATATATATATATATATATATATATATATATATATATATATATATATATATTTATATAAACATGAATGTGCTGTGGTTTTGTCATTTCAAGATTAAATAAAATTGTCAATCCTCTGGCACAAGCAAAGCTAACATTGTGCGTCCATGTGCATTAAGCTCTGTCGCTTCCAAACAATGTGTCAAAAGTGTGCGCATTAAAGTCCAAATTCTACTCAGCAATGTAAATGTTACAAGAAATGTCAAGTTACGTTGAGCCAATGTTCGTGAGGCTGTGTTAAATATCAGAGCTAGTCTAAATAAGTGAAAGCAAATCGACCTCAACAAGGAAAACATTACACATGGGAAACTAGTGCCACATTAAAAAAAAAAAAACAGAGAGAAAGATAATCTACGACATTCTCTTCAAGATCGATGCCGGGAATGGAAGGAGTCAAGGGGAAAAAGGGAACAAGGGCGATCTAACGGGCTCTCATTAGCAAATGTCAACACGCCATACTGAAGAAGATGAAGAAGAAAGGCAAGGTCAAAGAAATACAATTTAAAAAACAGTAAGGCCAATTTCTGGCAACAAAGTTATTGATGACTGTGAATAATTGGTTCGGATTTCTGGAACATTCAGGAAAATAATATTTTACTGCTAGCTCTGTGTGCTAGAAGTATCGACGGTGATGATGGGTGAATGTTTTCTGAGAAGCAGACGATAGAAAGAACTCTAAGAGAAGTGCAAGAAGAGAAATGAGATAACGAGTCAAGGTAGATACAACCAGCGAGAGAAACGAAGATTATGTGCAATACGGGAGAAAAAAAAAAGGGGGGGGGGAGAGAGAGAGAGAGAGAGAGAGAATGAGGATAAAGGGTTGTCAGGTACAAAGAGAACAGATAGATATGAGTAATATGGAGATATGTGAGATGAGTAATGATAGCGAGATGCGAGGTAATTAATGACAGAGGAATGGGAAGTAAGGACAGAGGGGTGCGGGATGAGTAATAATAGAGGGATACGAGGTAAGCAATAATAGATCTATTATTGCTTACCTCGTATCTCTCTATCAATACTCATCTCATATCTCCATATTACTCATATCTATCTGTTCTCCTTGTACCTGACAACCCTTTATTCTCATTCTCCCCCCCCCCTCCCCCTCTCCCGCATTACACATAATCGTCGTTTCTCTCCGCAGGTTGTATCTACCTTGACTCGTTATCTCATTTCTCTTCTTGCACTTCTCTTAAAGTTCTAACTATCGTCTGCTTCTCAGAAAACATTCACCCATCTTCGATGTCGACATTTCTAGCATACAGAGCTAGCAGTAAAATATGTGTAACCATGTGAGGTAACTAATGCTAGAGAGATGTGATGAAAGAAATGTGGTGTGTCGTAGGTATTAAGAACTACGATGAAAACAAAGATAATTGGACTATATATGAAAGTTAGCCAACCCATCAGGGACAGGGGAGATCAATGAGCTTTAGTTCGCAGACGATCAGGCACTAATACTGAAAAATGGAAGACCTACAAGAACACTTAAATAGACTCAACAGAACAAGCATAAAATACAACATGAAAATCAACATCAACAAAATGGAAGTCATGAATTTCGCAAAAGAGAAACAGGATACCAACATAACTATAGACGGCAGATAACTAAAACAAGTAGAGGAATTTAACTACCTAAGAAGTCTGGTAACAAACGACAAATCACAAACAGCAGAAATAGACTCAAGATACAACAAAGCTCTCTAAATCATTGAACAGCTATCACCACTATTGTCCAACAAGGAAATAACTCTTGAGGCAAAACGGCATTCTACGATATAATCTTCATTCCAACGTTGTGCTGTCAATGCCAGTTCTGGACTCTTGATGTAAGAACAATAAGGAAAATAACCTCTACTGAGATGAAATGTGTTAGACGAATAACAGGAAACAAACTGCCCGAGAGATATTCAGAAATGAAGAACTGAGAAAAAAAAAAGCTAGGAATACCCCCGCCATAAAATATACAAAGAAACAACAGATACAATTATTTTGTCACGTGACAAGGCATAAAGATCAAAACACAGCGAGCCTTCAATAAACGTTGCGAGAACACCAGACCCAAAGGCTGACCACGAAAAAGATGGATTGAAGGAATATTAGAAACACTAGGAAACATAATAGCAGCAGGGAAGAACAAAAAAGCAAAAGACCGTAAATGATATCTCCCCTCGACGTTGAAAGCCAGATGAGGAAGGACAGCAGCAGAAGAAGAAGAAATGTAACCATAACGAATTAATTAATGAAAAAAATTAACTATGAGGTAACTAAACAACAAAATGTAAAGAAAACAAAATGACAGAATTGTGGACATTAAAATAAAATAACTTCTAGGTAAGTAAACGTACAGAAATTAGGAATGTACGTAAACAAAAACAAATTCGAGAACAAAAATCATTAACGCACGGTACAGTTCTGAACATAAATTAAATGGAAGCAAAACAATTTAAATAGGTTGAAGATAAACATGTTAACAATTGTAAATCAGATAAATTGTGAGAATGATAGACATTAACAAGAAAATGTAAAGAAAGTAAACACAATTAAATAAGAACAAAACAAACTGACAAGTTTTGATCAGATCACTTCAATAATCTAAGTTAAAGTACGAAACTTGAATCGGCGTCTTAGCACGCGAATTTCCACCCATATGTGCTCGGCCGCCTATCTAGAAGTGTTCGGAGACTTCTGGATAGTGGTCGCTTCAGGCATCGAAACTCACGATGCGAGGCGGCATTCCTCACCTTTTCAGAGTACTACCCTGGTACCCATTTCTGCCAGCGGCTGGGTCGACCGCGGGGGTTATTATTTGTTTTTCCAACCACGAGTACAATTCACACTGCTTCCAGCGGGAATCGTTCGAATCGAACAAGGGTTGTCCGGACGTCGGCAGCCCAGTCGAGTGGTTTTCCCAACTAGGCTACCGAGGGCCCCTAATAATCTATAACAGTCTTTAACAATCTATTTGTCAGTAACTGTATTATGTATTTTAGTATTTATTTCATTGATTACTTTCTTCGGTATAAACATTATACAAAAATGCAAAGAGGATCGAATAGCAAAACAAGCACACGTCAGAAGTGAAAAAGTCAGAATAAAGCTAAGGACAAGTCCTGATGTGAGATTATGCTTCTTTCCTGTGATCACATAAAAACATGCCAACTTCGCTCAGAAAATCGCTTCTGGCGCTGTTTATTACTGAAGTGTTTTATGGTAGCCCACAGAACTGCTTTATTCCTCAAGTAGGCTGACGCCTCTGGGGGTCATATTTACTGCTTGTCGCTGACCCTTTCATATGAGCATGTCTGTAAAACCAATTGTTTAGGACGGAACTCATATAGAAGAAAATACACAAAAATTAACTATTTTCGAGTAGAAGAAAGTAAAGATAGACACAGTAACTTGTACAAAGAACGCTCAACAGCACTTGTGCTGGCAGCGGTCAACGACTCAGGGCTGAATGCTTGCATCAGAATCAATGAACCATAGCTGATCAATACCCTACAACCCCTCCACTGGAAACAGACAGTCATTCGTCTGGCACGAGTAGTACAGAGCGAAAAGGAAGGCAAAGCGCTACCCAAAAATGTAATGTTGAAGTCGGAGCTTTTAGGCTGAAAGGCGTAAAATATCGCAACTTTCCGTGAATGAAAGGAACATAGCGCATCTATGTTAATCAAACGAGAATTTACCATTTGCTAGAAGTGTGTTGTTATGATGATGAACAATCATAAGTTAGGAGTGTGTTATTATAATGATTTACAATCATAAGTTAGGAGTGTGTTGTTATAATGATTTGCAATCATATGTTAGGAGTGTGTTGTTATAATGATTTGCAATCATATGTTAGGAGTGTGTTGTTATAATGATTTGCAATCATATGTTAGGAGTGTGTTGTTTTAATTATTTGCAATCATATGTTAGGAGTGTGTTGTTATAATGATTTGCAATCATATGTTAGGAGTGTGTTATCATAATGATTTACAATAATAAGTAAGGAGTGTGTTGTAATAATGATTTACAATCATAAGTTAGGAGAGTGTTGTTATGATTTACAACCATAAGTTAGAAGTGGGTTGTACAATACGGTAAGGAAGTGTTGTTATGATTTACAACCATAAGGTAGGGAAGTTTTATGATTTACAAACATAAGGTAGGGGATGGTTGTTGTGATTAACAACCATAAGGTAAGACAGTGTTTTTATGATTAACAACCATAAGGTAGGGGATGTTGTTATGATTTACAACCATAAGGTAAGACAGTGTTTTCATGATTAACAACCATAAGGTAGGGGATGTTGTTATGATTAACAACCATAAGGTAGGGGATGTTGTTATGATTAACAACCATAAGGTAGGGGATGTTGTTATGATTAACAACCATAAGGTAGGGGATGTTGTTATGATTAACAACCATAAGGTAGGGGATGTTGTTATGATTAACAACCATAAGGTAGGCGATGTTGTTATGATTTACAACCATAACGTAGGGGATGTTGTTATGATTTACAACCATAAGGTAGGCGATGTTGTTATGATTAACAACCATAAGGTATGGGATGTTGTTATGATTAACAACCATAAGGTAAGACAGTGTTTTTTATGATTAACAAACCATAAGGTATGACAGATTTGTTATGATTAACAACCATAAGGTAAGGGAATATTATGATGGTGAATGGCTAAAAACTAGGTTCAGACAGCCAAATTGGTTATGTTATACCTTCCCACGTGTATGTCTTCCCGATCGCTTTTCTCAATGTGTATGTTTACATTGATTTTTCTTGAATTAAGGAAAAGAATATTTCGAAACGGAACAAATGAAACCAGCAACGTAACACAATTTACAAATGAGTAAAAAGAAACTGAAATACAACTGTAAGCAGCCGTAAAATGTTACAGTACAGAATATAAGAGCAATAATAAATGTAGTAACGATAACAGTATTTTAAAATCAAAGACATAGAAATCCGAACAATTTAACATCATTTTATGGGCGCGAGATTAAGATGTATATGTGAATGCATTGTTATTATTATTCGTATGTCGTATGGTTTCTCTCTGCTTCACCCACTCCACATCTATGTTTTATCTTTTACTTAAAGTCCGTATAGCTAAGTCTTTATTACAATCTGGTTCCTCACTTGTCTCTCTCTCTCTCTCTCTCTCTCTCTCTCTCTCTCTCTCTTTCTCACGCTCTCAGTCTGTATATCTTTCACTTATTGTCTGAATGTATCTTTGTTCTCTCTCTCTCTCTCTCTCCTGTATGTATGTTTGTTCTTTCCTCTCTCTTCTCTCTCTCTCTCCTGTATGTCTGTTTGTTCTTTCCTCTCTCTCTCTCTCTCTCTCTCCTGTATGTCTGTTTGTTCTTTCCTCTCTCTCTCTCTCTCTCTCTCTCTCTCTCTCTCTCTCTCTCTCTCATGTATATGCGTTTGTTCTTTCCTCTCTTTCTCTCCTATATATTTGTTTAGGACAAGTCAATCTATGACAGTCTGCACCATCAAAGCAAGAAACAGAGTAGAATGGCGATCAATGGTAGCCAACCTTCGTTGCGGAGAAGGCACTCGATGATGATGATGATGATATTTGTTTGTTCTTTCCTCTCTCTCTCTCCTGTATGTCTGTTTGTTCTTCCCCCCCCCTCTCTCTCTCCTGTATATCTGTTTGTTCTTTCCTCTCTCTCTCTCCTGTATGTCTGTCTGTCTGTTCTTTCCTCTCTCTCTCTCCTATATATGTGTTTGTTCTTTCCTCACTCTCTCTCCTGTATGTCTGTCTGTTCTTTCCTCTCTCTCTCTCCTATATATTTGTTTGTTCTTTCCTCTCTCTCTCCTATATATATGTTTGTTCTTTCCTCTCTATATTTGTTTGTTCTTTCCTCTCTCTCTCTCTCTCCTGTATGTCTGTCTGTTCTTTCCTCTCTCTCCTATATATTTGTTTTTTTCTTTCCTCTCTCTCTCTCTCCTGTATGTCTGTCTGTTCTTTCCTCTCTCTCCTATATATTTGTTTGTTATATCCTCTCTCACTCTATTTTTTTCTTCATTAAAAGAAAACGTTAATAAGAGAAAGAGGGCGGTGAAACTCGTACAGAAAACATACAAAAAGACCACGATGAAACAAAGTTGCCAAATATGCATTCAATGCCAAGACTCATACTTTCTCTGTCAGAACTCACCCCATCGCTCTCAAAATGGATACTTTCAATGCAAAACACACACACACACTTTCGTTACTCCCCTCCCAAAATTTGTATTAAATTAACGCACGATTTATTTCACTCATCATCACAAGGCAAATTCGAACATTAATGTTAATCCACTCGGAGCTCCATGCATCAGAATTAATGTATAGAAGAAAGTAGTCATTTCTCTCGCACTGACAAGCCCTCGCTCAACCATCCGTTGTTTGTCTCCATCTTCACGCACACAATGAAACACGAGAACAATATTTGTTGCGCCTTCAACGGGTGCCTAATGGGCGAAGCTCAAGTTGAGGGCCCAAAATAGAAGTCGAAGACGAGTGATTATGGACAAAACAAATAAGCTTAACAATAAAATCACGGTTCAGCTGACATAATGTATGTGCCTCCGGACATTACTATAATCAAAATTACCAGACTAATTTTTCATAAACGGACCCAAATATTAATAAATCAATTCTGTTCTTTTGAGACAAACGTCACCTTTTGGTGCGATGTTGAAGGAAGCAGAGGGTAAGAAAACATTTAGAAGGGACAGAAGTATCATTCAACATAACAATGGGATAATTGAAAAATAATAACAATCAAAAGAACAGTAAATGTGTTTATGAAAAATATAGTAGTCACAAAGTAACATAATCCACAGGATTAATTCGTCGACAGTGGAGATCAAGATGTACAGAATTACCTTCAAATAAGTCCGGGGTCATGCTGGCGTTGAGGGCAACGACAATGCAAACTGGTCTCGGTTCGGCAATATAAGCTGATGGACAGTCTATAAATCGGGCAGATAAGATTAACAATCCATGGAGCAGACCAGTGCATGCTTGTGATACGCCGTATTCGTCCAGGTTAGACACTGAGAGCGCAGAGCTGGTATAAAATATTCTCTATCAGGTGTTGAATGATGCTACTTTATCATCATCATCATCATCATCATCATCATCATCATCATCATCAAGTACCGGGCCTGCTGGCGTAGGTGATCATGTCTCTCCACAACTTTCTATCTCGACAGTTATTTTTCATTTTCGTTGTTGACATTCTCTTAAGTTGTCTGGTATCTTTTCTCTTTGCTCCCCACTATCTCTTCGTCCCTCAATGTTGTCAGTTGTTACAATATATTCCAGAAGTTCTCTTCTCATTACGTGGCCAAAAAATATGATTGTTTCTTCCTAATATTGGAAATTAGCTCTCTTTTTGCTTTGGCCTCTTTCAAAACGTTTTCAGTACTCTTATTATCTGTCCATGGTATTCTCAACATTCTTCAGTAAAACCACATTTCTACAGACTACAGTGATTTTCTTGTCTGCTGTCTTATTGTCCATGATTCACATCCATATGTTAAGACTGGTTCTACATAACATTTAAGAACTCTTTTTCTTGTTTCTACTGTCAAAAATGAATTACATGGCATTCATTCATTCATTCATTATATAGTAGCTGCTTTTGCCTGAGTCATTCTGCCTCTCACCTCTGTTGTACATACATGTCTATTATTGTGGCGATTCATGATTGTATAAAGAAATTACGACGGTGGTTTTTTTGTTGCCTTCCGTTGGTTTGTTTACGAAAGGCTCCGCTAGCCTTTGACTAAAAAGTCTCACCCACAAGGCAGTGTGGTTGTTTTACTTCAGGGTACCCTCCCTTAGCCTTTTACTCTCTCGATCATACCTGTAAAGCAGCAGGGCAGCCACAGGTTGTACTGTTTACTGCATACAGTAGCAGGTAAAATTACCGGACCTGACGGCTACTTTACACCGATACAATTTACATTTTTTAACTGGTTCACGGATTAATCGCATTCTATGCCTGCATTTCCACCATTATTCCTTGGATACTTTAATTGTGGGTGTTAATATAGACAGACAGCCAGAGTTCTTATTAATAGAGGAAAGTACATAGAGACAATAAATAACTCCTTTTGGTAGAGGAAAGTACAGACATCAAGAACACTTATTGGTAGAGGAAAGTACAGACATACAACAAGAACACTTTTTGGTAGAGGAAAGTACAGACATCAAGAACACTTATTGGTAGAGGAAAGTACAGACATACAACAAGAACACTTTTTGGTAGAGGAAAGTACAGACAGACAGCAAGAACTCTTATTGGTAGAGGAAAGTACTGACAGACAACAAGAACTCTTATAAAGAAAGGTATTGAGGACGCTCAAAAGCACCTGAGCTGACAGCGGTCAGCAACTCAAACCTGAATGACTGACTGCACTGGGATCAGTGAACAAGAGCTTCATAGACAATTGAAAGAAGGTTGATGTGGACATCACTTGTTTGTATCTTCCCCAAACAGCTTCTCAAAGGTAATTCTACCAAAACTGAACATACAGACGCGGCAGCAAAATAAACATAGCGCATTACGTCGTGGAACTTTAACTCATTTCAAGGCAATTTATTGTACCTTCTAACTTAGTGATAGTAAAAGTAAGTAAGTAAAGTACCCCGTCACGCCAAGTGGTGGCGTATAGGGAATATGGTGTTAGTGACCATAAATTTTACAGACCTTCGGCACATGATTTTTGGGGTAATATGGTCGGTATTACGCCAATACCGCTTTACTTTCCCAGAAAAAAATCCGGTACCCATTTAAGGCTGGGTGAACCCGGAAGCCGTCGGTTGGGATCGAACCCTACCCCTTGTCTTTTGTAGTCCAGTTCACTAACCACTGAGCTATCACGGCTCCCTAACTTAGTGATATTCATGCAAAATTCATTACCTCGGGACTTTGCTAAAGATACAAAGCTGGCACACGCAAACAAACAATACGTAAACTGCAACACAAGTTCTCAAAAGCATCGGTAAAGAACAAACTGAACTGCATGGGCATATAAATTGCTAAACATCAAACAGCATGCACAACGATAACAGAAAAAGAAAGATCTCTTTAAAAATGGATTTTTCCAATTTCAAATGACACTGTGACACAAATATACCTTTGTCCAACAGTTTATTTTCTCCCGATGCCGCATAATGCAAAAGGAATTATAAAAATGATTACAGTCCTTCCGTGCACGCATCTCTTAACACTCCTTTTTGTCCACATCCCTGAACGGTATTATGTTGGTAATCTGGACAGAATTATCGTAAAGCACTTAACGTCATCCAGTTGAAACACCAGCAAAAGTCCCCTTTTTTTCCTATTTAATACATATTCAAATAAAATAATATATAATGCTACTATCATCTTCAGGTAGTGTGTCATTTGCAGAGCTTTGCACTACCCACAGTCCGTCTGAAAGAATCTCTGTCTCCAGCCTGATCTCCCACTTCTGTTTTCATGTTTAAAGTCTCCTAGATATCTTGAAACCACCTTCTTCTAGGTCTGCCCCAGATGCGTCTCAGAGGAACCATACTTTCTTTTATGTTTCTTTCCAGTCTGCTGTGTGTTTTGAAGTGGTCGTAGTAATTTAATATCCTCTGTAAAATGGTGTTTATTAGCCAGTTCTGTTTAATGTTTAAGTCTTTTAATATGTCTTCATTGTTCTTATTTCTTCATTATCCAAGGAATCTGATTGATTTTTCTGTTAGCCTTTTGTTTCGAATGAAACGATTTTCTTCCTTGCTGTTTGCGAGATTGTCCATGATTCACAACCGTATATTGTAGTTGTAGTTAGTCGAAAGCCCCGGTATCACTGCAAAATAATTAAATTCTATAATTGCTCAATCGCCCCCCCCCCCCCCTGCCAGTGGAACCATCCGAACTAAAATTCATCTCACTGAAAAATCCAAACAAAGAAAGGCAGCTGCAGTCTCCATCGTAGCAGCTTCAGAACACGCCAAATTAGGCGTAACCGCAACGAAAGTGAATGTAGCAAAACGACCCTTCGCCATGCGATATCATCATTCATCTTAAACAATTGAAATATTAAAACACGATCCGGATGAAATACACAGCTCACGGTGTGCACAGAGCAGTAAACTTTGTAGCTTCGGACGGAATATAACGCCGGACTTGGAATATGAGGAAACTGCAACAGGGAACACTTTTCAAACAGTGCCTCAACGGTTCCTGTCGCCTATCCGCCATATTGACCAGAAGTAAATCTATCGGGAAGTAATATGTCCTATAATATGGCTTAAATTTTTTTAAATACTGTAAAAATACTTTAAAATACATAGGGAGCAATGATGATGCAAGATGAACATAACACTCTAGAACTGTCACTATTGTTGCTCATGAGCTGAAGCGCTTAAAAAAAATTCCTCTCAAAATACCGGCAGATCATGAACTGAGGCGGTCAGAAACTCAATCAATTGTGGCTGCGTCAACAGTGAACCTGAACTGACCTTAGTCTCATTAGTCTGGCCAAGTAAAATGGGATAGCAGAAGTAAAGAAAACTCAGAAATACGTGCTAAAATCGAATGTAAAAAAGTAAAGTAGCCCCGTCACGCCAAATGGCGTATAGGGAATATGGTGTTAGTGACCATACATTTTATAGAAATTCGGCACATGATTTTTGGGGTAATGTGGTCGGTATTACGCCCGTGCCGCTTTACTTTCCCAGAAAAAAAAATCCGGTACCCATTAAAGGCTGGGTGAACCGGAAGCCGTCGGTGGGATCGAACCCTACCTCTTGTCCTTTGTAGTCCAGTTCACTAACCACTGAGCTATCGCGGCTAAAATCGAATGTTCTAATGCTTAAAAGGCACATATAGTAGCCTGCTGTGAAAGCACAATATGCAACTGTTACCTTTTCAGTCGGGAAGATAAAAAAAATACTAATCGATAGATGTACACAGGAGATGCCTATTAAGACAGGAAAATTAGTACTTTAAATTGGTCATGTTTTGTCTCTTTAACTGTAGGATACCAAAATACCGCCGCTATTTCCTCTTTTCACGAAAGGACAGTACTATCGGCACATTTAGCACGAACATTAGAAAGTTATTTTATCAAGCATCAAGATGATGACGACGACGTGTAAGACCGTCATCAGCGTAACGGCAGCGTGCTGACTTGGCTACAAAGTGAACATGGGTTCGATCGCAGTTTAACGTTCTTTAGACGACAGAGTTCCCAAAAAAGAAATTGGTACCTAACTCAAAAAGTTGACGAAGGTAAATATCAAAGAATAAAATCACTGACACCCCCCCCCCTCACCTCCATATGTAATTGCATTAAATACTGTTTAAAACTTAACTCACTGCGACTTTTAAAATGTGTCACGTGACACTGTTTACCTTTACTGAGCAATAATACCGCAGCCTTGACTTGCTGTTTTCCTGTGCTTATAAATGATAGGCCATCTGGCTGTGGTGTGTGCTATCTTGGATGTTGACATTCTCCCCACGCTCTACGGCGTTTCTTCATGTCTTTATTGAAACAGGAATGGATGGAGAGAGGGGGTGAAGAGAGGAAATGGGGGTGGGGGAGGGAAGTTGAAAGGATGAAAAAGAATGGATGGTAAAGAACGAGTGATTAATGGTGGAATACAGAAAGAATGAATGAGGGAGCAAATGAGGCAGATAAGTAAAAAAAAAATGAATAAAGTGAGAGAAAGCGCAAGATATTTGAGGCAGATAAGTAAAAAATGAATAAAGTGAAAAAAGAGCTTGCTTTTTTCTTGTTCTTTCTCTCACTTTATTCATTTTTTTAAAACTTATCTGCCTAATTTGCTCCCTCATTCATTCTTTCTGTATTCCACCATGAATCACTCGTTCTTTACCAGGCATTCTTTTTTCATCATTACAACCTCCCTCCCCCACCTCTTCTCTTCACCCCCTCTCTCCATCCATATATATAGGCGAAGAAAGAAGAACAAGAGAGAAAGATTGGAGTGTGTAAGGCGATAAGGAAGTATAACGTAATTTCTCGACAAATGAACATACAATTTGTTGTCATTTTTTTTTTACAGATTTCAGACTTCCTAAAGGCCACAGTAATTAGTAATGGGTAATGTCTAAAACTAAACAAATTATTACATACCTTGGCATTGAAATCCCTGTTTGCCAAATCCCCTGAAAAAAAAAACACAGCAACGTAAGCGTCATTTTTAACTCAAGTTCAAACATAAAGTTCACCATATATTTATTTCACCATTGGTAGGGCTAACACAATTTTAAACTAATCTCATCTATTAATGTTTTCTATGCTTCCTATGCCAACCGTCTTACCCGAAGAAGGTCACTGGCTTCAACATGGAATTGCCTCTTACTACGGTATCCATTCTTATACAAATGTTTGCCACATAGTAACATAACTCCTGCATAATTATGTTTGGCATATTCAGGTTTAATGGAAAACATATAAGCACATATGTGTACATGTATCATTCATTATGCATGTAATGTACTCAAATTTGTCTTTAAAAAATTGAATATTTCATAACGTAAAGCGTTAAATTAATCGATCTCTTAGATATGTGTGTATGCATTAATCAACTAAACATATCTCTAACACAGAACATTAATTGAACGAAAAATGTAAATTTAGTGCGTGTGTGCGCGAGTGGAGGTTGTTCGTGTGTGTGTGGATGGGGCTGGGAGTGCTTGTGCGCATGCTGTTACAAAAGGAAATCACCTTCGTAGTCATTCCCGTTGTTTGTTATCAATGAGCTAAAATATTTAAAATTGTATACTCCCTTTCAACTGTTGTCCATTAATACCGATATCAGTTTGTACATATTCTACACATCAGATGTTATCTTCACTATTACAGT
Organism: Megaustenia siamemsis; assembly: GCA_032433765.1. Taxonomy (NCBI): domain Eukaryota; kingdom Metazoa; phylum Mollusca; class Gastropoda; order Stylommatophora; family Ariophantidae; genus Megaustenia; species Megaustenia siamemsis. The sequence goes on from JAVIAB010000073.1 coordinate 95,048,749, forward strand.
GAAATGATGTTATTAGTTCCCCAGTAATACTTGTGAGAATCTCTCACTCCGGTGTGAGAAGAGACGAACAAGCTGACAGCCTGGCTGGAACACCCGCCGTGAATGGGTTCGTGCAATGGACCGGATTGACATTCTGAATGCCCTCAGGGAGCAGGGCACGCTGATAATTTAGTCAATGATCAAGAATCTACAACCACGCACGAACATCAGGTCAAAACTGGGAATGCCAGAAAGGAGCGCAGCGCGGAGGAAAACAAATCAACACAGAACGGGAGTCATCAGTCTCTACACACTTAAGACATATTCGGGAGAAGATCTTAGCACTTATGGACATCTCCGGTGTGCAATGACGACGATCCGTCGACTACTGTGAGGTGAATAAAAGCGCTGCATCATCAACGTTTCGTATTACAGCAGTACATGACTTCTAATTGTAGAAGCATCATCATTGATTTCATAATTCACTTATCTAACGTTTCTCATTACATTTTCTGCATATATATTGAACAGATATACTTACAAGATACACCCCCTGGCTAACTCCTAGTCCTATTTAAAAAATACCATTTGGTTAGACGCACCACTTTCAATGCGCACAGTTGCTTCATTGAGAATTTTTATCATACGCACTAGCTGAGGCGAAAACCCCATATCTATCATTATTTTCCACATCATCTAATGTTGTACTCAGTGAAACACTTTTGAGTAAACAGAAAAGCAAGCAAATAATTCGATTTTAAGTAAGAACAGGCGAAATAAACACAGGTCGTCTTCACTAAAAGAAAAATACAGTTATATCTATGTCAGTTTAGGCAAAATGCATTTTCATATTAAAATAAGCAACAGAGCATACATTAATAATAGTGTAGTCATTATAAGCCGAATACATTGTAAGTCTTCGAGTTCAATGCAACAGGAGATCGACACCTGGGAATCCTGACCCAGGCGGACCAATCTCCCCCAGAGACTCAGGACTATAATGACCGAAACACTTGCTTGACCTGGGTCGGCTTTTGATGATCAGATTTCCTCCTGCCACGAAGCTCTATATAAAGTTTCATATTACTCTCTTTTCTTCCTTTCTTTCTGTCTTCACTTTCTCTTGTATCCATTTGGATGTCGATGTGAGATACAAAGTTCGGGATCTCTCTCTCTTCTGGTGGCCTCACTCAATGTCAATAGATGTTATAACGTTTCCATGCTGTTGTCTGCCCATCTTACTCTGTCTACCTCTTGCTCTTCTCCCCTCTCCTCTGTTAATATATGCTATTACTGTATGCTATTCCTATATTGATTTATTCTCTGGGTAACTGAAATCTTTCATGACGTATGGATCTACGCCCGTCCCTATTTTCAGCCCATTAAAGTAATGGATGTATGTCAATACAACAATTTACAGAACACATAACATAGATTCTGCTTTCCGGCATCATTGACACTGCACAACACAACAATATCGTTGGCATAAACAACAAAGTGGTGTCGATTATTTAAGGTCTATGAAATCCACAATTATTGTCAACATAGTGGATGAGCACCGACTGTGCGGCCCGTGACTGAAGGTTCGTTCCCTAGTACATGAATTAATTAACCACATTAATTAACCAAACCTTTTCTTCTTTCTCATAGCGGTCACCCGTTAAGTGGACGCGGGTGCGTTGTGTCGCTAGTTTACTGCAAAGGAGCGATATTTGCGCCTTTCGGCCCGACACATCCGTCTTCGGTTTGGGCAGATTTCCTTAACAATTTCGGGCTGCTGCCATTATGGCCTGCACTTTTAGATTTTTTATCCGTCTTTGATTCTTTAACGTGCGCGAGTGCACATGGGAACTCAAGTTTTCAGCAGCTACACGAGATCTCACTACGCAGAGACCAGTGGAGGTTAAAGCCACTAAGAAACCACTGAGTCGATTTGTGAAAAACAAAACCACACCACCTGTGTCGGGTTTCAAGCCTGGTAACTTCCAGAGATCGACGTCTTACCTTGAGACCATATAGTCCCTCCTCTCCCTCAAAAACCAATCTACCAAAATAATTGGTACTTGACTCGCAATGTAAGGGAGGTCAAAACATTGACGGAACGTATCGGTATGGCTCTGAGGAATTAATTGCTTTGCTCTTTATGTTATTTTTGTCATATTTGTCGCTATTTATCATTTTTTTTAAATTCACAATTTGTTATACTTACATAAACTGCGTCCAAGAGGAACAACCGCGCAGTGCCTGACAACGAACTGGTTGCGTTAGAACCAGTAGCCAAAAAAAAAACAACATTGAACCCTTACTCCATCTCAGATAGAATCAAGATGCAACAAAGCTTGTTAAATCATCGGACAGTTATCACCACTATTGTCCAACAAGGAAATAACTCTGGAAGCAAAACGAGCACTATACAATACAATCTTCATCCCAACGTTGTGCTACCAATGCCAGACCTGGACCCCAGATGCAAGAACAATAAGAAAAATAACCTCTACAGAGATGAAATGTGTTAGACGAATGACAGGAAACAGTCTCAGAGATAAGATCAGAAATGAAGAACTGAGAAAAAAGCTAGGAATAGTCCCAGCCATAGAATATATAAATAAACAACAGATAAAATGGTTTGGCCACGTGACAAGGCAGAAAGAACAAAACACAACACAACGAGCTTTCAACAAACGTTGTGAGAACACCAGACCCAAGGGTCGACCACGAAAAAGATGGGTCGATGGAATATTAGAAGCACTAGGAAACATAACAGCAGCAGAGGCGAGCAGAAGAGCAAAAGACCGCAAATTATATCTCCCCTCGCTGAAAGGCAAATGAGGAAGGAAAGAAGAAGAAGAAGAAGACTCCATCTCCTCATGGTACCCCGGGGAAACAGACTATGTAGTCTGAACAAACTAGTAGGGATCAAGTTGGAACTTAACCCGGTTCCAAAATATGACATAGTGTGATCGTATGTTTTTGGTCGAAAGTTGCAGATATCACAGCTTACTGTAAACCACCTCATAACGCTTTAACGTCCTTTTAAGGGTGGATGATGATGAGAAGCAGTTGTTGGGTTAACGCCAAAAACGATGTTATTTAAACATTTATAACAAATAGTAATAATTATTTTACCTGCGTCAAGAAAACAAGTTCGAACACAATCTAAATCATGCCCCCCCCCCCCCCCCCCCCCGCAACGGTTCCTGCTATTTCTTTTTATTACCTCTCCCCAAGAACGACGTCAGCTAGCGATTATAAAAAAAATAGAAGTCTCGCCAAGGCTACACGTTCCAACTCTGTTTCTCCATGGCTACACGTTCCTAGCACTATTTATCAAGCACGATTTTAATGTCAGTAGCAGCCTTGTGTGTTTCTCCAATCTAATTTATTCAAATAGATAGAATTGGATGAAAAGGAAAAAAATCAAACAATTTAGTTTTAAAACAACTAAAAATGAAAATAGGACTATTAAATACAATTCAAAAAAGACAAATGCTATTTTTAGGGCATGTTAAGAGACACGACAGCCTACTAAAAGTAATCTTGGAAGGAAAAATAAAAGGTAAAAGAGGCAGAGGTAGATCAAGACTAACGTGAATGAGTAACATCAAAAGAAGGACAAGTCATCCTCTGACAACCTGCACTACCAAAGCTAGAGACAGAGCGGAATGGTGCTCTATGGTAGCCAGCATCGATGTGGAGACGGCACTCAATGATGATGATAAACTTATTCAACAATTAACCATCATAGTATATTTTGACTACTCATGGAAAGGTTGATCACTCATGTGGCATCTGAAACAAAACAACTAATTATACCACAATAAAGTGGTTTCCGCCAGCACAGATCAACTGAAAACCTGATTACTTACATAGTACAGGAAGTTGAGGATGCTCTGCAAGAAAGGAAACACACATTGACAGTGTGGGCCGGCATGGATAAGGCTGTTGATAGGGTACGGATTAAGGAACAAACTCAGACTTTATATAGGAGGCCATTTATTAAACTGGATATCTCAATACCTACACGACAGAACAGCCAGAGTACAAGTACAATAACAACTACGTAAGAAAACCAAAACTCAACAAGGTGTCCCTCAAGGCGAAGTACCATACCCAACGCTTTACCTAATCTTTATAAATGACATCGTAGAGGACATTCCACTCATAATACACTCAGCAATGTACGCAGACGACCTGACGATCTGGGCAAGAGAAGAATCTACGTCATTGGTCAGCTCAATAATGCAAGATACCCTAGGAAGACTTGAAAAATGGACGAACACCTGGCCGCTACCAATTAATGAAAAAAAACAACTGCATACATAATGCTCAGTCTATCAAGATATACACTCTCTGCTAATTTAAAGATAAAGCCCACACACTTTCTATTGATCAAAACCCAACATATCTTGGCGTCACCATGGATCGCAGAATGGCATGGATAAATCAGATAGACAGAGCAAACAAAAGAGCCAAAAAACGAATAAATGTTAATAAATTAGCAGCAACGGACTGGGGGGGGGGGGGGGGGCCGCAGCCAGCAATATCTTGAAACGTCTATACACAGGAAGAGTAAGATCAGCCCTTGAGTATGGGGTCAAAGCCTGCGCTAGAGCTTCCAAATCACAGCTTAGAAAATTAACAGAACACAAAACCAGGCTGCCCTTATCATCACTGGTGCTATGAAATCTACACCTAATGAGACTCTAGAAACAGTAACAGACCTACAACCTTTGGAAGACAGACGGAAAACTAAAGTAATGCAACAAGCAGAGAAATACCAAAGTCTCCCCAACCACCCCACGCACCAAAGAATAACCAGTTTCGGAAAAGGAAGACTAAAGAGAGGCAACTTCACGGCAATCTCCAAAGAACTGACAACTAGCGATTAAGTACTGTCCCAAACAATGCCAAAACCCATATGCCCATCCTGTATGACTCCCCACGGGAAATACAAAATTCAAGAACTTCAGTAAGAAAGACAACACGAATCATGAAAAAGGCACCCAAACAGACACAGAGAGAAAGCACATAGCGGACAACACATGGACGAAAACTACCTACAGGAGAAGGTAGGAGTGTGGTCACACATATACACGTATGGCTCTGTTACAAACGCCACCAGAAATAGAGGAGGAGGTGTATTTTTGAGGCTTAATAACCAGGAAGCGACCACCAAGTCAATAGCTACTGGTAAATTCTCAAACAACAATTATAAAGCAGAAATTGAAGCCCTCAAAGATGCTGCAAAACTAGCCATTCAACACAAAAATAACGTGCACAAAAAATTGGTGATACTGACCGTCAGTCCTAACAGCTCTAAAAACCCCGAAGAACAGCGAGCTAGATGACCTGAGAACCACTCTAGACCAGTTTTGCAATAACTTCCAGAGAGTGATCATCCAGTGGATACCTTCACACTGTAATATACACGGAAACGAATGCGCAGACATACTAGCTAAGGTGGGAGGGAGATTACCGCGAAGGAACCATCTGGTCGGCTACGATGAAGCCAAATCCATCATCATAAGTATCATGAAAAATGGAAACAAGAACACCCAAAGTATAACAAGAGGGGCGGATACCTCTAACTATCAAGAGGGATCAAGTCATCATACTCCGCCACCGTACTTGCCACAACAAAAATTAGAAACCGCATGTTCACCAAACACAAAATAGGAACCACCAGCCAATGCCACTATAAACTCTGGATAACATGACAACAAAAACAGGTTCTACAGGCTTGCCCCTAGTACACAGGCCTGAGGAGGACAATGTAGCCCACACCTACCTCCCTGGAAGAGAAACTAAGAGACAACCAAATCACTAAAACAGACAGCGTCCTTCATAAGCGAGTATGGAGTACTTGTCTGAATAACGTCATGATCGCAGAAGAAGAATATTCTGGCTATTTCTCAGCATAAATAACGCCAACGAAATCCAATTGGCGCGCGCATGTGTGCACCTGCTTTAACCATTCACATATAATCATTTAGTCTTATCAGTTGTGCTTGTGAATTCGCAACAATGTCTGCAACAATCTTGGTGTGAATACCCAACTGATGAAACGCGAATCCTGGATAGCACAAAACTGAAGTGGATTTAACCAACGAGCTGTAGGAAATATCAATATGCACACCTCACCATATGCTGAAAGGCACTGCAACTTTAGCGTTGCCATATGTGCCGTCTTCTTCTCTTTGTACTTCTTCCTCTCGTTCGCTGTCTGTTTAGTAATCTCAACGCAAAAAGTCAGATTTTCTGATCATATGTTGTAGTATATCACAGTTCTAAAGTTACTATGTCTTAAGTTCCTTGAGTTCGCTCTGACCACCACCGAACAATAAAAAGAATTAACTTCTACGATTTCCATTCTTCTTATTAATTCGCCATATCTGTAGTATTTAAAATATGATCAACCGACGAACTAAATGGATCGACCGTTACAATCAAGATGCCCTCATTTGTACAGTCAAATAAAAGTCTAAAGATCACACGTTGAAGTTACAAAAAATACAATAAAATAAATGTCGCTACTCTCACGCAAAATCTACAGACTTTATGACAGTGGTTCCCAAATTTTGTGAAGAGACGAGGACCGCCCGCCCCTAATCTCGAACACGCTTACTAAAAGACATTTAAATAGAACAGGAAATATGCATTTAGAAAGATTTTTTTAATTACAAAAATTATATCCGAATACTGCATTAATCTAACATTTAATAGATTGATTATACTTGTTTCTAGACAATCAACTCCAAAATGTGCTGATGTGTGTTTGCTAAGTCGGTATGCCCACAAACATCGCAAGGTTTGTATGTCAAAAGTAAAGTTCCCTCCCCTGCCTCGCTGGGGGTATGGGGAATATGGTGTATGTGGCCCATATTTTTCTATGACCAAGGCCCAATTTTGGGTGATGTGGTCGGTATCACGCCTGGCCGCCTTCACTTTACAAAAAAATCTCTTATACTCATTTTTAGAGGCTAAGTGAACCTCGGAGCCTCGCGGGTATGAAAAAAAACTATCACTTCTGGGGATCGATCCCGGACCCCTCTAATGAAGAAGCGAACACACTAACCACCCAGAGACTAGTCCTAAAATGCCATTCCATATTATAGCATGCACTATCGTAGAACTATGCTTGTACTGAAGACAAGATATGGAGCTTGGTACATGTACTATGTCGACCTCAGGACAGGATTGATACGGGTCAAACTTCACCACAGGTAGTGATATATATATATATACTAAAGGGAGGTCAAAAAGTAATGCACACCAATTTTTTTCTCGGCTAATAATAAAGATAGGAATATGAAATTTTGCACACTTGGAATATGACATGTTCCAATTATGTGTACCAAATTGCACAGCATTTTGATAAATATTACGCAATCTATGAACCGTTAAAATGGAGCTTGTCAACAATGTCCGTTACAAACAGCGAATTGTCATAGAATTTCTGGTTGCGGAAAAAGAAACTGTGGCAAACATTCATAAACGACTGTGTGCAGTTTACAAATGTTCTGCAGTCGATAGGAGCACAGTTAGTCGCTGGGTTCAGAGAATTAAAGCTGCAGAAAGTGTACGAGTGGAGCTGCATGATTTACCGCGTTCTGGGCGTGTTGCCTCGGCTACCAGCACAGACATGTTAAACCGGGCTGATGCCATTATTCGTAAGGATAGGCGTATCACTAGTCAGCAATTGGCATTGCAGCTTACAGTCAGCAAGGGAAGTGCAATCGCAATTTTTAAAACTCTCGGATATTCAAAGATTTGCGCTCGATGGGTTCCTCGGTGCCTAACAAATGATCACAGAATTCAAGGAAAACATTCTGTTCTGAATTGTTGGAGCGTTTCGGTGTTGAAGGAGAAATGTTTTTGTCAAAAATTGTTACCGGTGACGAAACGTGGGTACATTATTATGAGCCTGAAACAAAAATGCAGTCAATGGAATGGCATCATCCGCAGTCACCAAAAGAAAAAAATTCAAAACATCTCCATCAGCCGGAAAGGTGATGATCACTGTCTTCTGGGACATTGATGGTGTGATTCTTGTTGATGTAATGACAAGAGGTGAGACAATCAACTCGACAGCTTACATCAATACACTGACAAAACTCAAAAATCGGTTACACAGAGTTCGGCCTAATAAGCCATCTGCAGATTTGTTGCTTCAACATGACAATGCACGCCCTCACACAAGTCTGGTAACACGGGAAGCAATCAACAAATTTGATTGGACTGTACTGCCCCATCCTCCTTACAGCCCTGATCTGGCTCCCTCAGATTTCCATCTGTTTGGACCACTCAAAAAATTCCTGCGTGGGACACACTTTGACAATAATGAGGGTGTGATCCGTGCAGTTAAAAAATGGCTACGCGAGCAGGACAAAACTTGGTACAAACGAGGCATTCATGACCTAGTTTCGCGTTGGCGTAAGGCAATACGCTTGGACGGAGATTATGTTGACAAATAGGTAGTGTAAAGGGGATGTTCAGCTACAATCTGTGAAAATTTCACACATTTTGCCCGAATAGTTTCCGAGAAAAAAATTGGTGTGCATTACTTTTTGACCTCCCTACGTATATATATATATATATATATATATATATATATATATATATATATATATATATATATATATATATATATATATATATATTTTTTTTTTTTTTTTTTTTTTTTAAAATAGGAAAAATTAGTCCCTGCTTTCTACGAGCTTACCTCTTCTCCCCGCAAATCTGTTTAATAAGATTCGATGTCTAGCATTCTCGGATAACGGAGATAGACAAGATATCCCGTGTGCCCTCGCGCACGTTAGAGAACCGCTGGTATTAAACTATTTAAAAAAAACGAGTAGGCCATACAATTCTATAATACCCTTCTAAAAGTCATCTTGGAAGGGAAGGTACAAGGTCGTCGAGGCAGAGAAAGACTAAAGGGGACTGATAACATCAAAAGGCGGACAGGTAAACCTATGATAACGTGTACCATCAAGACAAGAGACAGAGTAAAATGGCGCTCTATGGTAGCCAACCTTTGATGTGGAGACGGCAACCAATGAATGAATAGAAATTTGGCTGGTGCCCAGAAACAATTGTCAGCAACGCCCACAACGTGAATCGCTGAGGTTCGTGCATTGGGCCAGGATTCTCTCGAGTGGATTATCGGAGCGCCCATGGATCCATCTGGTGTGCAGTGGTGATAATCATAACAACACGTTATAGATTTTATTTTCTAAAGCAGACATACTGCAGTCACTCAAAGAGTGGCAGATTGGGCGTGACAATTAACGAGACTTGGGTTCTGAAAATAGTATTCTTATTCCTTTCAACTCCTTCTGGAGCATAGGTTTTCAACAAACGCTTTCAACTCCTTGTGGAGCATAGGTTTTCAACAAACACTTTCAACTCTTTCCGGAGCACATGTTTTCAACAAACACTTTCAACTCCTTGTGGAGCATAGGTTTTCAAAGAAACACTTTCAACTCCTTGTGGGGCACAGGTTTTCAAAAAAAACGTTCAACTTCCTGTGGACCATATGTTTTTAACAAACACTTTTAACTCCCTCTGGAGCATATGTTTTAAACAAACACTTTCAACTCCCTCTGGAGCATATGTTTTAAACAAACACTTTCAACTCCTTGTTTAGCATATGTTTTCAACAAACACTTTCAACTCCTTGTTTAGCATATGTTTTCAACAAACACTTTCAACTCCTTGTTTAGCATATGTTTTCAACAAACACTTTCAACTCCTTGTTTAGCATATGTTTTCAACAAACACTTTCAACTCCTTGTTTAGCATATGTTTTCAACAAACACTTTCAACTCCTTGTTTAGCATATGTTTTCAACAAACACTTTCAAAGCCCTCCTGTTTCTTGTCATTCCCTTAAGATCGCTTCTTGTCCTCACCATGTTCATTATATTTGCTTATCACCTGTCCCCTCCAAGTATATTTTGGCCTTCCCCTTTGTCAACACCCTTAGAGGTTCCAAAAAGGGACGTGTTGTGTAGCAGGCCTACTCTCAGTTGGCTTCCAGCAGTGTATGTCCTATCCAGCGTCATCATTTTTGTCTTATCTCTTTGTGAATATGAAACCTCCTGGATATGAAATGATGTATGACACGACGAAGAAAACATTCTTTTAACTACGTACGGTAAGTGTGTTGAACCAGCGAGCTACATAAACCAGATACACGCAGCTATAAAAGTCGAAAGCCAGCCTGGCATCAATTTAGAAATCACCAAGAATACCTTTTTTTTTCTTCAAACCATTAACATTAACAGTAAAAGAAAGTGAACTATTGATTATTTTAATATAAATTTATTATGCCTCAAAGAACATTTGCGTTTCACAGAATAGCACAGCAAACAAATCCTATCAGCCATTCATCACACACGGCAACATTATCAAATGAAAATCCCTATATTTTTAAGAGTTCAATAAAAGCTTTTACTTGTATACTCAACTAAATCTACGTTCAAAAATATGGTGACTGGCTTAATGATCTGTTCAACATTAATAATTCACATACTAAAAATTTATATGACATTTCCATTAAGGGAATCTCGAAAAATAAATATTTTTTCCACACAGTTCGCTGTTTCTGGTCAAGAGATGAAGCTCTAAAGTGTTAGAATGAAGGATTCTTACGGATTGATGGCATTTTCTTAGATTGATCACATTATTTTAGGGAGAAAAGCTAATGTCAAAGATCATCCGAAGATATATGGCGACAGCCAGCATCTCGTTTTACATTAATCTTTGCTATATCTAGCTCATGAAGGCAGTTTCTAGATTAATCTGGGTTTAAGCTAAACTCACAAACTTTACTGGAAGGTAGACACAGAACGATGACTAGAAATAGTGCACAGTCAATCTCTACAATTCTGGTAGTTTGGTGTTCAGTTTATTCTCAATAATTTCTGTCGATATGGAAGCAACATTGATTGGAATGCTGTTAAATTTGTATCAAACTGGAAAGAATAGTCTCTAAATTTTGTTAAATAATAAAACAGTTTCCAATTTATAAGTTCCCAGCAGTAAAACTAGAGACAGTATTCCTCACGGCTGTTTGTTTTTATATAAAAGTGGCATTTTAGTTATAACCTTGGACATTTGTAAGCATTTATCGATGATGATATCATGAGACTAACACGTTCTGTTGATTGTTAAAAAGTGGTTTCAATTTGTGCCCGCACAAACAATACGCTAAGTGTTAGCTAAATTAAATAGTTACAGAGTTCTTAATGTTATGTAGAGCCAGTCTTAACATATCGATGTGAATCATGGACAATATGACAACAGACAAGAAAATCACTGGAGTCTGTAGAAATTTTGGTTTTACAGAAGAATGTTTAGAATATCATGGACAGCTAAGAAGAGTAATGAAGACGTTCTGAAGAAGGCCAAAGCAAAAAGAGAGCTAATTTCCAATATTAGGAAGAAACAATCATCATTTTTTGGCCATTTAATGTGAAGAGAACAGCTGAGATATATTGTAACAGCTGAGAAAATTGAGGGACGAAGAGATAGAGTGGAAGCAAAGAGAAAAGATACCAGACAGCTTAGGAGAATGGCTTGGCAGAAGGTCAACAACAGAAATGATAAATAACTGTCGAGATCGAAAGTTGTGGAGAGACATGATCACCTACGCCAGCAGGCCCTGTACTTGATGACGAAATAGTTACGCGTAAACGATATTTTACGAGTTAATGTTTGTAACCAACAAAAAAAATCAAAGATCGGAAGATCTTAAGAGTTTCGGAGGTCACGTATTCAATCTTTAACCATAAAAAAAGTTGTACATTTTAAGTTACAGTTTCTTCCAATAACTTTGAATTGATAATATAAGAAGTATATGCATTTCTTCTTCACGGAAATACACAAAAGAACAAATCAACAAAAGTATCAATGACAAACAACTGCGTCCTTTTACTAAGCTAACTACAGGGGGGGAAAAATGAGGATAAGTGCCAAAACATTGCTTCAAGATCCAAGCAAAACAAAACTAAGGAAAGGCTGTTATGTGTTAGGCGCAAATTAAAGCATTCAAGCAGGAGAACCATCAATGTCCATTCAAGCATAAAACAAACACAACTAATGAAACGGACTTAAACGACATGACCTGACAAATCTAATAACGACTGAAGTTTGGGGGCAAAATATGCAGATGGTGACTCTGGGGAAAAAGATTTGTTATGAAATAATAAAATAGGTAGGACAAATTATGAAACATGAGAAGTTCAGCTATGATGAAAAGACAAATAGCTGTGGGGCACAGGCTGCTGAAACAGCAGAAACAGGTGAGCATCGCTGACCACGTCTGTCAGAACCAGGAAAATAGAAACGATCAAGACCCATTGCCACGTCTTCTTACAACCTTGGAAACAGAAAATTTAGTCTAGAATATGGCAGCTGGGATCAAACAGGTACGGCAAACGCAGTGATGTAGACGGATGGACCCAGAAGGCAAACATATTACAACATGCTTGAAACAACAAGAGAATACATCTGATGTAATTTTTTTAAATTCCTTTTAAAGTGCAAAAAATGAAGAACAGTCATCACGGAGTGAATGCAGAATCTGATGACTGTGAAAGGGATTTAACACCAATACCTAGAGCTGTGGTACTGGATGGTGATGATGATGAGCAGAGCATTCAATAAGAAAATCAAAATGCTAGAAATCTTGAACGTCATAAAAACGATCCTAAAAATAATTTAAGAGCATGTCTTGGCAACAAGCAGCAGTTAAAGGAATTGACAATTTTATGGGGAAAACTCCACCCTTTAAAACAGTAAGACGGGCGGTAGCCTTAAAGTATTTCTTTAAAGCAATCAAGCCAACAGGTGGGCATATTTGTATTATCAATCAGTGAGAATAACATAAAACACCTGCATATCATGATAAGACAAGTTTTATAAGCAAAAGGTGGAGAGGAACATAACAGCAATCATCCATAAAGAAATAGCAGTTAATTGTAAAGCTAACAGCCGTTATATTGGCATAGTTTCAACATCATAAAAATAAAAGTGTATAGATAAGCAATTCTTAAAATGCTCAAATAAAATGAATTAAAAACTGTTCTCCTTATTCTGAATTAAAGATATTCAATTTAATTAAACAAATGGATAACGTTTTTACACCTAAGCATAACAATAAGGAGAATAAAGCTGAAACTTAAAATAATTATCTTGAAAGTCTAAGGCTAAAACAGCTTTCAAAGATATTAATTAAAAGTTATTAAAATTATTCACTGCGACAAAATGTGTTCAGTAGATTAAAAACAAGAGTTCAGCAATGATCAAAAGCTAATTCATTATCAAGTGCAGATAAAAAAAAACACATCACACTACATGGGCAAAACCTAAAGTACTTCAAACACTAAGTTGACATAAAGTGCTTCAAATCAAAGGTAAACCTACAGTAATAAACATAAAGTACTCATATAAAGCAGGCCCAAGGTACTGGTAGACTTAAAAATCATTAACAATAAGGCAGACTTAAAAAACAATAAAATAATGAAAAATAAGATTCTCAGCTTAGCTGGATAAGACAAGACTAAACACTCAAATGTTTTGACTCTAAAATGTTTTCAAAGGGGGACAGACCCAAACAAAACAGAATACAAAATGCAAAATCCGCTAGAAAAACTAATTCTGAAAGTAGGATTGACACAAAGTAATTAAACACAAAAACAAAACATCAAACATTAAATATGACGTAGACGAGTGGTTCTGAAAATGTATATAGACAGAGAAAGGCTGCAAGTTACACTAAAAAGCATTAAATGAAAATCAATGTATCATTAGAGAAAAAACGAGTTAAATAAATGAAAACATCTGGGATGTTTCAGCTATGCGAATAAAACAAGACTAAACAATGATCTAACCTTTCTTTTTCTAGTGTTGAACACAAACAAACAATCAAAATCAGAAGAAATCTGAACAGTGGCCAGATTCACCTTTAAAAATAAAAAAAAAGTAAAGAGCCCAAGTGGCATATAGGGAATATGGCGTTAGTGACCATAAATTTTACAGACCTTCAGCACATGATTTTTTGGGTAATGTGGTCGGTATTACGCCAGTGCCGCTCTACTTTCCCAGAAAATAATCTGGTACCCATTTAAGGCTGGGTGAACCCGGAAGCCGTTGGTTGGGATCGAACCCTACCTCTTGTCCTTTGTAGCTCAGTTCACTAACCACTGAGCTATAGCAGCTCAGATTCACCTAAAGCTATCAAGTAATTGCATACATCGTCCACTTCTCGAAACATTGGTTCTTTGTTTAGGCTTGTCTTGTTTGCAAAATAAAAACAAGAAAAAGAGTTCTTAAATGTTATGTAGAGCCAGTCTTAACATATGAATGTGAATCATGGACAATAGAACAACAGACAAGAAAATCACTGGAGACTGTAGAAATGTGGTTTTACAGAAGAATTTTGAGAATACCATGGACAGCTAAGAAGAGTAATGAAAACGTTTTGAAAGAGGTCAAAGCAAAAAGAGAGCTAATTTCCAATATTAGGAAGAAACAATAATCATGTTTTGGCCATGTTATCTGTAGGAAACAGCTGGAATATATTGTGACAACTGAGAAAATTGAGAAACGAAGAGAGGAAAGCAAAGAGAAAAAATACCAGACAGCTTAAGAGAATGGCTTGGCAGAAGGTCAACAACAGAAATGATAAATAACTGTCGAGATCAAAAGTTGTGGAGAGACATGATCATCTACGCCAGCAGGCTTGGTATTTGATGATGATGATGATGTTTGCAAAGCTGAAACATCCTAGTTTGCTATCTTTCATTGAAACTCATTTAGCTTTGCTGCAGCCAAACTTGGTTTTTTTTTTTATGTTTATTCCTAAAGAAAAGAAATCCTTCTCCCCAAACTGGGTTTAAAGATTCATAGCGGGTTATGATAATTGTCATCCATGGAGCATGGGATAATGCTGGTAACTCATATGTTTTGGAATTCACTAAGGTCAAGAGATTTGAAGTGGACTACCACCAGGATATGACATCATGAGAGCCGTCAGGGATATATTCATGGAAATGATCACTCAAACGTAGACTTGTTTTACCTATGTAGGAGGTCTTAAGGCACCGTTGACAAATGATTACATATATTATGTTGCAGAAAATATGAGTACCTTCCTTAATTTTAACTTTCAACTAGGGAAGGTGACCCATATTATCTTAAATATATATGAAGACATGTACTACACACTGGACTGCTGCAAGGAATTGTCCAAAAATAGGAAAGAGTGGAGTTAATTAAGTAGGTGACTGATGCTGTAGTGTCTATTCAGGTTTCCATGGCCATTCAGACTTCAATGAATGACATCTCAAAGCAGACCTAAAGTACCTGACAACCAAGACAATGTAAAGGTATTTTACATCTTGGAAGACAAACTATATAACTTCAGGGATATGTCTAAAGTATATGACATCTGAGTCAAGTTAATAAGATTCACCATACAATATGGGTCCATCCTTTGTCACTCTCCCCTTTTTTCTTCACCTGTCATCTTATTTTATCTTCTTCTTCTTTCCTTCCTCATTTGCCTTTCAGCGTCAAGGGGAGATATAATTTGCGGTCTTCTGCTCTTGTTGTTTCCTAGTGCTTCTAATATTCCATTGATCCATCTTTTTCGTGGGCGACTCTTGGGTCTGGTGTTCTCGGAACGCTTATTGAAGGCTCGTTGTGTTGTGTTTTGATCACACTGCCTTGCCACATAGCCAAACCATTATATCTGTTGTTTCTTTATATATTCTATGGCAGGGGCTATTCCTAGCTTTTTTCTCAGTTCTTCATTTCTGATCTTGTCTCCCAAGCTGTTTCCTGTCATTCATTTAACACATTATCTTATTTTATAATTGCAATTAATAATTGATAACAATACTTCTTAAAAATTCTTCTTAATGCCTGTAACTTTTCTTCTGAATGCCTCTAACTTATGTCCTGAATGCTTGTAAATTTTATACTGAATACCTGTACCTTGTGTTCAGAATGCCTGTAACTTGTGTCCAGAATGCCTGTAAATTGTGTTGAGGCCTGTAAATTGTGTTCTGAGGCCTGTAAATTGTATTATGAATGCCTGCAACTTGTGGTGTTCTGTAGGCACATAACTTGTGTTCTGAATGCCTGTAAGTTGTGTTCTTAATGCCTGTAAGTTGTGTCCTCATTGCCTGTAAACTGTGTACTGAATGCCTGTGACTTGTTCTGAATGCCTGTGATTTTTGTTCTGAATACCTGTAATTTTTATTCTGAATGCCAGTAAAAGTGGTCATGATATTGACCTGAATGTCTGTAAATTATGTTCTGAAAGTCTGTAATTGTTGCTCTAAATTGCCTAAAATTTGTTCTAATGCCTGTAAATTTTGCCCTCAATGCCCAAAAATTTGTTATGAATGTCTGTAACCTTTATTCTGAATGTCTATAATTTTCATCCCAAACGCCTACAAATTTTGTCCTGAATGGTTGTAACATTTGCTCTGAATACCTGTAACTTTTGATCAGAATGTCTATAAATTGTTATCTGCATGTCTTCAGACTAGTTTATTTTATTCACTTTAAAGGATGCACTTTTCTTTTCCATAACCTCTATAGCACTTTAAAGGAACTTTTATCCAAACCAACTTGGTCAGCAGACATGTACACTACAATTTCACCAGAAGTATGTGGTGAGGTGTAATGTACACACCAACAAAATATGGTGACAGATTCACCAAAAAAAAAAAAAAACTAAAAAAAATCATGACATTTCGGCCTACATCTGGCCGTCTTAAAAATAAATAAAATAGAACAACACAAAAGGACAATGAAATGAAGATAAACTCTACGACATTTTCTATGAGACAAGTCCTGTAACTGTTTCATTTCACAAAACTGACCAATCTTGATATTTATCATTTTAAAGGATTGTACAATACACCCCACGACTTGTTCCTTGTTACCTGCTTTAACGGAGCACTGCAATTATTTACTTGTTCTTTACAATGTCACCACTATAGTGTCATTACTTGAGTGAACAAATAACACAATGTCTCAAACTCACAGAGTTATTAGGATGTAAGTAACCTTGAATGGGACGAAAAGATAAGGGAAGCAAAGAGAAAAAATATCAGACAGCTGAAGAGAATGGTTTGGCTGAAGGTCAACAACAGAAATGATAAATAACTGTCAAGATCGAAAGTTGTGGAGAGACATAATCACATATGCCAGCAGGCCCGGTACTTGATGATGAACCTTGAAAGCTATTTTAATGCCGTTAAGAGAACAATACTTTTATTCAACAATCAATCATATCAAACTGACTCCTTTCAGTAGCAACTGCCACAGACAGAAAGGACTTTATTCATATTTTTAAATTAAACATTTTTTTAAGTGCAATTTATGAAAAAAAAAAGTTATAAATAATAACAGTTCTGCTCCCTTTTCACAAAGAAAATCTATTAACTGTATTGTTTCACAAAATATACCAATCATCACATTCATAGTTTGCAAGGGAAAGCAATTTATCAGATGAAAAGTTCTTAAAAAAAAAAATAATAATTTTTGGGATTGTTAAAATTATAATGCTTCCATTATTGTGTAGCAGGTGTGATATTTTCCGTTTTTATTGATCGTTAGCAAATAAATACATCTTTAGATAGCTCCCACATTTTAAAATAGTCATTGGAGTAGAAGTACTTACTTTCAAGCAATGTTTATGAATATATATATATATATATATATATATATATATATTTATATATATATATATATATATATATATATATAATCATTATCATCAAGTCCCTTGCCTGCTAGCATAGGTGATCATGTCTCTCCACTTTCAATCTAAACAGTTATTTATCATTTCTGCCGTTGACAATCTGCCAAGCCGTTTTCTTAAAAAGTCTAATATCTTTACTCTGTGCTTCTCTATCTCTTCGTCCCTCAATTTTCCCGATTGTTATAATATATTTCAGCTGTTCCCTTCTCATAACATGGCCAAAAGATGATGATTGTTTCTTCCTAATATATATATATATATATATGCACACACTCTTCTTCTTCTACCTTTTTAGCTCCCAGTGGAGCATAGGTCTTCAACAAACACTATCCAAGTCATTCTGTTTTTTTGCCATTCTTTTAAGATCATTCCATGTCTTCCCCATCATCTTCATCTCTGCTTCTATCTGTCTTCTCCAAGAATTCCTTGGTCTTCCTCTTTGTCTTTTCCCCTGAGGATTACAAAAAAGGGCCTGTCGTGTAATACTCTCAGTTGGCTTCCGTAGAGTGTGTCCTATCCTGCGCCATCGTCTTCGCTGCATCTCTTTATCCACTGGTGTTTGACTGGTACATTTTCATAATTCTATGTTAGTGATTTTGTCCTGCCATTTCCATCCTTTTATTCTGCATAAGCATCTATTAATGAAAGTCTGTATCTTCGTGATTGTCAATTTTGTTGTTCTCCATGTTTCACAGCCATATAATAGGACCTACTTAACATTTGAGTTGAAAAGTTTTATTTTTGTATTGAACCTAATTTCTTTGGATTTCCATATGTTTCCCAGTGCAATGAAAGCTCCTCTTGCTTTTGATATCCTTATTTTGGTATCATTTTCTGTTCCTCCCTCTTTATCTATATTACTGCCCAGATATATGTAAGATTGTACGTCTAGTAGAGGTATTTCTCCTAGTTTTATTTGGTATTTGCCAACTGCATTAATTCTCATAATGTTGGTCTTATCTCTATTAATTTTCAGTCCTAGCTGTTGTGATCTTTCATCAAGTTTGTTCATTTTATCCTGCATCTGTTGATGGCTGTGTGATAGGAGAGCTATATCATCAGCAAAGTCTAAATCATCAAGTTGTTTGGTCAGTGACCACTGGATCCCATTTCTGTTGTTTTTTTAGAATTATTTTCATAATTGATATAATCTATGGCCAGTAGAAAGAGAAATGGAGACAGGAGGCATCTCTGCCTTACTCCTGTTCTTATTTCAAATGCTTCTGTAAGCTGTCCTTCATGCACCACACTAGATTTCGTTCCTTCATATGCACACACACACACACACATAAAAGTCATTCTCACAAACTTGTATGCATATTTTAATAAGAAAAGATACAGAAAGTTGCACAAATTCTTCGTACACTTGTAAATAATTGCAACTCCATTTTTTTTTACCAATTCTTATAATTAAGGATACTCTTTACAAGATTTGAAGTAGATTGTTTTTTCAGGTTATCGAAGATGAACCATTTTTTAGAATATGTGAATCAGTTATTTTTATAGTTAGTTGACTGGGTGGTATAGAGACAAGGCATCAGTCTCTGGACAAAAGGGTTCTGGGTTCGAATCCCGAAACATAAAATATTAATTTCTCTCTTCAAATTCATGGTTTTTTCATGGCTTTACCCTCCCAATATTTATGGGTAGTGTGAGTGTCTAGTCCTCTCAGATAATAGTGAAAACAGGAGGTCACATATACTCTCTGCACATGCTAAAGAAGAACCCCTTCACAGTTAAAAATCGAAAAGAATAGGCCAAAATGGCCTGTAACAACATAATTGTTAAATGTACTACACATCTATGCTAAAGATGTATATGTTGGGTGTAAGGCACAGATATAAATGCCTACATAAACTAGCAACACAATGAATCTACTTACCCAGTTAATGCAGAAGAAGAAAGATAGTTATTAGTTACTTGTTCACAAATTCTCTTTACTGGCAAGACTCCATTAATGTAAATAAAGAGAAAATTATTATCTTTAACGGGAAAACTATTACCTTCAATTAAGTGAAAGTTGCTAAAGAAAGCTTCAGAATCAATATTGAGCAAAAAAAAAAAGACAATTTTGTTAACATTATGTATTTACCTGGAAAGAACGTATGTCATTTCATATCATACATGGAGAAAAATGTTGGCAGGGCCATAGAAAGCTGGAGGGACAATTTCTAGGAAACTATAACAGCAAATAACAATAGCTGAAGCTGCAACAAATGTATGAAATAGAATCAAAGAGTGAGTCTTCTTTGACATCTAAAAGGCTTTCAAATGAAGTGAAGAAGGAGATTTAAAACAAACACTTTACATTCTTCCACAAATTTATATTAATTAACAACCAGAGTTTAAAGTAAAATTACCTGTAGATGAAAATAGGCTAGGGGTGGGGGTTGTAGATTATTTTATTTTAATATAATAAAATCTTTGTACAAAAATCCATCACTATATAGCAAGTACTTTTTTTTATTTCACTGACTGTGCTCTTATTTTAATTCTGATTGCTTTGGTGAGTAATATAGATTTGTTTGTGAAACTTATATAATACACATGAAATATTTAATTTACCAAAAGTGACTGCACACCTATTATCTATAGTCTTTACTATAGTAGTATTAAAAGTGTCAAGTCTACTAGTTTAATTCTTAGATTTGCTCATACATTAAAATATTTTTTTAAAAACAACTTATCAATGATTTCACAAGAAAATACAATTGTTTTCTAGTAAATCTCCTTATTTTACAGCTTAAAATATAAATGGATATCTATCTCATTGTTAGGATTGTTTGAATTTCTTTAATAGCCAATATGATTTTTAAAAACTTACTTAAATAAAAGAACTGTAACACAGTGTCAGTACTTGTCAGTGCATACCACCAGCATACCACAAATACCAATACCTATTTACATGCTCCCACGTAAAGTTATCTATGTCATGTGTGAATATGACAATTTCACAGCAATCAATGGACTGATTGACTGCAGTGTGTGTGGAATATTAATAACAAAGTTGTAGATTGAATTTATTCTCACTTCGCTTCATTCATGTTATGATTATGAGTTATGGATTATATTAACAATCGATACTAAATATTTCGTTTTTTCACCTGTGCTGCAATAAAAATGTGTTGTTTTTTTATATTTGTTACATTGTTTGCATTTACTTTTTTTTCAAACTCTAAGCATCTTGAGTCTTTGAAATTTGAAAGAATAACTTTGATTGTTTAATTATGTAAAACAAAACAAAACAAAACTGAACAGTCAAACACAACAGTGAATCTGAGTGAACTTAGTTAACAAAATAACGGATAACGTGACTAAGTTAAACAGTTAACTTGTTTTCATTTTACTATCCCAATAAAATATAAAAAATAAAAACGGTAATAACACCGATTAACATTATTAATAGTTAGTGAGTTAGTGAAACTTTCATTCCAAAGAGTGCTGATTTAGTCTTAAATTATAGAAAGCAAAGAAAAATTATAGACGTTAGTTAATCAATAATGGTTATACAACTCAGGTGAGGAGCGAGCAGACAACCCTGAGAAACCAATAGACTCTCACTGTAGTCATAATAATAAATAGCGCCGACCGAGCCAAATGAATTGAATAGCAATTCGGATAATGGTAATCATAATGCACAAGTTTTTCCAACTAGCAAAAAGTCATACTCACCAAATAAAATCCTTGCAATGACTACAAAACGTTGGCTGTTTGAAAAATCTAGCCAGAAACTTATGATTTTTCACTTCGTGCACATTTTTCTGACGCAAAGCACCTCTCCTTATTACTCCTTTCACAGCTGGCTCCATGTCAGCCATCTTTGCTCGAGTGAATGTTTTGGCTTCAACGAAGCAAACAAGGGAGGGCACTGGCTGCCGTCTGCTGGATGTGAGTGGTTGGTCTTGGCGGACAAGATCCCAAGCCGTGTATCCCAAACACTGGTTTGTACATCAGCACTCACCTATTTCCACGTGTGCCCGCCACAAGTTTGCGAAAGAATAAGATGACATGTTGAAAAGAGAGCAATTTTCCTCCACCTTCCTTTACAAGAATTGATTTTAAATTGCATTTGTTTACTGCAGGTGCGGTATCACAAGAATAAATCTACACGACGAACCGAAATGAAATTAATCGCTTATGATGAATCAGTTAGAGTAGTTATTATTATGTTCTGTGTTGGATTAGAGTTAAATTCATGCTTCCAAATGTCTGAAAATCGATAACTTACACACAACATGTTGAATTTAACATATAGAAGAACAAGCATGTGTAGAATTTGTAAATTCCACCAGTGAAGGGTGTTTTCGTTTGCTCTGTTTACCGAATCGAGTGTGAGATGGTGGAGCATACACGAAAAGATAAATAATGGGCATGCGGTTGGGTCAATAACAGAAAGTAATATGGATACGCAATTAACCTGCTTTCATTCAGAAAAAAAAGAAAGAAAGAAAGAAACTAATGAAGAATAAGAAAGAAAGAAAGAAATAATCGTCACAGCGGAAATGGGATGTCTGAGGGAAAAGTGAAAGCGACAAGAAGAGACAGAATCAGAAATAACACTACACGCAATGTAAGAAGAAGGGGGTTTCATCGGTAGTGAGTAATATTAGGATGAAACAAATAAAATGGTTTGATCGAACATGTAGCACGAATACAACCAGACAACATCCCAGAGAGAGCACAATCATTCAAACACGTAAGCATTTCCATCTCATTTAGAAGGAAATAGCAACAATTCTCTGTATGGTCAAGTTTTTCTTTGTGTCTGTATGTATAATAACGATGAAGTTTTAAAACAACTAAAAATGAAAAGAGAACTACTAAACACAATTCAAACAAGACAAATGCTACTTTTCGGGGCCATGTTAAAAGACACAACAGCTTACTAAAAGTAATCCTGGAGGGGAAAATACATGGTAAAAGAGGCAGAGGCAGACCAAGGCTAACATGGACGAGTAACATCAAAAGATGAACAAACCAGCCTATGACAACCTGCACATCAAAACAAGAGACAGAGCAGAATGGTGCTACATGGTAGCCAACCTTCGTTACGGAGATGGCACTCGATGATGATGATGTATAATAATAAACGCTAGACTGTACAACACGTGACTGCAGCACTAGACATGAGGCTTCATATTCTCTTAGCCTCTAACAAACACCCATGGCACGACCCACAAATTGTATAACTGCCATAACAGTTTTGCTTCTTTTATGTAAGAGCCGACTGGGGAGGTTTGGAATCGTCGTCTGTGCAGTAGAGTAGGACGTGCACTGAGCGACACTGTCAACGGAATTTACTGATGCACTTTGGGAATTGTGACAAGTGTTAGTGCTGATATGGGAGATTCCTGACTGCAACGAAACTGGTTTCATAGAAAGAACCGGACAGTTTCTATTACTGAACAAAAGCTGATAGTCTGACAGAGGAGCGGTATGAGTTGTTGCAAGTTCTTGCACTTGTATCGTAACTTTGTAATGTATTATTGCCAAAATTTAATAGGTAGAAAATAAAGTGGGAAATATTCAACAAATCATCAAGGCAAGAGTTTATGCTGTCATCAGATGTATTCAGTGTGTATAGTGATGGTGTACTATTATTCATAAATGATATATCCGCGAATATTAGTCGGTGGTCGTAATACAAACAATTTAAGATATGCGACTGACACTGTCTTAATAGCTAAGTGGAAATGGATTACAGAAAATGAGTAGCATTTTAGTGATGGAAAGTAGATATAAAGATCTTAGCCACAACAACAAAAAGGACAAGAGTGGTGACTGCAACAAGAAAAAAGGTGAAAAACACAGCTCACGGTTTGCACAGAACACTAAATTCAGTAGCTCTGACAACTAGCCGGACTTGAAATATGAGGAAACTGCAACAAGGAACACGTTTCAGACTGAGCCTCAATGGTTCCTGTCGCCCATCCGCCATATTGACCTGATGGCAATGATTAGATAACAGCGGAAAAAAGAGGCTAACCAAAGTAATCGTTCAGCTCGGCTGGAGTGAAGCAAGTGGGGCTATGGAGCTACCGAGGTCGTAATAAGGGAATCCATCAAAAAAAGTGTCATCATTTCAGAATGCGATCATCAACACGGATGATTCTGTATCCCGCGGACAGCGCAGCGGTTGGGGTTTTGTGGCATACCAACATGGCAGAGAAGTGGCTAGGGAACCTACCAAGTGTATCATTACGGTGTCCAGCATGAGAATAGGGATAGAAGCAGCAACGGTGGTGATAACATGGTTGGTTACACAGAACGTGAATCACGCAGTCTTGGTATCTGATTCACAAAATATGCTATAGAAGATTGACAGCGTCTGCAGCAGGAGTGGATGTAGTTCTTGGATGGCTATAAAGCGTTAACCTGGATGTATTGTCCAGGGCACGCTGGTGTACCTGGCAATGAAATATTTGATAAGCTCGCTTGCAGCTCTGGGACTGAGTGTGGCCTTACTCTGGACAAAGAGGATATCGCCAAGTTTATTCTTCATTTTTAAGAGAAGAGGAGGAGAATTGGTGGGACAATGATTTATATATTGAGAAACTGAGGAGTCTAAAGGTGGAAAAGGGATCTGTCCGGACTGTTTAGTGGGAAAGTAGATGTATCTAAAACTAACACCTTACAGGAACAATCACTCAGCATACGCTTTGAGAAATGCTGGAACGGGCGATGGGAGCGGTTATGGGGATGCCCCGACTGCAATGAAACTGGTTACACGAATAGAATAGAATAGAATAGAATAGAATAGAATAGAATAGAATAGAATTTGTTATAATGTTTTTTTATGATTCTGTCTCTTCTGGTTGCTACAAGAGTTTTTCTCAGACATCGCATCTCTGTGGTGACAAGCTTTCGTTTGTGCTTAGATGTAAGTGACCATGTCTGGCATTGGTAGCACAATGTTGGAATCAATATACTCTGCATAAGGTGCTTTTTGGTGGTAATAGCAATTGCTTTGTGTTGAAGCATAGGGGATAGCTGTCCCAATATTTGGTTTGCGTTATTGCCTCGTATATCAATTTCTTTATAGATTTTACTATTTTCAGTTATTGTTGTTCCCAGGTATTTAAATAAAGTTTGTTATTTGTTTTATAACTTAATCTTCTATAGCTATGTTTAGTGTCTTCTTTCGTCTTCCTATTGGTAAAATGTCTGTTCTGTTCAGTACTTATTTTCATGTTATTCACTGTACATTCTTTATTCAAGGACAGTAGATGTTGAAATTCTGTTTATTCGAAAGCTGTTAAGTCCTGGTCGTTAGCAAAAAGTAGTGCATTTATATCTTCACACTGTGATTTGACCTCTATGCATATTTTATCAACGTAAGTGATAAACAAGAGTGGTGACAACACGCATCCTTGTCTTACTCGAGCTGTCACTGCGAATGGTTTTGATGTTCCTTAACTCGCTCTAATCACACTTCTGCAGTTACTATATCAGCTCTTGCAACATCTAATAAGGTGGTCATTTACTTCGTAATGAGCCAATGTTTCTCATATATTTCTATCACCCTATCGAAACCTTTCACTTGGTCCACAAAGGCTATACACAGATTATATATATGTGTGTGTGTGTGTGTGTGTGTGTGTGTGTGTGTGTGTGTGTGTGTGTGTGTGTGTGTGTGTTTTGTTTTTCTCTACTAGTTGCCTGAGTGCAAATATTGTATCTGTGCAGCTTCTATTTTTGTCTAACCCTATCTGTTCTTCCGCCAACTGAGATTCTATAACAGGTCTCTTAATCCTGTTTCTATAAAATGAAAAATATCTTATGCAACAAATCTATGTCAATAGAAATGAGAAAGAGAGTTCATCGGTGCCTATATAGAACCAATTCTGACCTATGGAAGCGAATCATGGACAGTAGACAAACAAATGAAAAGACGATTAGAGGCCACAGAAATGGGATTTCTCAGAAGAATGTTGAAAGTTCCCTGGACAGCTAAAATGACCAAAGAGAAAGTTCTCAAAGAGGCCAACACAAAAAAGAGCTCCTAAAAAACATCAGAAAGAAACAATCAACATTTTTTGGCACATCATGAAAAGAGGAAAGTTGGAATACTTGTTTACAACTGGCAAAATAAAAGGAAAGAGAGATCGCGGACGACAAGGAGAGAGAATGCTGGATAGCTATGTGTCATGGCATGGAAAACAGTCAACAACAGAATTGATAAGATACTGTAGATAGAAGATTGTGGAAAAACATGATCGCTTACACCAACCGGTATGGCACATGATGATGATGAAGAAAATCTTGGGGTGAGTAACGTCCCTTACATAGAGTGTCTGTTTGGGAGATTTAGAAAGAAGAAATTGATTTGGTGTCTACGTCTTATTTCATTAAGTAATTATACATTTGAGATGACTGGTTGTTTTTGGTAGGAGAGAACAACTCGATAAAGAAAACAGGAGAGTCAGAGAAAGAGAATATTTACAGTGAAATTTTAGCTATAGAATGAGAAAACAAGTAAGAGTGCGAGATGTGAGCATGTGTGCGGGAGTTTGAAGTAAAGGGTCAAGTAGAAATGAGAGTGTGGACCAGAAAGAAAGGAGGGGGAACAGAATTTGAGAGAATACACACTGGAAGGGAGTAAGATATTTCTTGTACTTAATTGTTATTAGGTTTTTGTTTATTGTATGGACAATTTGCAATAAGAGCTAAAGGTTTAGAGAGAGGGCGAGGAAGCAGACTGTGTTTGAGAGTGGAAACGTCCTTTATGTTTCCCATTATGTATATATATGTTCTGGGAAAGTAAAGCAGCACGGGCGTAATACCGACTACATTACCCCAAAAATCATGTGCTGAAGGTCTGTAAAATATATGGTCACTAACACCATATTTCCCTATACGCCACCTGGCGTGACGGGGGTACTTTACTTTTTTTTTACTATTATATATATATAATCTTTTATTATAAAATTTCACGAGACGCTCCAAGTTACCTTTGATTCAATCCCCAAAGTAGTCCAACTTGACGTGTCAGGTGACCTAAATGCACGCGTTGGACATTGATCATTATTCATGGTTATCATGCCAAGGATAAATAGCATTTTCATACCAACTTTGTGCTATGAAGGTCAAACATGGACCCTTTCTAAATCCCATTTAAGAAAGATCAATACATGTGAGATGCGATGCTTGAGAAAAGTAACAAACAACACAAGAAGAGATAGAATACCAAATGAAATCATAAGATAAGAAAAATGGTAGAAACAAAACCCTGCCAAGAATATATAGAACAACAACAACTTAAATGGTTTGGCCACCTGGTCAGAATGAATCCTCACCATCAAGGGCGTTCTTCTCAAGAATTCATGGAAAAAGACCAAGAGGAAGACCCAGAAGAAGATGGATAGATGTAGTGACAGAGACATGTAACAACAAAGGAAAATCACTAATTCAGACAGTTCGATCAGCACAAGAACGACAAATGATATAACCACGACGCTTTTTTCGGTATCAGTGAAAAGAGAAAAGAAGAAGAAGAGGATCATGCCAAGGTAGAAATACATACCAAACATTGTTAGATGAAGGAATTGAACAATGCTCAAGGGAAAATATTGATTAAAAAAAGTTACAACTAAATGGTAATGCATAAAGAAAAACATACAATAAGCCAACATCTTAACTAAAGAGGAAAAGATCAGAAAACGAAAATGGATGATTGAAGCCATATTGGAAACAACGGATAAAAGTAGACAGGCAATGAACACTAGTTAATACACCAAAATAAATAGCGAAATCCGCAATATGTGCAGACAGGCAAAAGAAGACTAGCTCAATCAAAGATGACTAGAAATAGAAAACATGGAAACCGAATTAAGATTTAAAAAGGATACACACAGAAATAAAAAGAGCGGCCAACAAGATTTAAAAAGGATGCACACAGAAATAAAAAGAGCGGCCAACAAGATTTAAAAAGTCACAGATGGGGAATGTTTTCTTGTAAACAAAAATGGAGAAATGCTAACTGACAGTGAATATATAATCAACACATGGCAGGAATACATAGCAGAGAATTGTCTGTTTGAAGATGAACCCGTACTCCTCTGGTTTGTTCCTGCTTCATACCAACTATTGTTCTTTGATATTTTTCTGTTGATTATTTGTGATTTTTTTCTGTTGATTATTTGTGATTTTTTTTCCGAGTGTTGTAAAAATACCTCTTGGAGCCAGTGGTGGGGAGTGTTAAACACTCCAAGGTATGGTGACAGCTTTACAAGGAAGGAACACAACACAATACTGACGTTTCGGCCTGTGGCCTTCTTCAGAATACAGGGACAACAAACGATGAAGCACAATTATCTATAGCTACATGTTATATGATCAGGTGAATGAAAAGGTGGACAGAAAAGAAGAAAGTATGATGTTGAAATAAGAAAGGAAGCTACATGAGGGGAGGTAGGATGAGTGTCGAGATGTGTAAAATTGAAAGATTAGAATAATGAGGGAGAGCTAGAGATATCAATCGAAAACATACCTCTTCCCTGAAACGATTCGCTGATCTATCACCTCGAAGCTTCCCTCTAGAACAATATTAATTTATTATTATTTGTCTCCTTCCTGAAACTCAGTGTGGTTTTAGAGCTGAACGGTCAGCCACTGATATGATTTTTACTCCGCCAATTATAGGAGAAGTGCAAGAAACAGAGAAGACTTTTATTTATAGCCTCTGTTGATCTCACCACGGCTTTTGACACTGTGAACAGTGCGGGTCTATAAAAAAAAAAAAAAAAAGTAAAGTACCACCGTCACGCCAAGTGGCGTATAGGGAATATGGTGTTAGTGACCATAAATTTTACTGACCTTTGGCACATGATTTTTGAGGTAATGTGGTCGGTATTACGCACGTACCGCTTTACTTTCCCAGAAAAAAAATCGGGTACCCATTAAAGGCTGGGTGAACCGGAGCCGTCTGTTGGGATCGAATCCTACCTCTTGTCCTTTGTAGTCCAGTTCACTAACCACTTAGCTATCGCGGCTCTCGGGTCTATGCAAGGTGCTGGAAAATGTTGGCTGCCCTCCTACATTACTCAAGATGATCAAGCCATTGTTCATCAACCACATACGGGGGCCTCGGGAGCCTAGTTGGGAAAACCACTCGACTGGACTACTGACGTTCGGACAACCCATGTTCGAAGCAGTGTGAATTGTACTCGTGGTTGGAAAAAAAATACCCCCACGGTCGACCGAGCCGTTGGCAGAAATGGGTACCAGGGTATTACCCTAGGAAGGTGAGGAATGTCGCCTCGCATCTGAGCTTCAATGCTTGAAGCGACACTATACAGATATCTCCGAACATTTCTGGATAGGCGGCCGAGCACATATGGGTGGAAACACGCGTGCTAAGACGCCGGTTCAAGTCTCGTACTTTACCTTTACCTTTATCAAGCCATTTCACAACAATATGTCTCTCACCTTCCATTTCGACGGCAGATCATCCCAGCCATTTGAGATGACATGTGGAGTCTACCAGGTGTGTGTCTTTGCTCCTATTCTGTTCGGAATGTTTATTTCTCTGCCCTTCTACACAATGCTTTTGAAACCTTCTCCTAGAACATCTACATCCGAACATGATCTGATAGCTCCTTATTTAATCTACCATGTCTGAGATCAAAATTTAAAACAACTGAGATCAAGGAGCTTCTATTCGCTGTTGATGCAGGACTGGTTGCTCACAATGAAACTTTCATGCAGTCAATGATTGACAATCTTAGCGAGAGCATTTGATTTATTCTCCTTGTCATTAAGTGTCTAGAAAATCGTGGTGCTTCAACAGGATGTAACTATACCCACAACTATAACACAACCCTTGAATCTGTGAGAAAGTTCACCTACCTCGTTTCTGTGGTCACAACCATCATCTCACTTGAAGAAGAGATAAATTCCCAAATCGGAAAGGCAGCTTCGAAATTTGATAAACTTAAAGATAGAGCATGGGTCAACACCGAGCTAATACTCAGGAGTAGGATTAAAATTTACTAAAGTTGTGTGCTTAGTACACTTATATACGGATCAGAAACTTCGACTACCTATGCAGGGTTGGAGAAAAGGTTAGCCGGTTTTCATAGGCGTTGCCTTCACACGATAATGAGCGTCAAGTGGCAGGACAAAGTAACCAAGTCTAATGTCTTACCATGAGCCAATATCCCATCCATCATATCAAGATTTAGGTGTCGGAGAATGAAAAATTATCGAAATCTGAAACAAATATCATATGGTGAACACATGGACGAAAAAAGACCAAAGGGCAGACCAGTGCTGGGATGTAATGATGTTTGGGAGGGCTTTCTTGAGTGAAATTTCTATCAATAAATTTATAGTGAAAGAAGATGGGAAAATCTTACATCAGATATAACACATGCAGAACAAATATATAAATAAAAAAAACGGTACAGCAACAATCGAGGAAGCGTTGATAACAAAAGTCAGGAGGCAACAAGCGCAGGAGAAAGGAGACGAAGCTAGGCACCATAAATATATTTTCTTCATTCTGCTGACGGATTTTTTCTGTCCAATAGACGATACAGCCACGAGAGAAGTTGTTTAGTAAAACAGCAACCAGCATAAGAAGACACTAAAATGTCACCAAACTACTGACTAATCATGAGTGCTTGCTACCAACCATCTGTCAAGACACCAGTGATTATATATGATGTACTTGGATAGTGCGAACTTGATGTCAAGTAATCATGAACAGTTGCTGCCAGAATACAGCCAATCCAAATGCTTAGAATAGCCTTCACGTCAGGGAATACGACTTAATGATGAAATGTGACACAGCGTAGAATTGAACTGTTTTCCTCAGGAAAATATGCTACTGATTACAATAGGCTACATTTACACTAGGCTACAGTTTACACTAGGCTACAGCGACACGAACAAAAGTGAGATAAAATAGAACACTGGCACAAAATAGCTTACTTAGATTACAGTCAGTAGAGGAGCAGAACTTACGATAAAAAAAACCAATGCATCGGCTATAGTTCTCAACAGTGTGAATTGGTTGATAGTTCTGATTGGTTGGTAGTTCTGATTGGTTGGTAGTTATGATTTGTTGGTAGTTCTGATTGGTTGGTAGTTCTGATTGGTTGGTGGTTGATTATTTTTTTAGCTGATTGGTTGCAGTGGCGTAAACTGGTTTTCGGGTATGGGCTATCGCTGACATTATAAATAAAAACATACATTATATGCAGTAGGCTAACATGAAATAATATTTGCTAATGACATCACTACATTTTAAATTACTTACTTATTCATGTTAATTATATCCGTCTTGTTTGGGACGAAAATGTCTTGATGACTTTGTCATTTAAAGTACTGTTGAGTTGGTTTATACGTTTCTGAGGGAATGATTTCTCAATGGACATTAATGCCAAACCAGTTAAGCGTTCTTGTGTCTGAGTTGAGCGGCAATAAGATTTGATTCTCTTGAGAGCAGAAAAAGTTCTTTCTACAGATGCTGATGGGCATAACGTAGTTATAAATAGCTAAGGAAGTTCCGTTAATCAGACAGCTTTGTGACGATTCTGATGGGCTAGAGCTCAAAATAACCAATGAAACCGCATTGCTCTTGCGGCAACAAACGCTATATATTTTGACTCAGATTGTTTAATGTCAAGGTCGTTAATACAATGTCCGGATAGAGGAAAAATGGACCACTGGCTTCTAAAGGTTTCAATGTATAGTAGTTTTTGTTTCATTCACAAACGTTATAGTGGTCAGAGGAAAACCTTGCTTTAATAAATGCAAATCAAAGAAAATAAATCATATTGGCCTACAAAACGTGTTATAGAATATTCAAAAATGTGTAATATAATTATAAAAAAATATAATAGATTATCATTTCCTTTTGTATTTCGTTATTATGTTCAGGCTACCGGCGGTAGCTGCAGTATCATAGAGAATATGCCACTGATTGGTTGGTTCATTAGTTTGAATGAGCCGCTGACCACTCAATGCTATAATAGAATAACTGGTATCTACAGTGTTCGTGAGTTGTTGCTCTGTTCTATATATAGTGTTCCATTTACCAGACTTCGGTGGAAGGAAAGTCTTTTTAACATCATGAAGTGCAGAGTAAATATACGAGTCTGTTTACTGTTCAATACAATCTTCATCCCAACGTTGTGCTACAATGCCAGTCCTGGACCCTAGACGCAAGAACAATAAGAAAAATAACTTCTACTGAGATAGAATGTGTCAGGAAAAAGCCTGACAGACAAGATCAAAAATGAAGAACGGAGAAAAAATAAAGCTAGGAATAGCCCCTCGCAATAGAATATATAAAGAAACAACAGATAAAATGGTGTGGCCATGTGACAAGGCAGAGTGATCATAACACAATACAACAAGCACTCAACAAACGTTGCAAGAATACCCGACCCAAGAGTCGACCATGAAAAAGGTGGATCGATGGAATATTAGAAGCACTAGGAAACATAACAGCAGAAAAATCAAACATAAGAGCAAAAGACCACAAATTATATCTCCCGTCGATTCTGAAAGCCAAATGAGGAAGGAAAGAACAAGAAAAAGATTACTGAAGTAATATTTTACTTACTCTGTTCTTTATTTGCAGTGATTGGTGATATCAGGGTGGTGACGATCGGTTGCTTATAATTATTATATATTGATCGATGTGTTTATTATTATACCTCCGAGAACAGAGTAGCGGGCAACGTGTGTAGTGAACAACCTTTGTGTACAACACGCACAATTCAGTTCCTAGTCTCCAGGGACTTCGCCAGAAGTGAAAGCTGGTGAACGCCAAAAATTATTATTATTATTATTTCTTAAGTGAATTCTCTATCAGTGAAAGAAACTTGGAGGATCTGGCTGCAGGTCGTAGCACGCGGAGAAAAAAAAAATCGCACAGCAACATTCGTGGTAGCGTTGATATCAAATTCAGAAGATAAAAAGCGCAGGAGAAAGAAGATGAGGCCAGGCGCCACGAATACATCCTGTTCATTCGACGCTCGAATCTGTTTATCCAATATTGGCAGATCAGATTCAGCTACGAAAGAAACTGTTCAGTAAAAACAACATCCGGCATAAGACACTAATGTTTGACCACACTCTTGACTTATCATGATTGCTTGCTTCACTGCTACCAACCGTCTGTCAAGACGTCAAAGGACACACACACACACGCACACACGCACACGCACACACGCACGCACACACACACACACGCACGCCACGCACACACACACACGCACGCACACACACACACACGCACGCTCACGCACGCACACACGCACACGTACGCACACACACACGCACACACACACACGTACGCACGCACACACACACACGCACGCACACACACACGCACGCACGCACACACCCACACATATATAATCACTATTATTATTATAACACTGCTTAATTTTGACTCAATAGGTTGTTTATATTTTCCATTATATAATTATCAGCGTTGATCTGTTAAGTGGGCGTGGATTCCTTGCATTTATAAGTTACTGGAAACCTCGGTATCTCCGTCATCCGACCCCACACATCCGTCATCATTACGGGTAGATTTTTTGGGAACAATTTTTCTCGGAATGCTGCTGCTTTGGCATCATCTTTTTTTTGACTTTTAATCGTCAATGATTCTTAAAGTGTTCGCAGAGTTCACATATCCAGATGTGTTATCGAGAGGGCTAGACATCGCATCTCACTACTCAGAGAGGGCTAGACATCGGATCACACTACTCAGAGAGGGCTAGACATCGGATCACACTACTCAGAGAGGGCTAGACATCGGATCTCACTACTCAGAGAGGGCTAGACATCGGATCACACTACTCAGAGAGGGCTACACATCGAATCTCACTACTCAGTGAGGGCTAGACATCAGATCTCACTACTCAGAGAGGGCTAGACAATTAATCTCACTACTCAAGACGGCTAGACATCGAATCTCACTACTCAGAGAGGGCTAAATATCGGATCTCACTATTCAGAGTGATTTAGACATCGAATCTCATTACACAGAGAGGACTATACATGGAATCTCACTACTTAGAGGGGCTTGACATCGAATCTCACTACTCAAAGACGGCTAGACATCGAATCTCACAACTCAAAGAGGGCTAGACATCGAATCTCACTGCTTAGAGAGGGCTAGACATCGAATCTCATTATTTAGGGATCTACGAAGGAAGAAACCACGGATTCGAAGAGAAAACTTTCCACCGCAAGTTGCGGAATTCGAAACCGGGTCCATCTTCACCAGAGCACGACTTCTTACATCTACACATTGTTCCAGTGTTTTAAAATTGAAACACATCAAACTCTTCTGAGCCCATCTGGCTGCTGAAATCGCCTACTTCTGATGGTGATCCCGTCCAGGGTGAAAGCAATGAAATAAACGTGGGTGAAAGCATTGAAGTAAACGTGGGTGAAAGCATTGAAGTAAACGTGGGTTAAAGCATTGAAGTAAACGTGGGTGAAAGCATTGAAATAAACGTGGGTGAAAGCATTGAAGTAAACGTGGGTGAAAGCTGAAAGCATTGAAGTAAATGTTGGTGAAAGTATTGAAATAAACGTGGGTGAAAGCAGTGAAATAAATGTGGGTGAAAGCATTGAAATAAACGTAATGACGATCATAAAGTAGAAGTCAGTGGCATGCATCCAGGGTAAACTATGTAAATGCCGCTTACCAAACACTCATCGAATGTCAAATTAAAATGCCTGCTTTCAATTTCTGACTAAATTTATCAAAATTTTAAAATAAAAAATTAAATGTGTGTGTGTGTGTGTGTTTTAATACTCAGGAATCAACTTATTTATAGCTTGGATATACACAAAAATTTGCTAAGTTGGCGCATGCGTGAATAGCAGACATGGTCGGAAACAGTTTTTTGTGTGTTTCATGACTACATGACGTCACGAATAAGCGCTGTGTTCATAGCTTCTCAGCTGAAGCTTGTTCAGAGATGACAGATTTCAGTCCTTTGAGTGTGCGTCAAACATTCAGTTAGCTCATCGTTAGCTTATCGATTTTTTGTTAAAGAATTGAGACTGTTGCTGATAGTGTTCGTGTTTACGAACTTTGGTTATTTTATTTGTGAGAGAATATTTTAATATATAGTATCACACTGCGTATAAATTAACGTGACGTAGGTTTTGTATGTGAATCATGGGTGATTAATGGTATGTCCTATTTGAACAATTATCGAAACATCCAAAAAGAAGAATGGATTTCACCTTTAAGTAGAAGATTTCTACTGACGACATTGTTGCTGTGCATAGACATCTTACATGTGAGTTGTAATACAATTTTGTAATATTATTTAATGGTATATACATGCTTGGTAATAGCTAACAATGTGTAATGTATGTAACATGACATTTGTTTTTAGAAAATAGGTGGCGATAGTCGTGTTTAATGTAAACCTCAAAAGAGCGGTCGGTAAACTTCAGAGCTTATCCAAACAAAAAATCCATCGCACGCCACTAGTAAAAGTGGCAAAAATATTGCACAGATTCGACAAATGGATGTGCTGTTCTCAAGACATAACTTTAGGTCCACTCTTGATAAGAGGGAGCCGCGATAGCTCAGTGGTTAGTGAACCTGACTACAAAAACCGACGGCTTCCGGTTCACCCAACCTTTAATGGGTACCGGATTTTTTTTATGGGAACGTAAATCGGCACGGGCGTAATACCAACCACATTATCCCAACAATCATGTGCCGAAGGTCTGTAAAATTTATGGTCACTAACACCATATTTTCTATACGCCACTTGGCGTGACAGGGGTAATTTACTCTTTTTTTTTTTTTTTTACTTTTGATAAGACTAAATAGGGTTGCAAGTAAAATAGGCAATCAAGTATACATTTCAAATGCTATACTCACATTCTAATTCAGCATTGCTTATAATTGTTCAGGGTTGATAAGTTACTAGTACTAGGCGATCTGTAACTGAAGACGGAGCAAAACGGAGATCGATCTATCCGGTCCACCGTCTGTCTGACTGTCTGTGTTAGTCATAAATCCTAGACTGTTTCCGACGATCTTTGCTATTAAGTGTCAGACCTTGCACAAGACGCACATTGTATTTGTCCACATATCCCTGTTCTGAGCAAGTTGCGCAATCTCGGTGAGGAAACTGATACCTGCTGTTCTTGTCTCTCCCTTCAGTGTTCTTTTTAATGTTCCTCTAGGTCGCCCTCTTTTTCTTTTATTCTCTGGTTCATACTAGAGGCTGACTTTGAGATTCTCTTGTTGTCTCATATCATCACGCACCCAACATATAACCACTTTGTAACTGGAGATACAAAGAGTTAAAGAATGAGCCGTAACGTATAATGGATTGTTGCTCTCTGTGCTAGGTGGTAGACTGTACAGTGTCGAACTGGAAGATTCCACAAGAGGTGTATGCACTATCTAATGGCAAGAAACAGAATCAACATTCATACAATAACACATCTCTTTTTCTAGTTCACCTTACGACTACTAAAGGATCAAATCATTGTCATACAGTCTTAAATGGGCGTTAAGTGGGCGTAGATGCGGTATGTCGTGGTTTGCATTAGTATGGTATGGTATGGTATAGTATGGTATGGTATGGTATGGTATGGTATTGCACTTTTCGACCCAACATATCCAGCTTCAGCATGACATCTATTAGTTGCATTCCCTCTTCAATCCCTAGTGGCTTGACCAGATTGGACAGCCTGTTTTCAGGAGCACCACTTGGAGTTGGAGAAGCGCCATGATCAGCTCTGTTCACTGATTCTCTGACGCACGCAGCACTTCGTGTATACGCAAATAATTTTACCCAAAAACTTGCAACATTACTACAACATTACTGCAACATTACTGCAACATTACTACAACATTACTGCAACATTACTACAACATTACTGCAACATTACTACAACATTACTGCAACATTACTGCAACATTACTGCAACATTACTGCAACATTACTACAACATTACTGCAACATTACTACAACATTACTGCAACATTACTACAACATCACTGCAACATTACTGCAACATTACTACAACATTACTGCAACATTACTGCAACGTTACTGCAACATTACTGCAACATTACTGCAACATTACTACAACATTACTGCAACATTACTGCAACATTTCTGTGACTGAATTTAGTCGCTTCTTGTTCATTAAAAATAATTTATGTAAAACTCATTAACATTAACACCGCCTATCCTTAAAAGTCGTCTCCAAGATAACAACTTTTCTCTGTGCCCTATCTTGCTTCATCAAACTTGTATTATAGTATTCTTATTTGCCTCCTGAATCTACATTACTTTTCAACGAAGCTACAGCTCTATAGTTGCGATTTTTTCCCATTATGAGGGCCTGCATGGAGACTTATAGGACCAGATAAATAAAGCCGCTTGCCCAGTGCAGTCATCGCGAGGTGTTTAGTAGATCTGAGTTTTTTTTTTAAGATTTGTGCTCTTTAGTTAATAGAATTTTGAGGAACTATTTTTCTTGCTTTACAACGCAAGTCTCCATATCTCTCCATATGTCTCCACTAATATCGCAGTGAAGAACTATTTTTTCCCGTTCTCATTAACAAAGGTGTAAACACTAATTTCTACCGAACCCGATATTTCTTTGGCGGATTTTACCGCTAAACACTCGCTTCTCCAGGGGATATCAACATTTTTACAGCTAGTCTGTTTTAACTCATCCATACTGTTTACTAATAGTCACGAACAACAATCGTATTGTCTACGCACTCTCACCCAAATAACTGAGATCAGCAGAAAGACACATCAGGCTGCGCTACTCAGTGTCACAACAAATAAGCGTCACACACACTATATAAAACATTTCTTTTCACTCCTCTCACTATGAACGCACTCGTTTTCAAATATCGTTTGAGACAAATAATAATAAATTAATATTATTAAAGAGGGAAACTTCCGAGGCCATAATTCAGGGAATCATAGGAGGAAGAAGTATGTACTACAGCACTCAGAAAAAAAGCAAATAAACAACAACAGAAAAAAAACAAAGAACATCATATGGTCCGAAGCAGGATCGAATCGTACTCCATGGCACTGCGCCTTGACACGAGAAAAGGCATCTCGTGACAAGGCGCAGTTCCATGGAGTACGGTTTCGATCCTGCTTCGGACCATATATTGTTCTTAGTTTTTTTCTGTTGTTGTTTATTTGTCATGTTTTTCTTTTTTTCTGAGTGCTGTAGTACATACCTCTTCCTCCTATGATTCCTTCAAATATCGTTCCAATATCTTCCTTGGTGTTTGAGTTATTGAAGAAATGCCGAGTTTGATAGCGAGTGACCCACCCTGAATATACACCATTTGATGTGTGGAAGAAACGACGTGAACAGAAAAGTTATAGATCGCCAAATAAAACTTCATTTTCCTCTAACTATTCTTCCTCCACCTTTCCTTTTTTCCCTTCCCCCTTCTTCTCTTCAATCGACCAGAAGGGGGCGGTTGATAAGTGTGATAAGTGTGTTTTGCCACAGTTTACAGCAGAGTTCAGATATAGTCTACACTTCTGTTTACCACATTTCGGCTTCGTCCCGAGGCACTCACCCCTTCCAACCGCCCCCCTTCTGAGAGAACTATACTCACCCTCACATATCATCCTCACAACCTAGCAGCTGTGAGGATACTCAACCGCTACCGTTCCATTCTCCTCTCTGATCCCACTACCCGTCTACTTTTTAGTGATCCCCCAATGATCGCCTTCAAGCGCGACAGGAATTTGGGTGATATTCTGGTTAGGAGCCGTCTCCCTCGCTCCTACCCTCAACACTTCGGTACGGCCCCTTGTGGTCGTAACTGTATCACCTGTGCCTATGTGCTCCCTACTGACTCGGTCTTATTCCCCAATGGACGGTTCGAGATCAAGCATGGCTTCACATGTGTGTCCCGCAACATCATTTATGCCATAATATGCCAACGATGCCACATGACCTATATAGGCGAGTCTGGTAGAAGATTAGCGGAAAGATTTTGTGAACATCTACGTGATGTCCAACAGAATACTGGCACTCCAGTGTCTTCCCATTTCAACTCCCCAGATCACAAGGGCAAAGATGACATCCGTGTCACTGGTATTGTCCTCTGTCACTCTGGCGACCGCAGCCGCTATACTTCGGAAAATCGCCTCATAGTCCAGTATGGTTCGCTGACCCCACGAGGCATGAATGTATCACACTCATACACATAGTTTCCTTTCGGCTGCTCCTTCCCTCTTGCATAGCCCTCTCTAACCCACCCATGTGGTGGCTCTTTAGTCTATCTACTATGCCACGCTATTCTTAGTTCTTCTCCACTAGTCCCCGTTGAGGCACTTCGGTTTTCTCCTATATACCTTTTTTCTGCGCTACTTAGCCCTCATATGTTTTTATTGCACCACACCCTCATACATCTCACTCTTTCCGCCTTTTGAATACCTGTCATTCCACTGTTCTATTCTTTCTCCTTCGAGTTTGCACACTGACCCCGGTTTGAACCCTTCCACACACACGATTGTCCCCGTATGGACGTGCACATGCATGTATGTGTCCATAGGCACGGGTATTGGTATATATTGTACACGCATATACATGCATGTATATGTGCTCTTGCTTGTATGCATACACATGTATGTGTGTGGATATGTATGTGTATGTTGATATGTATTAGTATGTGCACGTCTTCTTGCACGTGTACATATGTATACACGCATCTGTGTGTGTGTATACATGTATTTATGGGCCCTTAGATACTTTCAGATATTGCCTGTGCCTTTGTAGTCGACGTACCTAGATAGCGTTCCCCCCACTCGTGTATTGTTAGAACCCTTCACCTCTGACCACAGGGTATAAATTACAGCTACACCCGTGAGAAATTCCTTTCACAGCCTGACCACTGTCCACGACACACAGGGAAGTCAACATATTTCGATTATTTTGTTTTTGATGTTTCATTACTAGTTAGCTATGTAGGATTAGTTTTATTTATTCACATATCTGTGTGTGTATGTTGTTTGTTTGTTCCTGCTGAAGGCCTATTGAGCCGAAACGTCGTTCGAATCTGTGTCGTCTATTAATCACGTAAAGCTTCTAACATACCATTTATTTTTTTTTTTTCAATTTTTCCTGTTTATTACATACATGGACCATATATGCAAGTTAGCAAACCCATCAGAGATAGAAAAGATCAACGAGCTTTTATTTGCAAACGATCAGGCACTAATACATAAAACAACAGAAGACCTACAAGAACACTTAAACAAACTCAACAGCTCAGGCACAAAATACAACATAAAATCAATAAAACAGAAGTCATGAATGTCGCCAAAAATAAACAGAACATCAACATAACAATTGAAGGCAGACAACTAAAACAAGTAGAGGAATTCAAATACATAGGAAGTCTAATGACAAACGATAATTCTCAAACAGCAGAGATAGAATCAAGATGCAACAAAGCTTGTCAAATCATTGACAGTTATCACCACTATTGTCCAACAAGGAAATAACTGGCACTATACAATACAATCTTCATCCCAACGTTGTGCTACCAATGCCAGACCTGGACCCTAGATGCAAGAACAATCAGAAAAATAACCTCTACAGAGATTAAATGTGTTAGACGAATGACAGGAAACAGTCTGAGAAATAAGATCAGAAATGAAGAACTGAGAAAAAAGCTAGGAATAGCCCTGCAATAGAATATATAAGGAAACAACAGATAAAATGGTTTGGCCACGTGACAAGGCAGAAAGATCAAAACACAACACAACGAGCCTTCAATAAACGTTGTGAGAACACCAGGCCCAAGGATCGACCACGAAAAACATGGATCGATGGAATATTAGAAGCACTAGGAAGCATAACAGCAGCAGAGGCGAAAAGAAGGGCAAAAGACCGCAAATTATATCTCCCCTCGACACTGAAAGGCAGATGAGGAAGGAAAGAGGAAGAAGAAGCTATTGACAAGCAATGTCTATGTTCAGTCCCAGATGTTAAGGTTATTTTTTTATTTAATTGTCGAGGTGACAGGATTGCAGAGTTCACCAAGCCTCTGAAAATGAGCACCAGAGACTCTTTTCTTGAAAAATACGGCGGGCTCGACGTGACGTCGACAGCAGTACCAGGTAAATACGTCTTTGATCACTGGAACATTTGGACATTAATACCATATTCCCATACGCCCCAATGCAAGGAAGAAACCCCAATCGGCACTAAATAACTAATAATATGAGCTTAATAGGGAGCTGCGATAGCTCAGTAGTTAGTGAACTGGACTACAAAAGACAAGAGGTAGAGTTCGATCCCAACCGACGGCTTCGGGTTCACGCAGCCTTTAATGGGTATCTGATTTTTTCTGGGAAAGTAAAGCAGCACGGGCGTAATACCGACCACATTACCCAAAAAATCATGTGCCAAAGGTCTGTAAAATTGATGGTCACTAACACCATGTTCCCTATACGCCACTTGGCGTGACGGGGGCTCTTTACTTTTTTTTAATTAAAAAAAAATAATAATAATGAAATGAAGGATTTAATTAAATTTCGTTATACATACTTTACGATGATGAAAACAGTACAAATAAAAAAAAACACCATATTGATAAATCAATAATGTGGTAGTCATATCTCTTAACAACTGGCATTTACTGAATAAAAATATGAAAATTCTTGAAATGAGTATGTTGTAATAGTAGGCAAAAAAGTAAAGAGCCCCGTCGCGCCAAGTGGCGTATGTGGTATATGGTGTTAGTGACCCTATATTTTACAAACTTTCAGCACATGATTTTCGGGGTAATGTGGTCGGTATTACGCCCGTGCCGCTTTTATGTCGTAATAGTCATATATAACATTGATGCTAACAAATAGAGAAACAGCTTCATTAGAGACATGGCAAATATATTTGATGCAAAAGACTAGAAATACACAAGAGAGGATAATAATATTATCATGACAGACGACGGAGAATTGTTGCAACGATTCAGAACAATAAAATCACAAGTACTAATAATAAGAGTTGTCAAAACTTTACCATGACTTTTTTTTATAGGCTAGTTTTTCTGTAGAATTCTGAGGTTGCTAGAGGTAGGTCGTATTTTCTTACCTCAGACTTCATTCAGAATACGTTAATTATCAAACAAGCAGAGATAATGACATGCATGTCATCATCAAGTACCGGGCCTGCTGGCGTAGGTGATCATGTCTCTCCACAACTTTCGATCTCGCCAGTTATTAATCATTTCTGTTGTTGACCTTCTGCCAAGCCATTCTCTTAAGTTGTCTGGCATTTTTTCTCTTTGCTTCCCTCTATCTCTTCGTCCCTCAATTTTTCCAATTGTTACAATATATTCCAGTTGTTCTCTTCTCATTACATGGCCAAAAAAAATTATGATTGTTTCTTCCTAATATTGGAAATCAGTTCTCTTTTTACTTAGGCCTCTTTTAGAACGTTTTCATTACTCTTCATAGCTTTCCATGGCATTCTCAACATTCTTCTGTAA
This sequence comes from Megaustenia siamemsis, assembly GCA_032433765.1. Lineage (NCBI taxonomy): Eukaryota > Metazoa > Mollusca > Gastropoda > Stylommatophora > Ariophantidae > Megaustenia > Megaustenia siamemsis. Next base: position 95,091,011 of record JAVIAB010000073.1, read on the forward strand.
AACCACATTTCTACAGACTCCAGTTATTTTCTTGTCTATTGTCCATGATTCACATCCATATGCTTAGACTGGCTCTACATAACATTTAAGAACTATTTTTCTGGTTTCTATTGTCAAAAATGGATCGCATATCATGACAGGCATATACACAAACAGAAAAATACTGTTGCGATTTTTCTTTCTGTTGCCGTTAGATAACGACCATTTGTGAACTCAGCAGAAGAATGGCAGATATACACTTTTTATAAAATGTTTTGCTGCAGTTGTGGTGTATGAGTAATGGCAATATCTAGTGTACGACCCTAATGTTCCTCTGGTGTCGCTTTTCGATTTCTCTATTGCCAGGCCAGGATGACTAACTGTGGGCTGTGCTCCCCAGATGGATGGCCAGGGATTTTCTCGGAAGTCGTGTAACTTGTTTTTTTTTTTTTTTTACAATTTTTATTACAGGAATTGTTATACTGATATTTTTAAACACTTTTTTTTTTACACTTAATCTCGTTATTATGAAAGTAAATTGTAGGATATCAAAAGAAGGGGTTTATGATATTTGGCTGTTACAAAACAAAGTCGTAGGTTACATAGCTTATAAAAATGGTCATAGAGTTACTTTGTTATAATAAAAAGATTGTAGTTTACTTGGCTATAATATAAAGGTCAAATAATATAAAGGTAGTGGGTTGCTTGGCTTTAATATAAGTTCGTAGGTTACTTAGGTATAATATATAAATGTCGTAGGTTACTTGGCTTATTAAAAGGTAGTAGGTTACTTGAATATAATATAAAGGTCGTTAGGTTACTTGATTATAATATGAAGATAACAGGTTGGTTATTTGGTTATAATATAAAGGTCGTTAGGTTAGTTGATTATAATATAAAGATAGCAGGTTATTTTGGCTATATTATAAAGGTCGTAGGTTATTTGATTATTTTAATATAAAGGTAGCAGGTTTTTTGGCTATAATATAAAGGTCGTTAGATTACTTGATTATAATATAAAGATAGCAGGTTATTTGGCTATAAAATAAAGGTAGTTAGATTACTTGATTATAATATAAAGATAGCAGGTTATTTGGCTATAAAATAAAGGTCGTTAGATTACTTGATTATAATATACAGATAGCAGGTTATTTGGCTATAAAATAAAGGTCGTTAGATTACTTGATTATAATATAAAGATAGCAGGTTATTTGGCTATAAAATAAAGGTCGTTAGATTACTTGATTATAGTATAAAGATAGCAGGTTATAAGGCTATAATTTAAATGTCGTAGTTTACTTATAAAATAAACACAAACTGGTATTAAGCAGCTACACTAATAGAGAGACGATACAATCTACGACCTTTCGATCAAAGCCTTTATCTCCGCCTAAGTAGGTTACTTGATTATAATATAAAAGTCTCAGGTTACTTGGCTATAATTAAAAGGTCGCAAGAAAGGTCGCAAGTTACTTGGCCATTCCATAAAGCTCGCAGGTTACCTAGTTATAAAATAGAGGTAGCAGATTACTTAGCAATATTAAATAGAGATGGTAGGTTTTTTTGGCTGTTATATAAAGGTCGCAGATTACTTGGTTGTTGTATAAATATTGCAGGTTGCTTAGCAATATTGTACAAAGGTTGTAGACTACTTAACAATATTATTTAAAGGTCGTAAGTTACTTAGCAATATTATATAAAGATCGTAGTTTATTTAGTAATATCGCAAAAAAAAGGTCGCAAATTACTTGGCTTAATGTGGAAATTGTAAATTATTTGGCTATAATATACAGTCGTAAATCATCTCTTCTTTTCTCTTTTCACTGATACCTAAAAGGTGTCGTGGTTTATATCATTTGTCGTTCTTGAGCTGCTCGAACTGTCTGAATTAGTGACTTTCCTTTGTTGTTACATGTCTCTGTCACTGCATCTATCCATCTTCTTCTGGGTCTTCCTCTTGGTCTTTTCCCATGCATTCTCGAGGAGAACGCCCTTGATGGTGATTGATAAGGATTCATTGTGACCATTTAAGTTGTTGTTGTTCTATATATTCTTGGCTGGGTTTTGTTACTACTATTTTTCTTATGGTTTCATTTGGTATTCTATCTCTTCTTGTGTTGTTTTTTACTTTTCTCAAGCATCGCATCTCACATGTATTGATCTTTCTTAAATGTAATTTAGAAAGGGTCCATGTTTGACTTTCATAGCACAAAGTTGGTATGAAAATGCTATTTATCATTTGTTGTTTAGCTGGCATACAAATGTTTGGGTGTCTTAGCAATGGTGAAAGCTGGTATGTGACAGCATTTGCTTTTTGTATTCTCATGTCAATTTCTCTGTCTAGTTTTCCATCTTCTGTGAACAGTGTGCCTAAATACTTGAATTCCTCTACTTGTTTTATTTCTAGCTAGATAGTGTACATCACAGCTAGATAGTGTAAATCACAGCTAGATAGTGTAAATCATAGCTAGATAATGCATATCACAGCTAGATAGTGTAAACCATAGCTAGATAGTGTATATCACAACTAGATAGCTTATATTACAACTAAATAGTGTAAATCATGGCTAGATAGTGTATATCGCAGCTAGATAGTGTAAATCATAGCTAGATAGTGTATATCACAGCTAGATAGTGTAAATCATAGTTACATAGTGTATATCACTGCTAGATAGTGTATATCACAGCTAGATAATGTATATCACAGCTGTTTGTTTTCATCTCAAAGTGTTATTCTAGTTCCAGTCTTGGAAATGTTGCATCGTTTATGTATAAAGTTGTGCCGTGTCTAAACATCCCCCTCATTCTTAAAATTGATATTTTATGGAAGTGGTTTCAATTTGTGACACTAAACATAAAAAACAAGGATTTTTTTGGCTAAATCAAAATGCGTGTGGGAATGATATTTCTGTAGATAATGCTCGTAACAAGGGGATCAACCTATTTACAAGTTTGAGAGTTTCGAGTGGGGCGGGGAGAGGGTGGTGTGCAATATTCAGTTTCTAACTACAACAGTTTTTTTTTTATTTTTAAGAACTACAACTTCTTCCATAAAGTAAGATGTTGATGGAAATCTTTAACCTTACTATAAGGTAAGATGTTGATGGAAATCTTTAACCCAACTATAAAGTAAGATGTTGATGAAAATCTTTAACCCAACTATAAAGTAAGATGTTGATGGAAATCTTTAACCCAACTATAAAGTAAGATGTTGAAGGAAATCTTTAACCCAACTATAAAGTAAGATGTTGGTGGAAATCTTTAACCCAACTATAAAGTAAGATGTTGGTGGAAATCTTTAACCCAACTATAAAGTAAGATGTTGGTGGAAATCTTTAACCCAACTATAAAGTAAGATGTTGAGGGAAATCTTTAACCCTTCCATAAAGTAAAATGTTGAGGGAAATCTTTAACCCAACTATAAAGTCAGATGTTGAGAGAAATCTTTAACCTTGCTATAAAGTAAGATGTTGAGGGAAATCTTTAACCCAACTATAAAATAAGATGTTGAGGGAAATCTTTAACCCAACTATAAAGTAAGGTGTTGAAGAAAATCTTTAACCCAACTATAAAGTAAGATGTTGAGGGAAATCTTTAACCCTTCCATATTGTAAGATGGTGAGGGAAATCTTCAACCTTACTATAAAGTAAGCTGTAGGGGGGAATTTTTAACCTTACTATAAAGTAAGAATTGGAGGTCATAATATAAATAATCTAAGGTATGCTGATGATACAGTCTTAATCGCTAAGAGTGAAAATGAGTTACAAGAAATGTTGGACATTATAGTGAAAGAAAGCAAAATAAAAGACTCAGCCTAATAGCAAAAGACAGAAGTAATGGTAACAACAAAGAAAAAGACATCACCTCAGTGCAAAATAAAGACAAGTGGAACAATATTAAAACAGGTAAATGAATTTAAATATTTGGGAACTTTGTTAAGCTCAGACTGAAGATGTACAAGAGAGGTGAGATGCAAAATGGCTCAGGCAAAAGCAGCTTTCCAGAAAATGAGGAAGATACTATGCAATCCATTTTTGACAATAGAAACAAGAAAACGAGTTCTTAAATGTTATGTAGATCTAGTCTTAACATATGGATGTAAATCATGGACAATAGGACAACATACAAGAAAATCACTGGAGGCTGTAGAAATGTGGTTTTACAGAAGAATGTTGAGAATACCATGGACAGCTATGAAGAGTAATGAAAACGTTCTGAAAGAGGCCTAAGCAAAAAGAGAGCTAATTTCCAATATTAGGAAGAAACAATCATCATTTTTTGGGCCATGTAATGAGAAGAGAACAACTGGAATATATTGTAACAACTGGGAAAATTGAGGGACGAAGAGATAGATGGAAGCAAAGAGAGAAAATACCAGACAGCTTAAGAGAATAGCTTGGCAGAAGGTCAACAACAGAAATGATAAATAGCTGCCGAGATCGAAAGTTGTGGAAAGACATGATCACCTACGCTAGTAGGCCCGGTACTTGATGATGATGATAAAGTAAGTTGTTAATGGAAACCTTTACCCCTTTCATAAAGTAAGATGTTGATGGAAACCTTTACCTCTTTCATAAGTAAGATGTTGATGGAAACCTTTACCTCTTTCATAAAGTAAGATGTTGATGGAAACCTTTACCCCTTTCATAAAGTAAGATGTTGATGGAAACCTTTACCCCTTTCATAAAGTAAGATGTTGATGGAAACCTTTACCCCTTTCATAAAGTAAGATGTTGATGGAAACCTTTACCCCTTTCATAAAGTAAGATGTTGATGGAAACCTTTACCTCTTTCATAAAGTAAGATGTTGATGGAAACCTTTACCCCTTTCATAAAGTAAGATGGTTGATGATGGAAACCTTTACCCCTTTCATAAAGTAAGATGTTGATGGAAACCTTTACCTCTTTCATAAAGTAAGATGTTGATGGAAACCTTTACCCCTTTCATAAAGTAAGATGTTGATGGAAACTTTTACCTCTTTCATAAAGTAAGATGTTGATGGAAATCTTTACCTCTTTCATAAAGTAAGATGTTGATGGAAACCTTTACCTCTTTCATAAAGTAAGATGTTGATGGAAACCTTTACCCCTTTCATAAAGTAAGATGTTGATGGAAACCTTTACCCCTTTCATAAAGTAAGATGTTGATGGAAACCTTTACTCATTTCATAAAGTGCCGAAGCCTGTGCGCTCTTCTTGCTTCCTTTTACCTGCAACATAAGTCCGCTTGAATAAATAAAAAGTTACTACTGCCGCGAGCACATTTACAAAAATTTTCTGCTAGAATCACTTGATCTGTACAAAGAGCCATCATTGCCAGTAGCACATAGACATGCCTGTCTCTTCCTTGATTGACTTAATTGTTTTATGATGACCACATGTTCACTGTCAGTATTTAGCATTTTCAGACCAGTAGATCAATACCGCCATGTTCATGCTTATGACATGTTGACGGTACTATGACTGAATGAGTCTTCAACTCCTAAATGAGATCAATTGGTAGAGAGAATGTACATTAGTCCTGAACTCTTGAACAAGATGTCAGTAAAGGAAATGTACATTAGTTTATACTCTTGAAATCGGGGGCCTCGGTAGCCTAATTGGGAGAACCACCCGACTAGGCTATCGACGTTCGGACAACCGGTGTTCGATTCCCGCTGGAAGCAGTCTGAATTGTAGTCGTGGTCGGAAATAAAATATTCTCCCCCCTCCCCCACCCCCGCGGTCGACCTAGTATAATGCAGAAATGGGTATCAGGGTGGTACTCTGGGAAGATGAGGAATGCCGCCTCGCAACCTGAGTCCAATGCTTGAAACGACATATGGGTGAAAAATCGCGTGCTAAGATGCTGATTCAAGTCTTGTACTTTACCTTTGCCTTTATTCTCTTGAAGAAAATGTCAGGAAATAGAATACATACTAGTCTGTGCTTTTGAACAAGATGTCAGTAAATACTATGTAAGCGGACTTTCCACGTCTGTAATGTAAACGTGGATCACACGGGGTTGTGAAATGTGATTTCATCTCGCCCGTTCTGAAAGAATGTAACTTGTAAACTGGAAAGGCGCCTGTGCACATACAAGGTTGTAGAATTGAGAATGTAAACTTCGTCTCGTTTACAAGCCTGCCGTTGTAAACCAGTGATCATAACAGTGTCTTATACTGGATCCAAAATGTACACAAATCTACACATGTGATAGTACTTCGCGTTGTACATCTTTGTACCTGGCCTTTGTGACTGAATAGTTCTTTAGCTGAAGAGTCTTGAATTTCTGGCTCTCTTTCCTGCTACAACCTCATCTATCACCACAGCGTATGGACTCGACTTGATGTAACTTGATAATTACTACACATTGAAGTCTCTCTTAAAATTGAACAGCATAACTTTATTAACAAAGTACACAATACATCAAATTTACAAATCCATCGGTTGAACATCCCGCTCGGTTCTTTACTGTAAATTTCTAAGGAATCACACATTTGTCGCCTAACTCTGGCACTCCATGTTGTCCCTCTCTCATCCTGCACTAAGATCACTCCTAACTAAAATAAGCTTTGGCTCCTGGCTGTTTATATCGCTATACCCGTCGTGGCCACTACTGCTACTCCCTAGCTTATTTTAAGCGTAAAATCTGTTCTGGAGTTCTAACTAATCACTGATAACTGACAATGAGCTGGAGCTCGTGTGTGGCTCTAAGGCTAATGCTTAAGGGCATAGTCGATTCTATTCCTTAGCTACAAGTGAATTTCTTGTAGAGAGCTTGTTTCTAACACTCTGCAGGTCCTTAAATCCCTCGCCCTTCAGCCAATCAAAAATCACTTCCTTAATTTTCCATCCAATGAATTCTCTTAACGTCTGAACTATTCCACCTTCACCTTATCCCCCCCCCTCCCCCCCCAACTCTACTCACTTCCCCGTGTTTGTCAATATCTCCACAATCACGAGATTCTCCCCTTACCCTAAATAACAGTTCTACTCAGAATTCTCGAGAATGTTACTTCCCCTATATGTACTATGTTTCTTAACTCTCTCCATACTGTCCCCTACTCTCTTTCCCTCCTTACATTCACATTTCCTCTTAACAACTATTCATTAGTGTGTACTTTTGAACAAGATAAATATAAATATATTGTAAAATAGACCTGTTCTCTTGAATGAGATTTCAGTAAATACCATACATTAGTGTGTACTTTTGAACAAGATAAAAATGATTAGATTGTAAATTAGAGAATTAATTCAGAGGAAGAAGTATGTTTACAACACTCAGAAAAAATTACAAATAATCAACAGCAGAAAAAAAAAACAAAGAACAATATATGTACTGAAGCAGGATCGAACCCGTACTCAGTGGCATAGCGCCTCGCCACAAAAAACCAAACGCTAGGGAACACTGCCACTCAGCTAACTAACGTTTCCCTCTACAATAATATTAATTTATTATTATTTGTCTCCATTGTAAATTATACCTGTTCTCTTGAATGAGATGCCATTAAATAGAATGTATGTTAGTTTGCACCCTTCAATGAGATAAAGGTAAAGGTAATGAGATATCAATAAATAAAATATACATAGGTTTTAATCACTACTCTTGAATGAGATATTAGTAAATATATTTTTTTTTGTTCTTAAAAAAAAGTCTCACTATATTAGCATACCATTCATATAGCTATAGTGGGCACACAGTTAGATCACTCTGGTCATTACAGAGATCTGTGAAAAATTGCTCAATTGCTTGTATATTATCATTTATGAATAAAGTAAAAAAAAAAAAAAAAAAAGAAGAGAGAGGCAGAAGAAAAAGACAGAGCGTGGTTGTTGTGGATGTAGAAACTGGGAATTATAGGAAAAATTACCCAAATAAATGGAAGAAAACTTTTATGAAATTTATTTAGAGATAGTGAATTACACTTTAAATAGCATTATAATTTCATGACTAGGAATGGCATTCTGATTACCAAACTATGTTCTTCTCCTTAACCAGTTGATGATCACAGGTTTAAAGGTTTTCATCCAATAAATATTTCTCTCAATTGATTCCAGCGCCATCTTACGGTAACGAGCACTGGCACCTTCCTCTGGGTAATGTGCAAAGAATTCTTTCACCTTCGAAATATAACAATTAATTGTATTTTAAGTGAATGAAAGTTAAAATGAATAACATATTAGCAGTTATAGAATATAAAAACTTATTATATTATAGGTTTATTGAAAGTTAAAGAATAACATATTAATAGTGATAGAATTAAATAAATTTATTAAATTAATGAAAGGATAATATATTAACAGTTATAGAATAAATAAAATTATATAATATGAATATTAACATGTTTATTTACTAGCATGAAAAAAAAACTTCATTCGATCGGTAATAAAAATTGTCTTTGAAAATGAGTCATTTAAAAAAAATAAAAAGTAGAAATTGCTGATAAAGAAACAAACAAAATGAACAATAACTGACCTCTTGTAACTTAAACTCAGTTTTGTAGTTTCTAACCATTAAGTAAATCATCCGTCCGAAATTGCGGTCAGTTATTGTGTATCTGGTGAAATAATACAGACTAGATAAACACACAAATTTGAAGGATATATATATATATATGTAAACTGTATTTCTTGTTTGCCAATTAATTATAAAACCTCTTTGGTTGCTTTTACAAATGAGTTGTATGAATTGTGCCCTGATTTGCAATGTGTTGGTATTTCATGACTTTTAATATATTTGACTTATTTAATATTTGAGAGCGACAACAGCATAGTGATTACATGCTGGCTTGGTGATAAAGTGAGCATTGGTTCCAAAACAGTGCTATCCACTCAACCCAACCAATAAAAGAATGGATACCTGTCTCAGTGAGTTGGGGGAAAGAAATGACAGCAAAGAAGAACATTGAAGACCCCCAAATACTATGATTTAGTTGTTCCCTAAAGCAGCAATGTCTTTCAGAAGCCTTGAAAAGTTGTGGAAAACAAAACTCATCTGCACAAACACAAAACTTAGACTATTCAAATCAAATGTACTATCAACCCTTACATATGCGTGTGAAAGCTGGAAAACAACAAGAGATATAGAAACAAAGCTGAACGCATTCGAAAATAAATGTCTAAAGAAAATACTTGGTATAGCATGGAACGAATTCAAAACAAACGAGGAAATTAGAGAAATCGCCAATCAACCACTAATATCTTCAGTAATAAAGAAAAGGCGATGGTCATATGTTGGACATGTGATGAGAAGAGATAATAACCGAATAGCAAAGCAAGCCCTCATATGGGAAACAACAGGAAAATAGGAAGACCCAGAGAGACACTAAGAAGAACATTGATCAGAGAGGCAAGAGCAGCAGGATTCGGCTCCCTCAATGAGATAGAGCTGCTTGCACAGAACAGAGACAAATGGCGAGATTTGATAAAATATCTTTAAAAGAATTGAAAACTGCTAGAACAAAAATTCAGATAAGAGAAGGAGTATCTTGGTCTACGCCCTATGGGCCGGCTACGACTCGAAAGGTCAATAGATAGATAGATAGTTGCTCTATTCTATTCTATTGTTATTTCGAGTCAAAGTAAGGGCAAAAATCCTAGACTCTATATATCAGACAATCTTTGTTATCAAGTGTCAGACTGTGTATTGTACCGATATTGTATCTCTCTAGATTGCTCTTTTTCTTTTACCCTCTAGTTCCCTTTTTAGGACTTGCTTTGAGATTCTCTTGTCTCTTGTCATCAAATGATGCAACATATTAACACTTGACTATAGATTATTTATGCTCTGTCAATACTGCTCTAGTCTTGAATTCATTTCATGAACGAAGTATATTTAGTTACTCTAGTACACAGGTGGGTAACCTGTTATTTTCTGAGGACCAGATCTAAAAACTATGAAGACGCAGAGGGCCAGTTACCATCATCAAATGAAGACATTCGTCTGTGCTCTGTCGGGCCTGAAAGGGGAGTAAAGAATAGTGGCGCTGTTCCCTACCATGCATGTACGCAAGAGGTGACTAAGGAGGGTTGGGCATGGGACTGGCTTTACTGTACTGTAAAAAATTAAGCCAAAAAAACTTCACAAACATGGACAAGTCAAAGAACGGCTTGGAAAGTGTTAGTTGAAGACCTATGCTCCACAGGGAGCTGAAAGGTAGAAGAAGAAAAATGAAGACATTATATAAATGAACAATCTATAGCAGAAATTTAATGTGAAAATTTTATTTATGGTGGATAGAGGAAGAAAGAAAAGAGAATTGAATGCAAGGGAGAAGGCTGAGACAAAAAAGCAGTGTGGTCGGGGAAATTAATAATACAACCTTAACAATAAATTATAAATAGAAAAATTACCAATTAGAAAACTTACGAAATAAATTTGAGCATTTATGTGTTACTTTTGGAAGCCACGATAGCTCAGTGAACTGGACTACATAGGACAAGGGGTAGGGTTCGATACCAACTGACGGCTTCCAGGTTCACCCAGCCTTAAATAGGTACCGGATTTTTTTCTGGGAAAGTAAAGCAGCATGGGCGTAATACCAACCACATTACCCCAAAAAAGCATGTGCTGAAGGTCTGTAAAATATAGGGTCACTAACACCATATTTCCCTATACACCACTTGGCGTGACGGGGGTACTTTACTTTTTTTTTTACTAATGTGTTACTTTTATTTATTTTTAGGTCAAGGAATGGAGTCTATAGTCATTTTCAAATCAAGCGCAAGGTCTGTCAAAATAGCTAGACCCAGCCCTGTGGGCTGTAGGTTGACACCCTCCGCTCTAGTATGATGAAATTTTGTGAATTGTATATTTTACTTTCCTACAGCATGACGAATGTCATGGAACATTGCTTAGTTTTCTATTTTAGACCTTGTGATGTGATTTAGAGGATCAGAATCTATCACTATCTTCTTCAGTTGCATTTGATGTCATGATAGAGGGTACAGTTAGCCAAGTGATTACCCAATAACACATATCGAACATATTGAATATTATTTGAGAAAAAGGAAAAATAATACATTCCACATCCACATGATGAAGCATAGTAAATTGAAGTTTCAAACACTTTACAGTTATCAGGCAATGAGTAAAATATAACACAAAATTAGAACCTTCAACATTAACATATAAAAAAAAAAAACAATGATGTGAGTTAAATCAAATTCTATTAATTATATAAATAGTTTTTTTTTTCCAATTTAAAACATTTTAGTGCAAACATATGATAACTAGCACTAGTATATTGATAATGACGAAAATAAATTAATCACATTAAAAAAAATTGTAATTAATTAGAAAAATAATTCTTTCAGTTTTTCTCCTTAAGTGCTGTTGATGTTGACCTTCATTGAAGTTTAAAACTTTACATTGTAACAATAAGTAAAACCCAGAAGAATATATATATATTATATTGATACAAAATCTTATATCAATTATTAACAATCAGATTCATTTATCTACAGTCATCATCATCAGCAAGTACCATGGCTGCTGGCGTGGGTGATCATGTCTCTCCACAACTTTTGATAGTTATTTATCATTTCTGTTGTCAATCTTTTGCCAAACTATTCTCTTAAGCTGTCTGGTATCTTTTCTCTTTGCTTCCCTCTAGCTCTTCATTCCTCAACTCTCCCAGTTGTTACAATATATTCTAGCTATTTCCTTCTCAGTACATGGCCAAAAAATGATGATTGTTTCTTCCTAATTTTGGAAATTAGCTCTCTCTTAGTTTCAGCCTCTTTCAGAACATTTTCATTATTCTTCTTAGCTGTCTGTGGTATTCTCAACATTCTTTTGTACAACCACATTTCTACAGCCTCCAGTGATTTTCTTGTCTGTTGTCCTATTGTCCATAATTCACATCCATATGTTAAGACTGGCTCTATATAACATTTAAGAACTCTTTTTCTTGTTTCTATTGTCAAAAATGGATTGCACAGCACCTTCCTCATTTTTTTGGAAAGCTGCTTTTGCCTGAGCTATTCTACATCTCACCTCTGTTGTACATCTACTATCTGAGGTTAACATTGTTCGCAGATGTATAAATTCATTTATCTCTTTTAACATTGTTCCACTTGTCTTTATTGTGCATTGTTATAATATATCCTTTTTTATTGTTGCCACCATTACTTCTCATCATATTAGATGGAAAAGTAACATTCAAATGTATTTTCTTTTATAACCTCCTCCCTTGGTTTCAATACATATAATACATGCATTTATATTTACCTACCTACATATATATCTACATACATATTTGTACATACCTGTACACATATACAAGCACACTTTTGCCACACAAACATAAATACAAAAAACACAAACACAAACATAACACACACACGCTTATAACACACACACAAACACACATAAAAAACACAACATACACAGAATTAATACAGTGAGTAATATTAAGTTAGTATTGTTACCGTAAAAAAAGTGAACAATCAGACTCCTTTTAGATTAAAAGAAATAATTTTGTCTTGAAACTTGATAATTTTGTTAAGCCATTCCCATGATGTGATTCACAAACAAATACAACATTCACATTTTTATTTGAAAACCTTCACCAAACACTCCACAGGACAGTAATAATTGTGAAACCCTACTTACATCATCAATACATCAACACTCCACAGAACAGCAATAATTGTCAAACCCTACTTACATCATCAATACATCAACACTCCACATAACAGCAATAATTGTCAAACCCTACTTATGTCATCAATACATCAACACTCCACATAACAGCAATAATTGTCAAACCCTAATAACATCATCAATACATCAACACTCAATAGGTCAACAATAATTGTCAAACCCTACTTACATCATTAATACATCAACACTCAATAGGTCAACAATAATTGTCAACCCTACTTACATCATTAATACATCAACACTCTATAGGTCAATAATAATTGTCAAACCCTACTTACATCATTAATACATCAACACTCAACAGGTCAACAATAAATGTCAACACTACTTACATCATTAATACATGAACATTCAACAGGTCAACAATAATTGTCAACCCTACTTACATCATTAATACATCAACACTCAATAGGTCAACAATAATTGTCAACACTACTTACATCATTAATACATCAACACTCCACAGGTCAACAATAATTGTCAAATCCTACTTACATCATTAATACATCAACACTTAATAGGTCAACAATAATTGTCAACCCTACTTACATCATTAATACATCAACACTCCACAGGTCAACAATAATTGTCAAACCCTACTTACATCATTAATTCATCAACACTCCACAGGTCAACAATAATTGTCAACCCTACTTACATCATTAATACATCAACATTCTACAGGTCAACAATAATTGTCAACCCTACTTACATCATTAATAAATCAACACTCCACAAGTCAACAATAATTGCCAAACCCTACTTACATCATTAATACATCAACATTCAACAGGTCAACAATAAATGTCAACACTACTTACATCATTAATACATGAACACTCAACAGGTCAACAATAATTGTCAACCCTACTTACATCATTAATACATCAACACTCAATATGTCAACAATAATTGTCAACCCTACTTACATCATTAATACATCAACACTCCACAGGTCAACAATAATTATCAAATCCTACTTACATCATTAATACATCAACACTTAATAGGTCAACAATAATTGTCAACCCTACTTACATCATTAATACATCAACACTCCACAGGTCAACAATAATTGTCAAACCCTACTTACATCATTAATTCATCAACTCTCCACAGGTCAACAATAATTGTCAACCCTACTTACATCATTAATACATCAACATTCTACAGGTCAATAATAATTGTCAACCCTACTTACATCATTAATACACCAACATTCTACAGGTCAACAATAATTGTCAACCCTACTTACATCATTAATACACCAACATACTACAGGTCAACAATAATTGTCAACCCTACTTACATCATCAATACATCAACATTCTACAGGTCAACAATAATTGTCAACCCTACTTACATCATTAATACATCAACACTCCACAGGTCAACAATAATTGTCAACCCTACTTACATCATCAATACATCAACACTCCACAGGTCAACAATAATTGTCAACCCTACTTACATCATTAATACATTAACACTCAATAGGTCAACAATAATTGTCAACCCTACTTACATCATCAATACATTAACACTCTAGCATCAGCCTAAAGATCAAATCTCTTACCTGTTTATAAATGCCTGATAGTTCTCCCTTGCCCAATCCCAGACAATTCCAGTGGCTGCAGGATTCTTTCCAACATTCCGGACAAGAGTAAAGAAATCCTGACGTTTGATCCCCTCTTCATCTTTGGCTAATTGAAGAATTCTGGGTTGTAATAATTTAAAATAAAATTTTATTTGGTATAAAGTTTAAAAAAAATATTTTTAAAATGTGCACTGTTGAAAAAAGTCACAAATAAAGAGAAATACATAAGACAGAGAAGATATTATGAACACACAGATTTTAACGTGTTATGTTTACAGTTAAAATAAGAAATACAATAGTTATGAATCAAACTGATGTGTTAGAGACTTTAAATATGTAACGTTAAAACTAATTTTACAAAACAAATCTGTCACTATAAAATATAAGTGAACAGAAAAAAATTGAGTTCTGAGACAATACAAAATCAAATGGATAATTATATTATACTGCATATGAATGATCAAGGGCTTAATTGTAATTAATCAAGAAATGAAAAATGTGTACAAGTCAAGAGCATTCTCTGGCAAACCTTTACACCTGATTGTAGAAGAGGAAATATCTATAAAATTAAATATAAAGAAATATATACAAAGATATCAAGAGAATAGTGTAAGGCAGCAGACAGTGACTCTTATTAAAACTGAGAAGCTCACCCAGAACAAGGACTTATTTCAAGGTAGACTGAGAGCTGTAGGACATAGCTCTATAAGAATGATGATGATGATGAAAAGGATAAGAAAAGACATTTTAAGAAAACAGTGACAAAAGTAAAAGAACAAAATATTGTTTTTAATTCACATGTACATTGGCGTACTAAATCAAATTAATAATTGATTACACACATACAGACTTATCAAAAAGTAACAAAATAAAAAAAAACTACAACAAAGAAAAATAGGGCTGGAAGAAAGTTTTTTTGGAACTGTTAAATCTTGCCAGAAGTAAGGGAGAAAACCAAACAAAAAAATGGATGGTTATAGCTTAATATATGAGCAGGCTGTGTAAGACACTTTCAATGTTGTAACCAAAGGCTTTCTGCAGGGCACAAATAGACAATGGCAAAATAAATTCCAGCTAACCAGAAGAAAAGATACATAGCTGTGGGTGATATTTAGCCAAACAACCGTGACAGCATGAATTCAATTAATTAAATGCAATAAAAATGAGAGAAGAGGTATTTATTATATTATAAAGCTGTGAATATCTCCTTTTCTTCATATTCTGTTGCTTTGCAACAAATAAATTCGGCCATTGCAAAGAGCACATGCTAGTTCTGAACCTCCATTCCCCCTGAGAGAGTGTCTAGAGGCTACCAGACCAAAATGGTTGTATAACAGTGGACCATTCCTGATGATCATATTTCCAACTATTGCAATACTTTGTATAAAATGTTTGTTATCATTGATTATATGATTATATAATTTATATAATTAAACATTTTTATTTGAACTTCTTTATTTTGGGCATTCAACAAGAAAGATCCCAAATTATTAACTATAGGACAGCACATATAAACATCTTTCTTTCCTTTCATTCAATGTGACCTAGTTAGTTGTTTCTGTAAAGTGAAACTGATTACTTAAAGCCAAATTTAAGAAGATTCCTAGTTAAAGGTTTCATAACTGGCTAATGTTTGTTGCACAATAACTCATCACTGAACATAACAATGATTGAAAGCCTCATTTAGCTGACCACAAAAGAGATTGATTGATGACATATTAGAGATGCTATGAAACATAACAGCAGGCAAGGTCTACAGAAGAGCTAAAGGATGCAAACTATACTTCCCCTTGATTCTGAAAGGAAATTGAGAAAAGAGGGAAGGTTAACCAGTTATCATATTACTTCTAATAGAAATAATTAATTTGATTTTGTACTCTTAACACATGTGCCCCAGTCAGTGAGCTTTAGTGACCTTTAACAAGCCTCGATTACTCAGCAATACTGATATGTTTAATAGCGGGTGAAAACACGGCTACAAATTAGTTTTAAAACATAATGTCAGCAGCGAGAATGTCACCAAAGTTCAGTATAAAATTGAACTAACATCGTTATATCATCATTAAGTATGCATGAGTGGTTGGATGGGGGATGAATGAGAGTTAATGTGTTTCCCGTGTGATGGAAGTAATAAATGACACTGTTTAAGTATACTGATGATTGTCCAAGTTATGGAAGTACTAAATGACACTGTTTAAGTATACTGATGATTGTCCAAGTAATGAGAGTACTAAATGACACTGTTTAAGTATACTGATGATTGTCCAAGTAATGAGAGTACTAAAGGACACTGTTTAAGTATACTGATGATTGTCCAAGTTATGAAAGTACTTAATGACACTGTTCAAGTATACTGATGATTGTCCAAGTTATGGGAGTACTAAATGACACTGTTCAAGTATACTGATGATTGTCCAAGTTATGGAAGTACTAAATGACACTGTTCAAGTATATTGATGATTGTCCAAGTAATGAGAGTACTAAATGACACTGTTCAAGTATACTGATGATTGTCCAAGTTATGAAAGTACTTAATGACACTGTTCAAGTATACTGATGATTGTCCAAGTTATGGGAGTACTAAATGACACTGTTCAAGTATACCTGATGGTTTAGACTTTATGACTTGCAAAAACCTTTAACAGATTAAGTCAAGTCATACTAAATATGTGAAAAAACAAAACTCTGTATTTAACTCATGATTAAACCAAAAAAATACAGTTATTAGAAAATATTGTAAAACATGATATGTCTATAAACAATATCCAAGAAAGAGAACTAACTTTGCAATAAGATGAGGTTGCCTGGCATTTGCCAAAGACAGAGCCAGCAACTCTTTTTCTTGTGGTGATGGCTCCACTTTGTACCTGGCCCAGATTTTTTCCCAGGCTGCATCCGCACCAAAATAAAACATTCCGTATTTGTACACAGTTGAACGAAGGTTGACAGATATCCTGGCCAATTAAAGTTAATAATAAGAAACAGCACTTTCATAACGTAAAAAAAGCAAGTCAAGTGTCATAGGTTTATGTTTAAAGGAAGGATGCAGCAAATTCAAAGAAGGAAATTATATCTTTATCGTTTCTAACTTCCAAATGAAACATTTTGGCTAACATTAATCTCAAGTGGTCTAAAAAAAATGGATAACACAGAGAGCTAGTGCAACATAAGTAATACATAGAAAAATTAAAGTCTACAATATGATGTTAATTTTTTTAAAATACTTCCAGATGTTTTTTTTTTAATGAATCAAAACTGAAGCTTAAAAGGCAACATTGTGAATGCTCTGAAACTAAGTTTAATAAATGTAGCATCAAATTGTACAATGTCTGCCAAAAAATTATAATACTATAATAAAACTTGGTGTTTTTTATTAAATTTATGTGGATTTCTCTTGATGTATGTCAATGAAATTCTGTAGTATGCACGTTCAATTTTTCATGAGAATATTTCACGAGTTATTACAATGGCTATGAGCTTTTGCTGTATTGCATATTTCATTGCGTTATTATGTTTAAGGATATCATATTCAGATCTATTTTAATTAAAAGATAGAGGCAAATTTTGTTCTCAGTGACATTTAGGTACCATATTTAAAAAATACAATATTAATGAAAGTTACAATATTTATCAAAATCAAAGTAAAAAAAAAATGAAATTGGCAATTTGTCAGTTACCTATTTCATTAAAAAATTGTCTATAAATGTATACATGCGTAAAGGTGTATTAGTGTGCATGTGATAGTGTTGTCTGACACAAAAGTATTGGCCATTTTTGTTGTAGAATTAGCTTGGAGATATAAAATGACATTACTACACTTGAAAAATTTTCATTTTATGAGCATGCAGCTAGTGACAGCACTTAAACCTTTACAAATTAAAGCTACAAATTAGAAAAAAAATATTTTTATTAACTTTACTTTTACATTAAGGGACGTGCTGTGTGTTTTGATCAACACTTTGGTATATTTTTCCTGCATTGTACTCACCATGTCTGCTCATTCACTAATCTGTAGTTTTCTAGGTCTGCCTCTCCACCTTTCTCATTGCGTATGTGTTTAACCTCTCTGAGAGCTGCTGTCTGAAAGTGATCATGTCACATATCCAAACAGCTAATCTGTAGTTTCTTAATTAAGTCAGCTCTTGTGTTGCTCAAATTCTTTTCCTAATAGCCGCATTTATGACTCTTCTCTTCTTGTCACATTCAGCATTCTTCTCAAGCATCTATCCCCTGATGTGATGATTTTCTTTTAACAGATATTTATGTTATTATAATATAGGGCCCTTTTCGTCTTGTCAGGCAGTCTAGTGGAGGCTATTGTGTATTTTTTTTTAGGTTTTGTTTTTGTCAAACAGCTTCTCTCATGGCTAATTCTACCAATGTTTGACAAACACACATGGCCACAGAATGAACAAGTCAGGCCCATGATCCACAGGGTTTTCCATCCTTTTTCATGAGTCTTTTCTCTTCTAAGCTTTGCCTTGTCCTAGTCTCAAATGATGTTATACCGTTCCTTATACATGCTCTCCAAGATGTGCGATCACTTACCAGGTGTTCCCAGTCATTTTCACAGTTGGAGAAGTCATTCAGAGATGATTTACAGATATCTCTATATTGTAGTTCAGGTCTGTCGATTTGTCTTTTTCCGTGTATTAGTTCACCATATAGGATTTGCCTGGGGATGCGTTTTTCTTCCATCCGCTGGACGTGCCCCAGCCATCTTAGTCTTTGACATCCGAGCATCGACATGATTGTTGGGGTCTTAGCATGTTGCAGGACAGTTAAGTTGGTTATTTTGCCCTGCCATTTGATGTGCATTATTCTGCGGAGATATCACATGTGGAAGACATTTCGTCTTTTTTTGTGATTTTAGTATGTTGTTCAGGTTTCAGATCCATATATTAGTATGCTAAGCACACACTTTTGATATATTATGAGTTTGGTCTTCAGTGTTAGTTTCGTGTTGTTCCAGGCCCTTTCTGTGAGTTTGCTAAAAGTCGTAGCTGCTTTACCAATTCGACTGTTTATTTCATAATCAAGAGAAGTGGTTTGCGTAATTGTGGATCCAAGATGCGTAAATTTTGGAACTGATTCTAGTTATAGATACTATGTTATTATAATAAACTATTTTTTTAAACATGTGGGCTGGAGCCAAGAAGAACCCATCCTGAGAGTGAAGTACTTCAGACTTTAGGTATTCACCAGTACATTCCAACAATTATTCTTATCCACAAATTGTATAATCTAGCTCAGGTTCTGAACAAGGGTATTTGCTATTTTGTTTGAAGCATTTATAACTTCTGTCTTATACAGGATAGGAGAGTGTTCAAAGCCCGCCTGAATTGTTTCATATGAATGTTTGGTAGTTTACACAAAATTTGAAGTGTTTTTTATCTTGGTTCTACTACCGACCTCCCACATGGATGACTCCCACATGGATGACTCCAACATGGATGACTCCCACATGGATGACTCCAACATGAATGACTCGAACATGGATGACTCCCACATGGATGGTACAGTTGTTATATGTACCATCAATTGTCATTGCTCTGTAATATTATTCTACATATTAACACTTATCACTGCTGTATAATATTTGATGTTGTCAGGATCATTAGCACTGCACACAGGGTGAATCCAAAGGTGCTCTGATATTCCCTTTGAAAAAATGTTAGGAGAATCTTAGCCCATGTGAACTCTGTAGCACAGTTTAGGAACCGCCGTGGGGGTAGGTTTGTGGTGACAGTTTTGCCTAGAAAGCAACCATATTTATGGATTGAAATTCCATTGTTGTAAAATATTATTTGTGCACTAATAGTTATCCCTGTACTCTGGGCACTAATAGTTATCCCTGCTCTACAATATGACTAACATCAACAGTTGTTCCTATTCTATATAATTATACAACAGAACCAGAACGCTTAATAGCCATCGCTAATTTTTTGTTGTCAAACAACTTACGAATTATTATTTTCCAGCCAATCATAAAATTGTTCATTGATAGTCGAAATAGCTTGCTCCACTCCAACTTCACCAGCTGTATACATCAGTAAAGCCCGCAATTTTCTGTTAACAAAAATAAAAATTAACAGCAAGCATTTCAAATGACAGATTTATGATTTTATATCAAACACAACACGTTGTGAAATTTACTTATATATATATATATATATATATATATTTATATATAGTAAAAAAAAAGTAAGAGCCCCCGTCACACCAAGTGGCGTATAGGGAATTAAGGTGTTAGTGACCATACATTTTACATACCTACAGCACATGATTTTTGGGGTAATGTGGTCAGTATTACGCCCGTACTGCTTTACTTTCCCAGAAAAAAAATCCGGTACCCATTTAAGGCTTGGTGAACCCAGAAGCCGTCGATTGGGATCGAACCCTACCACTTGTCCTTTGTAGTCCAGTTCACTAACCATTGAGCTATCGCGACTCCCTTATGTCAAACTTGTCTTTCACATACACATAGAAGCATTGTGGGAAGCTGAAGTGCAGGGTAATAATGTTTCCAAATGTACTTCGATTAAATCATGCCCACTTTTCATATTTATAGTCTTTTTTAGTGAAACAAAAATCACTGTTGTTGTTCTAACCTATATTCTATCTTCTAAGAGATGTCCTTAACCCTGTTGAAAGGGTTGTCCTTAATTTGCAAAATTTCCTAAAATTGTAAGCCCTACGTGTCAGTTTGTAAGGGACAAATGCATCTCCCCTCCCCCATTATTTAAATGAATCTATACATAATGTTTTTTTTACAAAAATAAAAATTTGAGCAGAATTGCAAAAAAATATATCTGTTTATTAAAATTAAGGTTAAAAAAAAATATTTAAAATGTTCACCAGTTTTGCACATACAAAATCATACGTTTATCAGCAAGCCTTTTATCAACAACAGAGCAAATGGAACGAAAGCAAAAAACATTGACAATATATGAGTAAACATTAGATTATTTAAAATAACTCTGCTAAATGCTAATGATGACAAATATTTATATTTTTAAAATATCAATAGACCGGTTGTTTATGTGACCTCTGGCGCCTTGACAGACGCTTGGTAGTAAGCAATTATAGTTTGTCGCCAGTTTGGTAAATTATTAGTGTCTGAAACTGGGTGCTGTTTTACTGAGCAGCTCATGACTGAATCTACCATTATTGGAGTAACGGTGCACAGCCGCATCTTTCGTGTGTGCATTTTGTCTTCTGATGTTAGCATTATCTCTTTCTCTCTCTCTCTCTCTCTCTCTCTAGTCTTTCTCTCTCTCTCTCTCTCTCTCTCTCTCTCTCTCTCTCTCTCTCTCTCTCTCTTGCTCTCGCTCACGTTGCTGTGATTATTTTTATTTTTGTCCTCTATGTATTTTGATCAGATACCTGATTTTCCCGCTTTATTTCGCTGATAGACAGTTCTCTGCAAACACCCTTAAATCTCCACACTGGTCTTCCCTGTTGTTTCTTTCTATTCTTAAATTCTCCTTACAGTAATTGGATGGGAATACGATTGTTGTCTTTTTTTCTCAAATGACCCACGCACTTTAATCTTCTACTCCTAAGTGTTGCCATGATGAATAGGTGGCTCTTTGCAAGGTGTTGAAGTCGGTTACTTTGTCCTGCCACTTGATGTTCATTATCTTGCAAAGGAAAAACTCATGTACATTCTGTTTAACCTTCTCTCTTGTCCTGCATAGGTAGCCCACGTTTCGGATTCACATAGAAGTGTGTTAAGCACATAATATTGATTAATTCAAATCCTGGCCCTGAGTATTAGTTTTGTGTTGGCCCATGCTCTATGTTTAAGTTTGCCAAACGTCGAAGCTGCCTTACTCATTCGGATAAACTCCTTGTTATTATACCTAATCTAAAGTTTAGCACTAATAAAAAGGAGAATAGCTCAGGCCAAAATAGCATTTCAGAAAATGAAAAACTTTTCGTGCAGTAAGGCTATGTCAATAGAAGTAATAAGGAAAGTTCATCGGTGCTATATAGAGCCAATTCTTGCCTGTGGAAGCGGATCATTGACAGTAGACAAACAAATAAAAAGATGATTAGAGGCCACAGAAATGGGATTTCTCAGAAGAATGTTGAAAGTTCCCTGGGCAGCTAAAAAAACCAACAAAGACAATCTCAAAAAGGCCGACGCAAAAAAAGAGCTCCTAAAAAATACCACAAAGAAACAATCAACATTTTTCAGGCACGTCATGAGAAGAGGAAAGTTGGAAATACTTGGTTGCAACTGGCAAAATATAGGGAAAGAGAAATCATGGATGACAAAGAAAGAAGATATTAGATAGCTCGGTGACATGGCATAGAAAACAGTCAACAGCAGAATTGATACGATTTACTGTGGATAGAAGTTTGTGGAAGTACATGATCGCCTACACCAACTGGTATGGCATATGATGATGATGATGAGGAAGTTTAGTAACAAAACTACCAACAACTTATGCCATGATGGTCAGACCTTTCATTATGATTTCCGCCATCATTATAACTCAGATGCTGCAAAGAAGATTGAACCCTTTCAGCCACAAATTCCTGCAAAAAAATGAAGCGAAATTATACTTCTATGCAGATTTCAGTGAAAAAAAAACTGGACACGCAAATTTAACATCCAACGTTGTGTTTGTGAAAAGAAGAAAAATTAACTAATGGCTCGTTACTTCTAGCAATCCAATTGTAACAAACAGAGAGAAATAGCTGGTGCTATTTCTTTAAAAAAGCGACTAATTACATAAAATGTATAAGAGAAACTATTTAATTTAATTTAATTAAATATAACAATTAAATATCACAGTTGAGGAAATATATCTGGAGACAGTCTAGAGCTACAACTACCTGGGACATACTATGACCAATGATGGAAAATGCAAAACTGAAATAAACAAAAGAATAGGTATGGCAAAAAGTAATTTTAATGCCATGAAAAATATACTAACAACAAAACAAATATCAACAGGGCTGAAACTAAGAATGGCAAAATGTTACATCTTCTCAATATTCCTGTAAATTGCAGAAACATGGACATTAGACAAGAAAACAGAACAGAAAATTGAAGCCTTTGAAATGTGGATTTATAGAAGAAGAAGTAGAATTGGATGGAAACAAAAGATAACAAACGATAAAGTTTTAAAACTGAAAATAAAAAGAGAACTACTAAATACAATTAAGACAAGACAAATGAAATTTTTGGGGCATGTTAAAAGACACAACAGCCTACTAAAAGTAATATTGGAAGGAAAAATACAAGGTAAAAGAGGCAGAGGCAGACCAAGACTAACATGGACGAGTAACATCAAAAGATGGTCAAGTCATTCTATGACAGCCTGCACCATCAAAGCAAGAAACAGAGTAGAATGGCGATCCATGGTAGCCAACCTTCATTGCGGAGAAGGCACACGATGATGATGATGTATAAGAGAAATACAGTGGTAGAAAATTTTGAATAATGAGACTAGGGATTGCACTAATTTCAACAAATAATTAAATTACTGCTTGTTACCCTTTTACTTGTTCACCAATCATGACCTTCTCTGTGGTTAATTAATGTTTAAGTAAACATTATAGTTTCAGTAATTCTTTCTTATATACACTATACACTAGTAAAAATGGTTATCCCTTGAGCATAGAGGGCCATTAATATAACCGGAACATAAATAACACGCATACAAAAACCACGAATTAATATATTCTTAGGAATCTAAACAGAATTTTTGTTTTGAAAAGAGTTTCATGAATGTTAATAAGTTACCCCTGCAAATTTACATACAAAATAGCGAGTTACATTTTCAGTAAATATTTTTTTTATGTAGAATGCAATATTTCAATGATATTTGCATTCACTGTTTTGTGACTAAACTATTTTTCTAAAAGTGGTTTATATGTCACTATAGTGTTACTGCTGCACTCATGAATGGAAATCGAGTTTGGCTGGTTCAGAACAACTGGAGTTTGAAGTTGCGCACGCTTTATCATGTTATTCAACATCTTATTTAACATCTTATTGGAAACAATCATGACGGATGCTGTAGAAGACCATGGACATACTGTGGAAATAATCTTGAGAGAACTAATCATAATATGCCGTTTGCTGATCATATTGATAGTGTAGCAGGAACAGAACAAGAGCTAACTGACCTAATACAACAACTAGACCATTTTAAAATCTGAAACCAGTCTAAGGCTTTGGGAAATGCACACATAAAATAAGAAAAATGAGTCGCAGAAAATGATTGACATTATGTTGATGGAAAGTAAAAATAAAGGCAAAGTCTCAAGAGCAAAACAAAAAAAATAGAAGTAATCGTTGAAAAAAGGAAACATGGATCTCCTAACTGCACAATTAAAGAAAGTGAGACAATATTATTCACAATTAAAGTGAGACAATATTATCCAAAATTAATGAAAGTGAAACAATATTATCCGCAATTAAAGTGAGACAATATTATACACAATTAAAGTAAGTGAGACAATATTATCCACAATTAAAGTAAGTGAGACAATATTATCCACAATTATAGTAAGTGTGACAATATTATCCACAATTAAAGTGAGACAATATTATCCACAATTAAAGTAAGTGAGGCAATATTATCCACAATTATAGTAAGTGAGGCAATATTATTCACAATTAAAGTGAGACAATATTATTCAGAATTATAGTAAGTGAGGCAATATTATCCACAAATATAGTAAGTGAGGCAATATTATCCACAAATAAAGTAAGTGAGGCAATATTATCCACAAATATAGTAAGTGAAGGAATATTATTCACAATTAAAGTAAGTGAGACAATATTATCCACAAATATAGTAAGTGAGACAATATTATCAACGAATATAGTAAGTGAGACAATATTATCCACAATTAAAGTAAGTGAGACAATATTATCCACAATTAAAGTAAGTGAGACAATAGTATTCAGAAATAAAGTAAGTGAGACAATATTATCCACAATTAAAGTAAGTGAGACAATAGTATTCAGAAATAAAGTAAGTGAGACAATATTATCCACAATTAAAAGTAAGTGAGACAATATTATTCACAATTAAAGTAAGTGAAACAATATTATTCACAATTAAAGTAAGTGAGACAATATTATCCACAATTAAAGTAAGTGAGACAAAATTATCCACAATTAAAGTAAGCGAGACAATATTATCCACAATTAAAGTAAGTGAGACAATATTATCCACAATTAAAGTAAGTGAGGCAATATTATCCACAATTAAAATAAGTGAGAAAATATTATTCACAATTAAAGTAAGTGAGACAATATTATCCACAATTAAAGTGAGACAATATTATCCACAATTAAAGTAAGTGAGACAATATTATGCACAATTAAAGTAAGTGAAACAATATTATTCACAATTAAAGTAAGTGAGACAATATTATTCACAAGTAAAGTAAGTGAGACAATATTATCCACAATTAAAGTGAGACAATATTATCCACAATTAAAGTAAGTGAAACAATATTATGCACAATTAAAGTAAGTGAAACAATATTATCCACAATTTAAGTAAGTGAAACAATATTATTCACAATTAAAGTAAGTGAGACAATATTATCCACAATTAAAGTAAGTGAGACAATATTATCCACAATTAAAGTGAGACAATATTATCCACAATTAAAGTGAGACAATATTATTCACAATTAAAGTAAATGAGACAATATTATTCACAATTAAAGTGAGACAATATTATCCACAATTAAAGTAAGTGAGACAATATTATTCACAATTAAAGTAAATGAGACAATATTATTCACAATTAAAGTGAGACAATATTATTCACAATTAAAGTAAATGAAACAATATTATGCACAATTAAAGTAAGTGAAACAATATTATCCACAATTAAAGTAAGTGAGACAATATTATCCACAATTAAAGTAAGTGAGACAATATTATCCACAATTAAAGTAAGTGAGACAATATTATTCACAATTAAAGTAAGTGAGACAATATTATGCACAAATAAAGTAAGTAAAAATATATTATCCACAATTAAAGTAAGTGAAACAATATTATCCACAATAAAAGTGAGACAATATTATCCACAATTAAAGTAAGTGAGACAATATTATCCACAATTAAAGTAAGTGAGACAATATTATCCACAATTAAAGTAAGTGAAACAATATTATTCACAATTAAAGTAAGTGAGACAATATTATCCACAATTAAAGTGAGACAATATTATCCACAATTAAAGTGAGACAATATTATCCACAATTAAAGTAAGTGAGACAATATTATTCACAATTAAAGTAAGTGAGACAATATTATGCATAATTAAAGTAAGTGAAAATATATTATCCACAATTAAAGTAAGTGAAACAATATTATCCACAATAAAAGTGAGACAATATTATCCACAATTAAAGTGAGACAATATTATCCACAATTAAAGTAAGTGAGACAATATTATCCACAATTAAAGTAAGTGAGACAATATTATGCACAATTAAAGTAAGTGAAACAATATTATTCACAATTAAAGTAAGTGAGACAATATTATTCACAATTAAAGTAAGTGAAACAATATTATCCACAATAAAAGTGAGACAATATTATTCACAATTAAAGTAAGTGAAACAATATTATCCACAATAAAAGTGAGACAATATTATCCACAATTAAAGTAAGTGAGACAATATTATGCACAAATAAAGTAAGTGAAACAATATTATTCACAATTAAAGTAAGTGAGACAATATTATCCACAATTAAAGTAAGTGAAACAATATTATTCACAATTAAAGTGAGTGAGACAATATTATCCACAATTAAAGTAAGTGAGACAATATTATCCACAATTAAAGTAAGTGAGACAATATTATCCACAATTAAAGTAAGTGAGGCAATATTATTCACAATTAAAGTAAGTGAGACAATATTATTCACAATTAAAGTAAGTGAAACAATATTATCCACAATAAAAGTGAGACAATATTATCCACAATTAAAGTAAGTGAGACAATATTATCCACAATTAAAGTAAGTGAGACAATATTATTCACAATTAAAGTAAGTGAAACAATATTATTCACAATTAAAGTAAGTGAGACAATATTATCCACAATTAAAGTAAGTGAGACAATATTATGCACAATTAAAGTAAGTGAAACAATATTATTCACAATTAAAGTAAGTGAGACAATATTATCCACAATTAAAGTAAGTGAGACAATATTATGCACAATTAAAGTAAGTGAGACAATATTATTCACAATTAAAGTAAGTGAAACAATATTATTCACAATTAAAGTAAGTGAAACAATATTATTCACAATTAAAGTAAGTGAAACAATATTATTCACAATTAAAGTAAGTGAGACAATATTATGCACAATTAAAGTAAGTGAAACAATATTATGCACAATTAAAGTAAGTGAGACAATATTATTCACAATTAAAGTAAGTGAAACAATATTATGCACAATTAAAGTAAGTGAGACAATATTATTCACAATTAAAGTAAGTGAAACAATATTATCCACAATTAAAGTAAGTGAAACAATATTATTCACAATTAAAGTAAGTGAGACAATATTATCCACAATTAAAGTGAGACAATATTATCCACAATTAAAGTAAGTGAAACAATATTATTCACAATTAAAGTGAGTGAGACAATATTATCCACAATTAAAGTAAGTGAGACAATATTAATCACAATTAAAGTAAGTGAGACAATATTATTCACAATTAAAGTAAATGAGACAATATTATTCACAATTAAAGTAAGTGAGACAATATTAATCACAATTAAAGTGAGACAATATTATTCACAATTAAAGTAAGTGAGACAATATTATTCACAATTAAAGTGAGACAATATTATTCACAATTAAAGTAAATGAGACAATATTATTCACAATTAAAGTAAGTGAGACAATATTATCCACAATTAAAGTAAGTGAGACAATATTATTCACAATTAAAGTAAGTGAGACAATATTATTCACAATTAAAGTGAGACAATATTATTCACAATTAAAGTAAGTGAAACAATATTATGCACAATTAAAGTAAGTGAAACAATATTATTCACAATTAAAGTAAGTGAGACAATATTATCCACAATTAAAGTAAGTGAGACAATATTATCCACAATTAAAGTAAGTGAGACAATATTATCCACAATTAAAGTAAGTGAGACAATATTATCCACAATTAAAGTGAGACAATATTATCCACAATTAAAGTAAGTGAGACAATATTATTCACAATTAAAGTAAGTGAGACAATATTATGCACAATTAAAGTAAGTGAAAATATATTATCCACAATTAAAGTAAGTGAAACAATATTATCCACAATAAAAGTGAAACAATATTATCCACAATTAAAGTAAGTGAAACAATATTATCCACAATAAAAGTGAAGCAATATTATCCACAATTAAAGTAAGTGAAACAATATTATCCACAATAAAAGTGAAACAATATTATCCACAATTAAAGTGAGACAATATTATCCACAATTAAAGTAAGTGAGACAATATTATCCACAATTAAAGTAAGTGAGACAATATTATGCACAATTAAAGTAAGTGAAACAATATTATTCACAATTAAAGTAAGTGAGACAATATTATCCACAATTAAAGTAAGTGAGACAATATTATCCACAATTAAAGTAAGTGAAACAATATTATTCACAATTAAAGTAAGTGAGACAATATTATCCACAATTAAAGTAAGTGAAACAATATTATTCACAATTAAAGTGAGTGAGACAATATTATCCACAATTAAAGTAAGTGAGACAATATTATCCACAATTAAAGTAAGTGAGACAATATTATGCACAATTAAAGTAAGTGAAACAATATTATTCACAATTAAAGTAAGTGAGACAATATTATCCACAATTAAAGTAAGTGAGACAATATTATGCACAATTAAAGTAAGTGAAACAATATTATTCACAATTAAAGTAAGTGAGACAATATTATCCACAATTAAAGTAAGTGAAACAATATTATTCACAATTAAAGTGAGTGAGACAATATTATCCACAATTAAAGTAAGTGAGACAATATTAATCACAATTAAAGTAAGTGAGACAATATTATTCACAATTAAAATAAATGAGACAATATTATTCACAATTAAAGTAAATGAGACAATATTATTCACAATTAAAGTAAGTGAGACAATATTATCCACAATTAAAGTAAGTGAGACAATATTATTCACAATTAAAGTAAGTGAGACAATATTATTTACAATTAAAGTGAGACAATATTATTCACAATTAAAGTAAGTGAAACAATATTATGCACAATTAAAGTAAGCGAAACAATATTATTCACAATTAAAGTAAGTGAGACAATATTATCCACAATTAAAGTAAGTGAGACAATATTATCCACAATTAAAGTAAGTGAGACAATATTATCCACAATTAAAGTAAGTGAGACAATATTATCCACAATTAAAGTAAGTGAGACAATATTATCCACAATTAAAGTAAGTGAGGCAATATTATCCACAATTAAAATAAGTGAGACAATATTATCCACAATTAAAGTAAGTGAGAAAATATTATCCACAATTAAAGTAAGTGAGACAATATTATTCACAATTAAAGTAAGTGAGACAATAGTATTCACAATTAAAGTAAGTGAGACAATATTATTCACAATTAAAGTAAGTGAGAAAATAGTATTCACAAATAAAGTAAGTGAGACAATATTATTCACAAATAAATTAAGTGAGACAATATTATTCACAATTAAATTAAGTGAGACAATAGTATTCACAAATAAAGTAAGTGAGACAATAGTATCCACAATTAAAGTGAGTGAGACAATATTATCTACAATTAAAGTGAGTGAGACAATATTATCCACAATTAAAGTAGATGAGACAATATTATCCACAATTAAAGTGAGTGAGACAATAGTATCCACAAATAAAGTAAGTGAGACAATATTATCCACAATTAAAGTAGATGAGACAATATTATCCACAATTAAAGTGAGTGAGACAATAGTATCCACAAATAAAGTAAGTGAGACAATATTATCCACAATTAAAGTGAGTGAGACAATATTATCCACAATTAAAGTGAGTGAGACAATAGTATTTCTTTTCATTGCATCCAAACACCTTGGAACGATTGTAACTTCAGATAGTGAGTCTGGGGTACAACCGAGGATGATGTGCTTTATTCTTCATGCAAAGACTACACTCTAAAGAATGACAAAAATATTTAGGACGACATTTTTTTGGGAAACGAAAACAGAAAAAAGAGTTATTCGTTATTTTGTAGAGCCACTCATGACGAATGGATGTGAATACTGGATAACTGGCAATAAAATCGTTGGTGGCTACAGAAATGTTTTCTCTCGGAAGAATGTTGAGGACCGCTACAAAGAGTAAAAAGGACATTCTATAAGAGGCCAAAGCAAAATGAAAGTTTATTTACAACATCAGGATTAAGCAGCCATCATTGGTAGCCGTGCCACTAGAGGGGGGCATCTAGAACACATTGTGGCAACACAAATAATCGAGGAATAGAAAATAGGGGAAGTAGAGAAAAAAGACACAAGACGGTTTAAGTGAATGTTCTGGTATTAAATCAACAACAGAACTGGAAAATACAAGCAGACATATAATATTGTGTAGAGCCGTGATCAACTACATCAGCAGGCACGGAACTTGATGATGTTGAAATAAGAAAAAAATGACTCCATAAAAGTCTCAATCTATTGTGTCCAGTTCTAGGGCACTAATGGATTATCAGCTTTTGTCATTGTCTACATTTAAGATTAAATCTATAAATAAGAAATCTATCTATCTATCTATCTATCTATCTATTGTCCTTTCGAGCCGAAGACGGCACATAGGGCAGAAACACACTATCAAAAACTGAAACCTTGCGTGCCAAAATGGCATATAT
Organism: Megaustenia siamemsis; assembly: GCA_032433765.1. Lineage (NCBI taxonomy): Eukaryota > Metazoa > Mollusca > Gastropoda > Stylommatophora > Ariophantidae > Megaustenia > Megaustenia siamemsis. Next base: position 95,122,167 of record JAVIAB010000073.1, read on the forward strand.
TTCAGAGATCACTACTATAATAATATAATATTTAAAATTGAATTAGAGGAAAAACAACAAAGACTGCACATACCTTCCAGGGTCCAAAGTCAGGATCAGTTGTGAGCATGTCTGTGATGTAGACTATCCCGCCACTTAAAGCAGCCGCCCAAGGAATATACTCTCTCTCTTCGGCTAAATATGACATTATTCCAAGGGGAATGTCATAAGATACTAGACCTGCTGCTGCAAACTCAAATGCATCATTAAGTAGCCCAGCACGATCAGAGATTAATAGTTTCCAGTCCTGGAATAAAGCTAAGAAAATTAATTTTTATTGAACATTTTAAACATTATATAGATAAAGAAGTAAAGAGCCCCCCCCCCCCCCCCCCCCCCCCCCCCGTCACGCCAAATGGCGTATAGGGAATATGGTGTTAGCGACCATAAATTTTACAGACCTACAGCACATGATTTATGGGGTAATATGGTCGGTATTACGACTGTGCTGCTTTACTTTCCCAGAAAATAATCCGGTACACATTTAAGGCTGGGTGAACCCGGAAGCCGTCGGTTGGGATCGAATCCTACCTCTTGTTCTTTGTAGTTCAGTTCACTAACCACTGAGCTATCGCGGCTCCAAACATTATATAGTTAAAGATAAAGTACGAGACTTGAATCGGCGTCTTAGCACGCGAGTTTTCACCCAAATGTTGCTCTGCCGCCTTTCAGAAGTGTTCAGAGACTTCTGGATAGTGTCGCTTGAAGCATCGAAACTCACGATGCGAGGCGGCATTCCCCACCTTCCCAGTGCAATATATTGACCTTAGGCGCATGACTTTTGGAGTAATGTGGTCCGAATTACGCCAGTGTCATTTTACTTTCCCAGAAAAAAATCCCGTTCCCGGTTTTGTAAACCAGTTCACTAACCACTGAACTATCGCGGATATCTCTCTCTCTCTCTCTCTCTCTCCCTCTCTCACACAGACCCACACACACACACACACACACACACACATATATATATATATATATATATATATATATATATATATATACAGGGTGTTTTTAAAGTCGCAGTGCAGTGAATATTTCTAATATTCAGTAAATGACGTAATCATCATCTACGTACCGCAATTTTGTAAACCACATTTATGAACAAACCGCTGCTTCCTTTAAGGTTTTATTTACGTAAAGGACGGGCACTACGCTACTTTCACTGTCTCATTGCTTGAAGGAAATGGTGTTGACGATTGAAAACAGGGTATTTCTGGTTGAGCATGTCTTTCGTAATGGCGGTAAATATACGGATGAGGTCATTAGACAATTCGTGAGGAAATTTCCAGACTCACAAGTCCCTCACCGAAATTCTGTTACAAAATTGATCAAAAAGTTTCGTGAAACCGGTAGTGTGGTAGATGCATACCGATCTGGAAGACCTTCAATTTCACAAGACCAAATTATGGAACTCCAAGACAGAATTACAATGAGTCCAAATGCATCTTTAAACCACTTGTCTCAACAGGTGCAAATATCTAAGAGTTCTGTTCACAAGGTTTTAAGAAGTGAACTACACTATCGTCCATACAAATTAACTGAAGTGTCTCAACTCCAAGAAAGAGATTATGAATCCCGTTTAAACTACTGCATGTGGTTTCAGAATTTTATTTATGAACATGGCGCTGCCATCCTTGACGTCACTTTTTTCACTGATGAGGCCTGGTTTCATTTATCCGGTTATGTGAACAGTCAGAACAATCGGCTGTGGAGCAGTGAAAACTCCCATGAATTTCATCAAGTGCCGCTTTACGATCAAAAAGTCGGAGTGTGGTGCGCTATAAGTCGTATGCGGATAATAGGACCTATATTTTTTAATGAAACAATAAATGCAGAACGTTACCGTACTTTAATTCTGGAACCGTTCATAGCACACCTTACAGAACGGGAAATTATGGAATCCTAGTTTCAGCAGGATGGGGCAACAGCACACACAGCCACAACAACACTCAATTATTTAGAAAGCATATTTACAAATCACATTATTTCACGTGGAATCTGGCCTGCTCGTTCACCAGATCTAACACCCCCAGATTATTATCTGTGGGGGGCATTGAAGGGGAAAGTTTATGAAAATAATCCGCAGACAATTAATGACCTAAAGACTGAAATAGTAGACAAGATTAAACAAATATCACCAGACATTATTCTGAAGGTTTTCGCAAATATGGAAAGACGAATCGCGACATGTCTTGAGGCCCGTGGTGGACATTTTCAACATATGCTTTAGGCACAACTTTATTGTGTTAATACCAACATTACCCATTATAAGCTCGCCGATAGCAGTCAAGTATATTTGAATAATACCATTTATTTTACAATTTGTGTGACGCATTAGTTAACCGCATTTCTGGTGACGTTTTTTCTTCCGAGAGTAGAAATTCACTGCACTGCAACTTTAAAAACACCCTGTATATATATATACATACATACATACAAGAAAAAGAGGATGTGAAGAGACATAGTAAAGGCATAAAGGCAAATAAAGGTGATGGGGGCGTACAATTGTATGTGGACAAAAGGTAGATAATTTGTTTTCCAATATGCGTAGCAGAAACTATAAGCAGGTAAAGAAATTTCCCTACTTCACTCCCCTACATTATCCAAAGTGTTTCACTTTATTCTTGTTTGCTGCTTGTTAAGTCAAGTTTTCACAAGAAGTACAGATCTCTGATTGTGTTTTTATGTATTTGAGAGTACTTAAGGTTATCCAAACAGTTTTTTAAATGTGATTCTCTGTGGGCTAATGTACCTCTTGTATTTGGCCAATTATGTAACAATCCTGCATTATACGTTAAAATATATGTGTGGTCTCTTCATATAAAAAGTAAAGTGCCCCTGTCACGCCAAGTGGCGTATATGGAATATGGTGTTAGTGACCATAAATTTATAGACCTTCGGCACATGATTTTTGGAGTAATGTGGTCGGTACTAGGCCCGTGCCGCTTCACTTTCCCCAGAAAAAAATCCAGTACCCATTAAAGGCTCGGAGCCGTCGGTTGGGATCGAACCCTATCTCTTGTCCTTTGTAGTCCAGTTCACTAAACACTGAGCAATCGCGGCTTCCGACTCGCCATATGGAATATGAATAATGAGACCAGACGTAGAGTGTACAAGTGTTCAGTCTCTTGTGTCCCGTTCTAAATCGGTACAGGATCATCAGCTGTGGTCACTGTTCTGCAATAATGATAGTCCTATAAATAGAAACATACAAAAGGGACGTATATTAAAACTAAATTTTTCATAATTACGTTATATTGTATAAGTATGTAAATTGAATTCATCATCAATCATCAAATGCTGTGCCTGCTGGCGTATGTGATCATGTCTCTCCACAACTTTCGACCTCGACAGTTATTTATCTTTTCTGTTGTTGGCCATCTGCCAAGCTATTCTTTTAAGCTGTCTGGTATCTTTTCTCTTTGCTTCCCTCTATCTCTTCGTTCCTCAATTGTCCCAGTTGTCATAATATATTCCAGCTGTCCCCTTTTCATTACATAGCCAAAAAATTATGATGATACCTTCCTAATTTTAGAAATTAGATCTCTTTGCTTTGGCCTCTTTTCAGAACGTTTTCATTACACTTCTTAGCTGCTCATGGTATTCTCAACATTCTTCTGCACAATCACATTTCCACAGCCTCCAGTGATTTTCTTGTCTGTTGTCCTATTGTCCATGATGCACATCCATATGTTAAGACTGGCTCTACATAACAATCAAGAACTCTTTTTCCTTCCTCATTTTTTGGAAAACTGATTTTGCCTGAGCCATTTAGAAGTGAATTACATTTATAATAAAATTATTTAAATGTCTAAAGCACATATAAAATGTAAACGAGAACAAGCTACATACGTTAGGACCGTTGCTCAACAAATAATCGGAAAAGACATTCCACATTGAGTCAGGGTACAGAACTCTGTAAAAACCTTGCTGTCTGTGGTTGAACTTAATCCAGTAGGGCAGGTGCTTGTCAAGACCAAAATTTTCCTTAAACGCTAGAATTAAAGGGTTAATTAGTGGTTTTCCTCAACATTATAAAATGGAGAACATGAAGTCAGAAAATAGAATAATAAACTTTTTTTTTAACCTTCGATTAGTCTTTCCTAAACAAATTCTCTCTGGACAATACTTTTTCAAGGTGGGTATTTTTTAGTGCTACTCTTTGTCCAACGGAATAATGACTTACTATATATATATATATATATATATATATATATATATATATATATATATGTGTGTGTATGTATAACACACACAAATACACACACACATATAATATATATATATATATAAATATTATAGTAGTATTCTATACTAATAGTAGCTGGACACTGCGGAACTTGCTGCGGAGGGGATCTGAGCACCTATGGACATGTTCGGAGTGCAGTGATGATTATTTGCAAATAACTCAATGACCCAACTAATGGTTTGATGTTTTTCTGTGTAAATGCAGTTTTTGCTTTGCTCTCTAATAAAGCCCTGAAAACATTGTCTGTGGTTAAAGAGATTGTACCTTGTCATAACCCTTGTCATAATGTTATCATAAGATTGTGGACATCTCTTACTTAGATTGTATCACAGATGAAAAGGCTCGCAAAAGGACACAACAGGCAATCGCAGCACAATATGCCCTTTTGACAATTGTGAAGAAGAGCAACAAAAAAAAAAAAGAAATGGTTTGGCCATTCATCTAGATCGTCTAGCCTAGCAAAGACCATTCTGTAAGGAACTGTGAAAGGAGCGAGTAGAGGTTGACAGAGAAACAGAAAGAGATGCGAAGATAACATAAAAGAATTGACAAGCCACAACTTAAAACGTCACAAAGAACGAATGAAGATAGAGAGAAATGGCAATGTTTGACGAAGTCTATCAATGGTGCCCCAACGACCCTCAGGTTATTGTGATGAAGAAAACGAAGAGAGCATCATAGACATGTAGAATCCCAGGTGATATCAAAATAACCTATTATTTTTAAGGGGAAAATAGAATTTAAATTAAATTAAATAAAGTTCGAACCTGGTTAAGTGAAAAACAAGCTGGCAAAGATTGATTTCAAAAGAGAACTACTAAGCACAATTCAAACAAGACAAATGCGATTTTTGGGCCATGTTAAAAGACACAAAAGCCTACTAATAGTAATCCTGGAGGGGAAAATACAAAGTAAAAGAGGCAGAGGCAGACCAAGACTAACATGGACGAGCAACATCAAAAGATGGACAGGACAGGTCAGCCTATGACAACGTGTACCATCAAAGCAGAATGGGGCTCCATGGTAGCCAACCTTCGTTGCGGAGACGGCACTCGATGATGATGAAAGATTGATAGCTTCATTCTTATATTCATCTTCTACTGAGTTCGCCCAATGACAACTCGTTTCAGTCGAACTTCAAGGGGCGTTAACTAAGTGCAAATGCTTATTGTGATGGGGTTTTCTGCAAGCGGCGCTGTCTGCACTTATGGCTCACCGATTTGACTTCAGAATGTCTTTTTTGGGTATAAGGTTTTGCTTTCCCTTTCGACGCCTACCTGCTTTGACAGACTGATTAGCCTTGTCCAAGGCCTACAGTAAAGAGGCGGAGTATGGTAGTAATCAGTTATGATTCATGGAATCAGACACAAGTCGGTTATAAGTCGCTCACAGCTTTCATTCCAGTGTACTGGTTGGTGTATTGGACCCTCTCATATAATGTATGTTCATGGCATCGAGTTGTAGAATATGAATTACAATAGAAGAGAACTTCTTCCTCTTCTTTCCTTCCTCATTTGCCTTTCAGCGTCGAGGGGAGATATAATTTGCGGTCTTTTGCTCTTCTGTTTGCCTCTGCTGCTGTTATGTTTCCTAGTGCTTTTAATATTCCATCGATCCGTCTTTTTCATGGTCGACCCTTGGTCTGGTATTTCCACAACGTTTATTGAAGGCTAGTTGTGTTGTGTTCTTATCGTTCTGTCTTGCGATGTGGCCAAACCATTTTATCTTTTGTTTCTTTATATATTCTATGGCGGTGGCTATTCTTAGCTTTTTACTCAGTTCTTCATTTCTGATCTTATCTCTCAGACTTTTTCCTGTCATTCGTCTGACACATTTAATCTCAGTAGAGGTTATAGAAAAGAACTGACCACCTTATTTATTTGTTATAAAAACAATCATCATCATCGTCAAGTACCATGCCTGCTGGCGTAGGTGATCATGTCTCTCCACAACTTTCGAACTCGACAGCTATTTATCATTTCTTTTGTTGACCTTCTGCCAATCCATTCTCTTAAGCTGTCTGGTATCTTTTCTTTTTGCTTCCCTCTATCTCTCAGTCCCTCAATTTCCCCACTTGTTACTATATATTTCAACTGTTCCCTTCTCATTCTATGGCCAAAAAAGGATGATGGTTTCTTCCTAATATTGGAAATATAGCTTTCTCTTTGCTTTGGCCTCTTTCAGAACGTTTTCATTACTCTTCTTAGCTGCCCATGGTATTGTCCACACTCTTCACAAAAACAATAAGATATTTTGTCGCAGGGTGGACATTCGGAGCTTAAAGCTTATCGTGACTAGCTATGACGAAAGACAAAAGATTAAGTTAGTTTCTTTAGAATTATTTTGTTATTTGATGTTGCCCCGATTAGAAAATCATAGTTGACCAAGAACGTTATTCTACCTCCAAATCGTGATCCTGGAAGCTAACTACACAATCTAACGAAGTAAGTAGAAATATAAAAAAAGAAAAGGCAAACTCCATCCCAAAAATATTCAAAGAGTAAATCGAACGTGCCTGGCCGAAAGACACCTGATATAATATATTGACTGCAAACTGTAACATGTACAATGTATCCTTTTACTAGATCCTCGAATAAATAAGTAGTTGAATAGCAACTTACCATAAAAGTCATGTTCAAATATGTGGTTTGTAAGAACTGAACATTGTGCTAGAGGTAAATCACAATTGAAGAGAAAACTTAACGGTGTGAAACAATATCGACCTACATGAAGCTGACAATATACCATAGACACCATCATCATGTGACAAACTGGCTGGCGTGGGTGATGATGTCCTTCCACAATCTTCTATCCACTACGCATTGTATCAATTTTGTTGTTGACTGATTTCCATGTTATGACACTAAGCTATCCAGTATTTTCTCTCTCTGTCGTCCGCGATCTCTCTTTCCTTTTATTTTGCCAGTTGTAACCAAGTATTCAAAATTTCCTCTTCTCATGATGTGCCCGAAAAATGTTGATTGTTTCTTTCTGATGTTTTTTAAGAGCTCTCTTTTTGTGTTGGCCTCTTTGAGAATTTTCTCATTGGTCTTTTTAGCTGTCCATGGAATTTTCAACATTCTTCTGAGAAATCCCATCTGTGTGGCCTCTAATCATCTTTTCATATGTTTATCTATTGTTCATGATTTGTTTCCATAGGTGAGAATTTGCGCTGTATAGCACCGATGAAATCCCTTTCTTACTTCTATTGACATAAACTTTTTGCGTAAGATGTTTTTCATTTTGTCTTAGTTATTCTGCTTTTTATTTCTGTGGTGCATCTTCCATCTGAGGTTATTATTGTACCCAAGTACTTGACGCGTTGCACTTGTTTCAGATTTGTCATGTTTATTTTTATGCCGTACGATGGTGGTGAATGTTTCTTCAATATGACCGTTACTTTTGTTTTCTTACTATTTAGACTGCCACCTTTTTGGTTGCTTTCTTTTACTACTATGTCTATCATTTCTTGTAGTTCATTCTCTACTTCTTCTATTAAGACTGTGTCATCCGCATGTCTATGATTTCTTGTAGTTCATTCTCTACTTCTTCTATTAAGACTGTGTCATCCGCATGTCTATGATTTCTTGTAGTTCATTCTCTACTTCTTCTATTAAGACTGTGTCATCCGCATGTCTATGATTTCTTGTAGTTCATTCTCTACTTCTTCTATTAAGACTGTGTCATCCGCATATCTATGATTTCTTGTAGTTCATTCTCTACTTCTTCTATTAAGACTGTGTCATCCGCATATCTATCATTTCTTGTAGTTCATTCTCTACTTCTTCTATTAAGACTGTGTCATCCGCTTGTCAATCATTTCTTGTAGTTCATTCTCTACTTCTTCTATTAAGACTGTGTCATCCGCATGTCTATGATTTCTTGTAGTTCATTCTCTACTTCTTCTATTAAGACTGTGTCATCCGCATGTCTATGATTTCTTGTAGTTCATTCTCTACTTCTTCTATTAAGACTGTGTCATCCGCATGTCTATGATTTCTTGTAGTTCATTCTCTACTTCTTCTATTAAGACTGTGTCATCCGCATGTCTATGATTTCTTGTAGTTCATTCTCTACTTCTTCTATTAAGACTGTGTCATCCGCATGTCTATGATTTCTTGTAGTTCATTCTCTACTTCTTCTATTAAGACTGTGTCATCCGCATATCGCAAATTGTTTATGTTGTTACCGTTGACAATGGCTGCGATATCCGATTAATACAGTCACCGCAAAGAAGGAAAGGAATGGCAAACTACCTTTTTATATTGCCAAGTAAAATTATGTCAAAATACAATATAATATCTACAGCTAACGACAATATTATGAGATCAGACATATATAGCTTCAAATATAAGTGTATTTGAAGAACTTAATAGAAACATTTGTTAACCTATTCTTTATGAAGAGCTGTCATGTTTATAATGATGATAATGGTAATGATGAATGGACTTCTTATAACTACCTTCTTATATTGCCTAGAATAATCATGTTAAAACACAACTTAATATCTTCAGCTAACAAAGTTAATGGGGACTCCACAGCCACCTCGTCCGGTGGGGAGCGTCATGTGCTACAGGTGACACCCGATCGTCATCAAGCTACTGTATGCAAGATAAAAAAAATAAAGATACGCTAGCAATAGAAACTTGGAACATTAGCCAAGCAATGAAGAGAATGAAATTGAACATAGTGGTACTATGTGAAATGAGATGAAACGAAGCAGGATTATTACAACGCGACAGTGGAAATGTAATTTACTCTGGGGGAACCACACACGAAAGAGGAGTAGGCATCATGTTAGATAGAGAAAGAAGCAAAACAGTGAAAGGATGTTGGCCAGTATCAGATAGAATTCTGTTAGTAAAATTGAGAGGTAGACCAAAGGATATCAACATAATTCAAGCTTATGCATCAACAAGTAATAGCGAAAAAGTAGACATTGGCACGTTTTACAATGAGCTTGAGATGACCATGGAACAGTGTAAATCCCAAGAAATAACTTTTATATTAGGGGATTTCAATGCAAAGGTAGGAACAGCTAAAGTGCAAAATGTGACTGGGGGACATGGCCTTGGAGAGATGAATGACAGAGGGGATAGATTGATAGATTGGGCAAAGACACATGATATGATTATGGGTAACACCTGGTTCAAGCAACACCCGAGGCGACTATGGACATGGCAAAGATGAGACCAAAAAAAAGTACACAATCAAATTTATTTTATACTGGTACAGAGAAGATTCAGGAATGGGCTAACATTGGTTAAAACAAGGCCAGGAGCAGATTGTAATAGTGACCATGTACCAGTAGTTGGAAAGATAAGAATAAAACTGCGGAAGACACAGAAATCACCAAGAAATATAAAATTAGAACTAGATATGCTAAGAGTAGATAAACAGATGAGTGATAAGTACAGTACGATAGTACAACATAGATATAATACTATTGAGAAAATACAGGACATCGAGAAACAGTGGGAAATGCTCAAACAATCGATTCAACAAACATCAAAAGAAGTAATACCAGTGACTAAAAGAATCAACGAAAAGAAATGGAGGATAGAAGAAATATTAGAACTAATGGACAAAAGACGAAAACATAAGAAAGAAGAACGGACATACAAAATATTGCACAAAGAGATCCAAAATAAATGCAGAGAAGCAAAGGAAGGATGATTAAAGCAGAAATGTGAAGAAATGGAAAAAACAACAAAAGAAAGACTTAAAATGTATGCACAATCAATTAAATGAATTAACAGGAAGAAAAGAAGTCAAAGTTTTAGGATGTGTGAAATCAAAGGAAGGAAATATAATAATGGGACAGGAGAAGACAATGGGAATATGGACAGAATATATAAGTTCATGATATCTATTATGATGAAAGATCAGCGCTAAGCAATTCCAACAAAGACACTGTACCCCAATAATGCAGAGTGAAGTGGAGGAGGCAATTCAACACATGAAAAAAGGCGAAGCTCCAGGTCTCGACAATATAACAATCAAAGAGATAAATGCATTAGGAGAGCTGGGAGTACAAGTCATAACAAGACTACTCAATGACAGATATAACACTGGACACATACCCGAAAATCTACTAAAATCTATCTTTGTAGCCATACCGAAGAAGTCATGTGCCACTGATTGTGAAGACCATCGCACTATTAGTCTCACGAGCCACATGACTAAAATATTACTAAGAATCATCATGAGACGTGCAAGGAACAAAATAAAACCAGAAATAAATTAGGAACAATGTGGATTTGTGGAAGGAAAGGGCACCAATAAGCAATATACATCTTAAGAACAGTGACAGAAAGATCTATAGAGGTAAATAAAGATCTATATATGTTCTTTATAGACTACACAAAAGCATTTGACAAAGTTAAGCATGTGGAAATAACCAATATGCTGGAGAAATTAAACATTGATGGCAAGGATGTGCGAATCATAAAAAAAAAAAACATGTCCTGGCAACAAACAGCAGCTATACGAATTAGCGACCAAACAGGACAATTCCAATATATAAAACAATGGGTCAGACAAGGCTGTGTTCTGTCGCCGGATTTGTTTTCACTTTACAGCGAACATATTATGCGATCAACAGTAGACAACAAAGGAATTGAAGTCAACGGTCACAACATAAATAATTTGCGATATGCGGATGACACAGTCTTCATACACAACAGAGACAGAGAACGAACTACAAGAAATGATAGACAAGACATAATAGTGGAAGAAAGCAACAAAAAAGGTCTCGGTCTGAATAGTAAGAAAACAGAAGTAATGGTCATATCAAAGAAACAATCATCAACATCATGCAGCATAAAAATAAACAAGACAAATCTGAAACAAGTACAACGCGTCAAATACTTGGGCACAATAATAACATGAGATGGAAGATGCACCAAAAGATGCAAATAAAAAGAAGAATAGTTCAGGATAAAATAGCATTTCAGAAAATGAAAAATATCTTATGCAACAAATCGGTTTCAATAGAAGTGAGGAAGAGAGTTCATCAGTGCTATGTTGAATCAATTATGACCTATGGAAGCGAATCATGGACAGCAGACAAACAAATGAAAATACGATTGGAGGCCACAGAGATAAGATTTCTCAGAAGAATGTTGAAAGTTCCCTGGGCAGCTATAAAGACCAATGAAGAAATTATCAAAGAGGCCAATACAAAAAAGGCAGCTCCTAAAAAACATCAGAAAGAAACAATCAACATTTTTTTGGTCACATCATGAGAAGAGAAAAGTTGGAATACTTGGTTACAACTGGCAACATAAAAGGAAAGAGAGATCGCGGAAGACAAAGAGAGAAAATATTGGATAGCTTGGTGTCATGGCATGGAAAACAGTCAACAATAGAACTGATACGAGGCACTGTAGATAGAAGATTGTTCAAGTACATGTTCGCCTACGCCAACCGGTATGGAACATGATGATGAATGGTAACGATGGTATTGATGATGATGGTGATGATGATAGTCTTGGTAATGATGATGGTAATGATGATATTGATGATGATGGTGATAGTCTTGGTAATGATGATGGTAATGATGGTATTGATGATGATGATGATAGTCTTGGTAATGATGATGGTAATGATGGTATTGATGATGATGGTGATAGTCTTGGTAATGATGATAGTAATGATGGTATTGATGATGATGATGATGACGGTGATGATAGTCTTGGTAATGATCATGATGGTAATGATGGTATTGATGATGATGGTGATGATGATGTTGGTGATGATAGTCTTGGTAATGATCATGATGGTATTGATGATGATGGTGATAGTTTTGGTAATGATGATGGTAATGATGGTATTGATGATGATTATAGTCTTGGTAATGATGATGATAGTTTTAAATGTTATGTAGAGCCAGTCTTAACATATGGATGTGAATCATGGACAATAGGACAACGGACAGGAAAATCACTGGAGGCTGTAGAAATGTGGTTTTACAGAAGAATGTTGAGAATACCATGGACAGCTAAGAAGAATAATGAACATGTTCTGAAAGAGGTCAAAGCAAAAAGAAAGCTAATTTCCAATATTAGGAAGAAACAATCATTCTTTTTTGGCCATGTAATGAGAAGAGAACAGCTGGAATATATTGTAACAACAGGGAAAATTGAGGGACGAAGAGATAGAGGGAAACAAAGAGAAAAGATACCAGACAGCTTAAGAGAATGGCTTGGCAGAAGATCAACAACAGAAATGATAAATAGCTGTTGAGATATAAAGTTGTGGACATACATGATCACCTACTCCAGAAGGCACGATACTTGATGATGATGATGAAGAATGATGATGATGGTAATGAAGTTATTGATGATGATGGTGATAGTCTTGGTAATGATAGTATTGATGATTATAGTAATGATGGTATTGATGATGATAGTAATAATGGTATTGATGATAGTGATAGTACTGATGATGATGGTAATGATTATATTGATGATGTTATTGATAGTGATAGTTTTAGTAATGATGATATTGATAATGATTATAGTAATGTTAATGGGATGAACAGCACCTAACACTATATCCCCATTTCAAAGATGTATATTATTATTCTTGTAAATAATTCACTAAAGCTGAGTTTAATTCTGACACAGGCAACTGACACAAACATTTATTTTGAACTTACTTATATTTTTCATGTCCATAATTTCCCTTCCAATGATCCCATTTGATGTTTTGTAGTCTAAAGATATGTACCATTTATACCTGAACAAATTAAACAAGATATACGAAGTCAGTATTTAATAAATAAATATATATATATATTATTTGTCTGACCAACTGACCAAAGAAAATTCTCAAGACCTACAGTTAAATATCACAGTTGAGGGAATACATCTGGAGACAGTCCAGAGCTACAACTACCTGGGACATACTATAACCAATGATGGAAAATGCAGAACTGAAATAAACAAAAGAATAGGTATGGCAAAAAGTAATTTTAATGCCATGAAAAATATACTAACAACAAAACAAATATCAGCAGGGCTGAAACTAATAATGGCAAAATGTTACGTCTTCTCAATATTCCTGTATGGTGCAGAAACATGGACGTTAGACAAGAAAACAGAACAGAAAATTGAAGCCTTTGAAATGTGGATTTATAGAAGAATAGGTAGAATTGAATGGAAACAGAAGATAACAAACGATGAAGTTTTAAAACAGCTGAAAATGAAAAGAGGAACTACTAAATACAATTAAGACAAGACAAATGAAATTTTTGGGGCATGTTAAAAGACACAACAGCCTACTAAAAGTAATATTGGAAGGAAAAAATACAAGATAAAAGAGGCAGAGGCAGACCAAGACTAACATGGACGAGTAACATCAAAATCAGGACAAGTCAATCTATGTCAGCCTGCACCATCAAAGCAAGAAACAGAGTAGAATGGCGATCCATGGTAGCCAACCTTCGTTGCGGAGAAGGCACACGATGATGATGAATTTATTTGTAACACAATGCTGGATCTGGCAACTCTTAATGAAGCAAGACACAAGTATTCTTTCATATCGCTTAATTTTCATGACAAAGGATAGGGAAGTAATCCTGAACAAAAGCGAGATGAAGATTGATGTAATGTACCGCAAGGTGAAGAAATAAATACAACGCATTTAATCTACGGGGAGCCGCAATAGATGAGTGGTTAGTGAACTGGACTACAAAGGGTTCTATCACAACCGACGGCTTCCGGATTCACCCAGCCTTTAATGGGTGCCGGATTTTTTTTCTAGGAAGGTAAAGCGGCACGGGCGTAATACCGACCACATTACCGCAAAAATCATGTGCCGAAGGTTTGTAAAATTTATGGTCACTAACAACACATTCACTATACGCCACTTGGTGTGACGGGGGCACTTTACTTTTTTTTAAATATTTAATCTACGCCTAAATAATTGGTGACTGCCGAAGACAATATTGGTTGAAGAATTATGTTCCATGGCAATCCTGAACGGTGACATGACGAGAGAGAGAGAGATAGAGGGTGGGAGGAGAGGGAGAGAGAGAGGGAGAGAGAGTGAGAGAGAGAGAGACAGAGAGACATAGAGAACGGATGAGACAGAGAGTGAGAGGGGGCTTATGAGTGAGAGAGAGAGGGTGGGAGGAGAGGGAGAGAGAGGGAGAGAGAGTGTGAGAGAGAGGAAGAAAGTGTGAGAGAGGGAGATAGAGGTAGGAAGAATGAGTGAGTGTGATAGAGAGTGAGAGAGGGAGAGAGAAGGAGAGAAAGTGAGAGATAGGAAGAGAGAGGGAGGTGGAGTGAGAGAGAGAGGAAGAGAGGGAGAAAGAGAAGGATCGAGAAAAAGAGAGAGAGAGAGAGGGAGAGAGATAAATATGGAGGTAACTGCAACATTATAAGAGAGGACCATATCGTAAAAGAAGGTAGCAATAAAACTGACCAAAGCTGACTACTGGTGTCAAAGAGCTGATCCTGCCCCAACACAATGTTGTAGTGTTGGTGCTCGCTCGCAGCTCAGCCTATAGGGACACAAATAAAGAATGGCAAACCAGGTTCCTAGTATATATCCTGACAAGCTCGGGTATGTCGGTGAGAAATGCTCAAGTATCGCAGCTTCCCTATAAAATGTGACAAACACAATAAGCAGTCGAGAAAAGAAGTTATGGAACTCAAGAAAAATATTCCTACAATTTTACTTATTCCCCAAAGATCAATTAAGCATATCAACCGTTTCTGTTTGTATCTGTCACGGTTCCAGCCTCTTTGTCCCCCTCCCCCTACATGATAGACAACCACTTGCATCTCTTCATGTGTTATTTTAAAATGTGCTATCACCTGAGGACAATACACACGCGCCTCATACTCTCTCTCTCTCTCTCTCACTTCGGCGCATTCATCTTTCCTCCTTACTTGGTGTTCTTACCCAAAAGGTGATGATGATTTCACCACTGCGTTTGGATTAGACATAAACCTCTTCTGAGTAGCAGTTATTGTTGTTACTTTTGACAGTGACGTCTCCACAGTTACGTTAACGTATGGGAAGCCATCTTGGAGTGTCCACGTGTCCATGATGTGTTTAATATCCATTGTCTTGTCGTGCTGTGAACAAATTAATGACAAAAACAATATTAATCAAACGCTGCGAGAACACCAGATTCAAGGGCCGACTACGAATAAAAGATGAATTGATAGAAAATTAGAAATACTGCTAAACAACAACAGCAGTGACAAACAGAAGAGAAAATGACCGCAAACTACATCTCTCTACGCTGAAAGTCAAATGAGGAAGAACAGGAAAAGAAGAAAAAGAAATAATAATCATTAAGCAATAAACGGTTTTAAAAAATCAAAATGGTATTTGGTATAGAAGATGGTTGATCTATTATTGGAGGTATACGTGTACAGTTTTAAGAGCATTAAAAACAATTCAGTTAAGGAAACATAGCTAGCTAGAGATGCAATGTCAAAAGTTAATCGGTGTGCCATATCTTTATGTTGTTTTTGTTCACTCCTATTTACGTTCATCTTTTGCTTTGGACAGCACCTGGGTTATGACTCATAGCTGAACGAGATCGTTACTCTCAGCAAACAACTGATATGTTCCTAATATACCTTCTCAAGATGGCACTTGAAAAAAACTTGCCAGTTTGTCCTAGAGTAAGAGCTGAAAGGGAAGACGACCTACTTTACAAAAATAGCATGCTGAAGAGGGATATCTTGGCAAAGAAAGGCAAAGACATTGCAGCTTGCTGTAAACCATATAATCCAGCACATTCACCACAATTTCATTCTGATTTAAGTGCTGACAAAAAGGAGGAAGTGACTGTGAACTGCTTTAACCAATTTGTCTTGTGGAGTGTTCAAAATATAGTCCTGAAAGTTTCTTGAAGCAACATAAGGTGTTGGTTTCAAAATTTAAAAAAAGAAAATAAACGCGCGTATACCTATAAAATTATGACATGTTACGTACAATACAACAACACACGAAAGGAATAACAATAAAGTGATTTTTTTTACTTTTACACAAATGTTTACCGAATCTCTGTCATCTCGTCTCATAAAACGAGAGAGTCGTACCGAGGCTCGGAAGCTCTGGCGTTGTTACATTGTTTGTAATCTTAACAACCACAGATGAGAATGTAAACTTGCGGTAATTTACTTGTCAAAAACTATAATTTACATGACCGTTAAAATCCTATTAGTTATCAGAACTCGGTCTGATTAATTCAAGTTTTTGCAAAATCCATATGATCCATATTTCGCTCTCTCTCTCTCTCTCTCTCTCTCTCTCTCTCTCTCTCTCTCTCTATATATATATATATATATATATATATATATATATACACTTAAACAAGTTAATAGCCGTACTTGCCTCAGCGTTGGACAATGCCTCCCACAGATCGTCAGTTTTAGCATTTCCCCACTCAAATTTTTTCAGATAAGCCTGAAATAAACACACGACACAGAGAGCTATTTTGGATGTTCAACTGTATTTCAGATTGTAATCACAAAATGACAAATGAAGTTAACAATATGTGATAAGAATATCTACTGTTCTTTATTTCCATATTTCTCAATTACACTTTCTCTATTTTTGTTTCTCGAATATTACAGTATTCACTCAGTTTTTTTTAAAAACTACACTCCTTTTTCAGTTAATTCATTTTTTATCTTATATTTATATCGTCAATTCTTTATTTTTTATGTTCTTAATATTCTGATAAGTTTTTGCATCTAAAATAAGAACTATACAACAACAGACGAAACAATTCTATATGGAATTTTTAACAAAACAATTTGACTATCAGAAACAGTTATTGCTTAACATGTCTCAGAATTACAGAAGTGATATATAACTTGCGAGATCAGATGAAACTATTTTATTAAAATGAAACTATTTTATATAGAGCTTTTCAATTGAAAACAATTTGACCATCAGAAATAGCCATTGCTTAACATATCTCAGAATTTCAGAAAAGACATATAACTTGATAGTGAACATAAGAAACAGAATGTTCAGTAGTTTATTATTATTATTATTGATATTATTATTGATTTTATTATTGATATTATTATGATTATTATTACAACAACGAACGAAGACTTACAGCTACTCCAGCAAAAAACTCGGTTTTTCCCATGAGCGATTCCAACATTCTGATAATAGAACAACCCTGAGATACAAACAAAACACCTGGATTACCTGCGGTCATTTCAAGAATTCAAATATCTAGATGTTAAAATATAAATGTCTGTATTGTTTACTGTGAATGTAAGGTAAGATCAAGAAATAATTAGCAAGCAAATGAATAAAGATATAGAATTTAGAACTGAAGAGCTTAAATTGAAACGAATTGATAAAATTCATAAAATGAAAATTATCTTAATTTAGAAAAACTAAAAAAGGTTGTAAAAACATTGAGCAAAGTGTCGTTATTGTACAGCATGAGCACTGAAACTGTTGTGATTATCACGGGAATAACAAGTGCCATGCAAAAAAATATATTTTACATGTCATATTTATAAAATGAGGGCGGTAATTGGATCTCGCTTCAGCAACATTATTGCGAACATCATTTGTAACGAGACCTGCGTGGTTTTTTGTTGTTGAGGATGAATCGTGTGATTGTTTTCGCCACTTCGTATTAAAAGAGGACACTGAAATACAAATTATACCAACAAGGTGGGGCGGACGTTCGCGTGAGAGACGACTTAATCATAAATCCAAGACTGAATTCACTTACCTTTGAGTAGAAGATGAAGTCAAATTCAGCAGTTTGGAGGTAAGGTACATGACAGCAAGAGAGCTGCAATTTGCCAAAGACTCACAGCTATTGACTTGCTCCAGGATCGGTGAACCAGAACCATCCAGACAGTAGTCCACCTCTTCGCGGTGCCTCCAGTAGCAGAAAAATGAGTCTAGTATTACCAAGTGAGTAGGGATCAAAGAGGGAAGGCAACACAGTGCTAAAAAAAGTCGTGCTGTAGTCGGATTTGTTGGGCCGAAAAGCACAAATATATCACAACACAACTACGTCCACTTAACATCCTTGTAAGGACGGACGACGAAGAGATGTATGCATTCCTTTAGTAGTCATCGGGTGAACGTGAGAGCGAAGAAAGAAGGACATAAGTCAAAAATGCGAATCACTTACCTTTGAATAGGAGATGGAGTCAAACACAGACGTAATTTGGCTGGGATTTTTGACGTCAACAACAATGGGATGAGAAGATAACTCACTATCCTCCTTCATGACCGGAAATAAGTCCCCAGTAAGGATCATTTTATCCTAAAACAAAATAACCATCGACTTTTAAACAATAAACGGTAGCGAGAACTAAGCAGAAAACATGCTACGTATCTATAGTGAAGAAAAAACATAAAAATAATTAACCAATACTGACATTATTGGGAGCCGCTATAGCTCATTGGCTAGTGAACTGGACTACAAAGGACAAGAAGTAGGGTTCGATCCCAACCGACGGCTTCGGGTACCGGATTTTTTTCTGGGAAAGTAAAGCGGCACGGGCGTAATACCGACCACATTATCCCAAAAAATCATGTGCTGAAGATCTGTAAAATGTATGGTCACTAACATCATATTCCCTATACGCCACTTGGCGTGACGGGGGTACTTAACTTTTTTTTTACTACTGACATTATTGACTAACATAAACATAATATCAGAAAGGAGAATGGGACAGAAAAAAAGCATCAATTCCAGTGAGATGGCAAACAAATTGGCGTGAAGCTATTTTATTACGTCTCTTCAATATTATCCATTGAAGTCCAATGAAGAATCGACATAAATGAACTCATGGTAAACTTTCCTAAAACAGGCAACTACGAGTAAATAAATGATAATTAAATGTATCATAGCAGTATCTACCCAATTTATGAGTCTGTATAAATATGAAGCCTTGGACACACGAACATAGCGCAAGAGATGACTTAAACACACAACCATCATCGAATGCAGATGTCATTTTATTCACTGCTCCTGTACAGACACGCATTTCGAATTTAAAAGCATAGTTTGAACTTCGTTAACAATTCTCAAGTTTTTTTTTTTTTGCGTTCGCCAGCTTTGACCTCTGACGAAGTCCCTAGAGACTAAGAACTAAATTTTGCGTGTTAATCCGTTTTTCCCTGGCAGCCGTGTGCACAGGGATCCCTCGCTGCACAGGCAGATAACTCCGTCTTCGGAGGTACTCATATTTTCCCGTCCATGAGTAATTGACATTTCACGCCGGGCCTCGCTGCTGAGACCAGGGGTGGTTGCCGCAGAGAGAAATCATAAATAAAAATCCCAACCGGTGCAGCCGGGATATCAACTCACAACCTCTCTGTCTCGAGGCCGGCGTCTTGCCTCGACCAACCAGTCTCCCTTCTCAAGAATTTATTGTTGGACGCGTACTCTGCTGAGGGTGTAGTAATCTGAAAAGAATAAATGGCGTCATCCTGAAGTGTTCACGTCACAAACCAAATGTTGAAGCATCATCTTTCTCGATAAAACAGAACTGAACACATTTCAAAATATTTTCTGAAAACAACTATAAATTATAAGAGAACTTCTAAAGGCAATTCAGACAAGAGAAATGAGATTTTTTTTTTTTTTTTTTTGGGGGGGGGGGGGCATGTTAAAAGACACAGCGAAAAGTAACCTTGCAAGGGAAAATACAAGGTAACAGAGGCAGACCAAGACTAACATGGACGAGTAAAGTAAAAAAGTAAAGTTTAGTACCCACGTCACGCCAAGTGGCGTATAGGGAAATATGGTGTTAGTGACCCTATATTTTACAGACCTTCAGCACATGATTTTTGGGGTAATGTGGTCGGTATTACGCCCGTGCTGCTTTACTTTCCTAGAAAAAAATCCGGTACCCATTTAAGGCTGGGTGAACCTAGAAGCCGTCGGTTGGGATCGAACCCTACCCCTTGTCCTTTGTAGTCCAGTTCACTAACCACTGAGCTATCGCGGCTCCCAACATGGACGAGTAGCATCAAAATATCGATTAATCTACCTATGATAACCTGCACTATCAAATCAAGACAGCGGAATGGCGCTCCGTGATAGCCACCTTCTATGCAGAGACGGCACTCAATGATGATGATGGTGTTGATGACAATGATGATGGACACATTTCAATGTGCGGGTAGCGTCCATACATCAAGGTCAAGCGTAGCCCCTGGTCAATATTGACAAATCTCTTCTAACCATCTGTCACGTGACAAATACTACGCCCATATTGTAATGACATAACACACCTCTGAATATTTGGATTGAATGAGAGTGATTCTGTGTACAAGTTTGCACATGTTCAACCCATCTGATACCATGTTTGCGGCTATCGACCAATGGAGTAAAGCCAACAAACAATGATTGGCTGGACTCACTATTTAAGAAAGATTGGATATATTTTATGAGATTTTTAGAATGGAGAGAAAAGACAAAACAGAAATCATGAATGACGCAAAAGAGAAACAGAACATCAACATAACAATATAAGGGCAGGCAACTAAAACATGTAGATGAATGCAAATACATAGGCAGTTTAGTGACAAAAGACAATTCTCAAACAGCAGAGAAAGACTCAAGATGCAACAAAGCTTGTCAAATAATTGGACAGCTATCACCACTATTGTCCAACAAGGAAATAATACTGGAGGAAAAACGGACACTCTACAATACAATCGTTATCCCAACGTTGTGTACCAATGTCAGACCTGGACCCTAGACGCAAGAACAATAAGAAAAATAATCTCTACTGAGATGAATTATATTAGACGAATGACAGGAAACATCCTGAGAGACAAGATCAGAAATGAAGAACTGAGAAAAAAGCTAGGAATAGCCCCCACCATAGAATATATAAAAAAAAAACAATAGATAAAATTTTTTTGGGAACGTGACAAGGCAGAGTGATCAAAACACAACATAGCGAGCCTTCTTCAATAAGCGTTGCGAAAACACCAGACCCAAGGGTTGATCACGAAAAAGATGAATGGATGGAATATTAGAAGTACTAGGAAACATAACAGCAGCAGAGGCGAACAGAAGAGCAAAACATCGCAAATTATATCTCCCCTCGACGCTGAAAGGCAAATGAGGAAGGAAAGAGGAGGAAGAAAAAGAAGAATAGAGAAAAGTGGGAGAGACATTTGAGCTAGGCGAGTATACAGCGTTCATAGAAGAAAGAGTTGTTAACGTTACGTTGTTCTAGCTGACGAGGTGTAAATGTTGAATCTTTATTGGAGAATCTCTTTTCTGTAGTCAATAGAAAGTTACGTCTCAGAAAGTAGTTCGGTTCAAGGAGAAATTCGCTTCAAGACTTTTAGTGCAGAAGAGATTAGATTATTTCCGAGGTGATCTATTAGATTAGATTATTTCCAAGATGATCTATTACATTAGATTATTTCCAAGATGATCTATTAGATTAGATTATTTCCGAGATGATCTATTAGATTAGATTATTTCCGAGATGATCTATTACATTAGATTATTTCCGAGATGATCTATTAGATTAGATTATTTCCAAGATGATCTATTAGATTAGATTATTTCCAAGATGATCTATTAGATTCGATTATTTCCGAGATGATCTATTAGATTAGATTATTTCCGAGATGATCTATTACATTAGATTATTTCCGAGATGATCTATTAGATTAGATTATTTCCAAGATGATCTATTAGATTAGATTGTTTCCAAGATGATCTATTTGATTATTCTATTTTCAAGATGATCTATTAGATTAGATTGTTTCCGAGATGATCTATTCGATTAGATTGTTTCCGAGATGATCTATTAGATTGTTTCCGAGATGATCTATTAGATTGTTTCCAAGATGATCTAATACATAAGATTGTTTCCGAGATGATCTTATAGATTTTGTGCGTGGACTTACGAGAGATTTCTGAAGAGAGCACGCTCAAGAGATATAACATCGCACACTTGATTTTTTTTCTTCTGGTTTTGCTATAGTCAAAGGAGTTGTGCTGGGTTTCGTATGTAACCTAGTGAGTGTCATGTACCATCAATATTTGCCGTAGACACTATAAATCGGCCACTAATGATAGGGTTTTATAGATGCATGGTCATACGCGGTAATTCTACATAGCGAGATACATTTATTTGCAAAAAAAAGTCATTTAACCATATAAGTTCGTGAAGCGTAACTAGAAAATTGTGTAAATAAACATTTGGACAAAATCAAGACTGCGTAAAGGAAAAGTTGTATTGTGATTGTTGACGTTGTATTTCTGTGTTGTGTATACGTCATTCACTTTATGAGAACGTCACTGCCATAAGTGGTCCTTGCAGCAAAAACGTCATGGGCCATCTCCGAATCCACTCAACAGTGAGCGATGTTAGCGTATCCACTTTGACACAGATGGACGAACGGAAACGGGAAGCAAGCTGGTTCTCATAAGAAATAAGATAATAAAAAAGAAGAAAAAATACAAGTCTTTTGCTGAAGACGAAATGTTTCTTAATTAAACATAAATAATGACGGCTTCAATTTCGACAAATGTTTTACACTAACAAAAAGGACAGCACAAAGTATTCACCATTTTCCAGTCTTTCTCTTTTTCAGCAATCCCCACGTACTCCATGAAGCTGGCGAAACCTTCGTTTAGCCACAAGTCGTTCCACCAGTCCATGGTGACGATGTTGCCAAACCACTGAAAATGTTA
This sequence comes from Megaustenia siamemsis, assembly GCA_032433765.1. Classification (NCBI taxonomy): domain Eukaryota; kingdom Metazoa; phylum Mollusca; class Gastropoda; order Stylommatophora; family Ariophantidae; genus Megaustenia; species Megaustenia siamemsis. The sequence goes on from JAVIAB010000073.1 coordinate 95,145,143, forward strand.
CAAGAAGTAGTTCAGTTACTTTGTCTTAACATTAGTTCTGGCATTATAACATCTTATATATACATTATTCTAGGTTCTCATATGTTACGTTATGTTACAAAGCTCTCTATGTATTTATTGTTAGTTTAGGTTCAGATATGTTATGTTACTAGACTATCTATCTTTAAGGTTATTTAAGTTGATATGTTCTGTAATTGTTATCGTTCATTTATTTTGACCCATCGCTGTCTAACTGGTGAGCTATTTCATGAAACACAATCTTGACTACCGTTATCTAAACTAACCTGATGAGCCATTTCATGTGCCACGACCGTGGCCACACCCTCCAAGCCGGACAGTGGCGACTGGTCTGGATCGTATAGCAAACGGCTCTCTCGGAAGGTTATCAGTCCCCAGTGCTCCATGGCGCCAGAAACAAAATCAGGAATGGCAATCAAGTCTGCAGTAATAGCACGAAACATTTCACAGAAGTACAATTATTTAACCATTAGTTAATTTGACCTTGGACATACTATAACCAGTGATGGAAAATGTACAACTGAAATAAACAAAAGAATAGGAATGGCAAAAAGTAATTTTAATGTCATGAAGGACATACTAACATCAAAACAAATAACACCAGAGCTAAAACTAAGAATAGCAAAATGTTACATCTTCTCAATATTCCTATATGGTGCTGAAACATGGACATTAGACAAGAAAACAGAACAGAGAATTGAAGCCTTTGAAATGTGGATATATAGAAGAATAGGTAGAATTGGATGGAAGGAAAAGAAAACAAATGACAAAGTCTTAAAACAACTAAAAATGAAAAGAGAACTTCTGAACACAATTAGAACAAGACAAATGCGATTCTTAGGCCATGTTAAAAGACACAGCAGCCTACTGAAAGTGATCCTGGAGGGGAAAATACAAGGTAAAAGAGGCAGAGGCAGACCAAGATTAACATGGACGAGTAACATCAAAAGATGGACAAATCAACCGATGACAACCTGCACCATCAAAGCAAGAGATAGAGCAAAATGGCGCTCCATGGTAGCCAACCTTCGTTGCGGAGACGGCACTCAATGATGATGATGAGTTAATTTGCTCAAAATTAACGTTTCAGTTCGTTAATTAAATCATAAATAAATAAAAATAAAAACGCTATAATAAAACCCAGCTAGTCAGAGTCACTTCGCACTCGCGTTTTTACTTACTTTAACTTCTTATTGCGACTGACTCTGCACTGGAATTGTGTGTACAGGACATTGATAATTGTTATGTCCCAACCTCCAAGAGGACAATTCCGAATATATTGGCCGAACAAAAAGCAACAATTTAATAATTGCTCGTGAGATGCAAACAAGAGGAGACATCCCCACATCTCATGTCCTTTACCAAACGATGTTTTAACCACTGCACGCATGAAGGCATTTTAGCCAGACTTTCCGATTCATATGTTGCCAAGTTCAAGGCTTCTTTGGTGTCTTGAAACCACCTGCTCCTTGGACTACTGCTAACTCCTTCTCCTGGAGCCATATCCTCCAATATTGTTCTTTCCAGACCACCGTATTTTTAATGTAGCCAAAATATTTCATTTTCTTGTGTAAGATTTCGTTTATAAACTTTTCTCATCAATGTTCAGAGCTTTTAACTTGTCTTCGTTCTTCTTTTTTTAATTAGTAGATATTCTGATAATATTTTTCTTCAGAATTTGCTTCGAATTAAGTAATTGTATTATTTGCATGAACGTCCATTAATTGTAATCATTTGTTGCTGTCATGAAGATACTTGCCTTCAGTAGTTTGATTTTTTACTTCTTTGCCGATATTGTGTCACATGTTCATTCTTCTTCTTCTTCTTCTTTTCTCTTTCACTGATACCTAAAAGGTGTCGTGATTTATATCATTTGTCGTTCTTGTGCTGCTCGAATTGTCTGAATTAGTGATTTTCCTTTGTTGTTACATGTCTCTGTCACTGCATCTATCCATCTTCTTCTGGGTCTTCCTCTTGGTCTTTTCCCATGCATTCTCGAGAAAAACGCCCTTGATGGTGATTGGTGAGGATTCATTCTGACCAGGTGGCCGAACCATTTAAGTTGTTGTTGTTCTATATATTCTTGGCAGGGTTTTGTTCCTACCATTTTTCTTATGGTTTCATTTGGTATTCTATCTCTTCTTGTGTTGTTTGTTACTTTTCTCAAGCATCGCATCTCACATGTATTGATCTTTCTTAAATGGGATTTAGAAAGGGACCATGTTTGACTTTCATAGCACAAAGTTGGTATGAAGATGCTATTTATCATTTGTTGTTTAGCTGGCATAGAAATGTTTGGATGTCTTAATAATGGTGAAAGCTGGTATGTGACAGCATTTGCTTTTTGTATTCTCATGTCAATTTCTCTGTCTAGTTTTCCATCTTCTGTGAACATTGCGCCTAAATACTTGAATTCCTCTACTTGTTTTATTTCTTTGTCTTTGATCTTGATGTTTAATGGGTGTCTCAATTTGCTTATTCTTATAGCCTCTGTTTTTGCTGTGTTAATTTTCATACTGTAGTTTGTGCAGCTTTTATCTAGAGATGTTAAATGCTGTTGTAGCAGGTTTTCATCCTCATATATTAGGCATTGGTCATCTGCGAAGAGTAGCTCATTGATGTTGGAGTTTTCTACCTCTATGTTATTATTTGATTTGTCCTTGTTGTTGGTTGTTTTCTGATTTATTTTGTCCATATATATGATGAAGAGGAGTGGTGAGAGGACACATCCTTGTCTTACTCCTGTTGTAACCTGAAACCATTCTGACAGACCTTCCGATGTTCTGACGGCACTTTGACTGTTTTTATATAGTGCTATTATATTTTCTAGTAGTTGTCCTGCTACCCCGTATGTTTCTAAAGTTTGCCAAAGTTTGTTCCTGTCCACACGGTCAAACGCTTTTTCCTGATCTATAAACACTATATTTAGGTTTCTGTCATATTCTATTGTTTTTTCACATAGTTGTCTCAATGTAAATATAGCATCAGTGCAGCTTTTGCCTTTTCTGAATCCGAATTGATTATTACTTAATTGTGGTTCTATTATGTAACATGTTCATTATAGCATTTAATTTATGTATTTGCTGTTGCTGGCCTTCTTTTGATCTTATTTCTGACAGTCTCCATTTGTGGTTATGACACTGGTGCTGGATAGGTTACGTGGGTTGACCAGAAACAGAAGCAATCAGACGAACGCAGTGAACCCGGGAGGTAGGCAACAGAGAGGCAGACAAAAGACAGCATGGCGGATGACAGAGGATACAGAAATAAATAGTGTGAGCCAGACATGAGGCACTCTCCTAGGAATGGTCACGGACTAAAGTAGAGGAAATGTGTTGTTATCATACAAGACGCCACAAAGGATTCCAGCTACTGACTGCTTTGCTGGTCTATGATCGAAAAAAGAAGAGTTGCTACAAAAAGGCCATGAGCTATTATCAGCGTCCTAGGACTAATATGCAGCCAGCAAGAGAAGAAATACACACAAACACACACGTCATGCCACTTTTTTTTGTTTTCCCTTTTTTGTTATGATCATCATAACTACACACATGACGAACCCATATGTGCTACCATATCCCCCTCGAGAATTTCGAGAAAATTCCAGAAGAATCCTGGTCTATGTGCACGAACTCCGTAGCACGGCCTGAGATCCACGATGTGGGTTGATTTTACTGACAATTTTGCTCGGGAAGCGGCCATATTTATGGCCTACTATTTTCCATTTTAAGTGCCAACGGTTCTTAAACGTGTGTGAGTGGACACGGAACCTGCTGTTTATTGCCGCTATCCGAGTGGGCTTGACTTCGGATATCACAATCCAAGAGGTCAGGGGAGGGAACATCTTACAAAAATCACAGATTCCATTTTTTTCTATTTTTGAAAAATCATTACCGCTTCTGGTTGTCTTTGAACCTGGGTGCTTCCTGTCATGAGGCCGACGTCGTACCTCTAGACTACCCATCTTTTTAGCTTTCTTTTTATTGCGTCTTAGTGCCACAAGATGAACGTGGTCTCATTCATTACCGTTAACCAGGCTACATAGACTCGTGCTAAAGATGATGATAACAATTGCGCAAATTTCTATTTTAAGGGATTATACAACAAACATAAATAATACCTGGACTCGGGTATTTTAATCTCTGGAACAACAAAAGAAAGAGATATCGACAGGCATTCTGAACAAAGATCACGCATTCGCGCTAATATAGAGAGATTCCTGCGTAGGAAGAGGCAAATGAAAATAATACAGCACTCTGAGTTTATGGAGAAAATTATGAGGCAAATAATGCAATGGTTTAACTGGAATGTATTTTATGAAAGGAAACTACAATCAAGTATTTCTTCACGTCTAATTTTGTAAAATGGTAACTCCATTAAAAAAAGATGAAAAAAGCGCACACTAAACGAATTTTGGTGGCAGAAGTTTTGTTATTGATCCCGCAGCATGTGATGCCATTCGGAGGATAGGGAATGCGATGTTAGAGCTCATATACTTCCAATTATCACTCGACACATTTATGGGAGATATGATCAGCACCATGCAAGGCCAGTATGCTTTTCATTGAAAGGTATCTGGCTCCCAATTTTAAGGCCTTGGTGGTCCCTGTAACCCTAGAACCACAACAGTTTCGCGTTCGCCAGCTTTTATCTCTGACGAAGTCCCTAGAGACTGGGAACTGAATCGTGCGTGTTAATCCGTTTTACCCTGGCAGCCGTGTGCCCAGGGGTCCCTCGCCGCACAGGCAGATAACTCCGTCTTCGGAGGTACTCATATTTTTTTTCCGTCCATGACTAATTGATGTTTCAAGCAGGGCCTCGCTGCTGAGACAGGGGTGGTTGCAGCAGAGAGAAATCATACATAAAAATCCCAACTGGTGCAGCCGAGATTTGTACTTCTCTGTCTCGAGGCCGGCGTCTTGCCTGGAGACCAACCAGTCCCAGAGCTATCTCGATAACAACAAACTAATCGGTCGTCTAGCGTCGAACGTTCTAGCATCAGTTCAAGGAGGCGCTTTCCTTAGTCAGAAAATAGCGCAATGATTACATAGGTTTGAATTTGATTAATTACAAGTCAACATTAGAGAATCGCTCTCGAGGTGTCCCATTCCTGACAAACTTAGTGCATCCATCTAACTTAATGCTTCCTTAACGTGTTTCAGTTAAACTTAATGCTTCCTTAACGTGTTTCAGTTAAACTTAATGCTTCCATAACGTGTCTCAGTCAAACTTTATGCTTCCATAACGTGTTTCAGTCAAACTTTATGCTTCCATAACGTGTTTCAGTCAAACTGTATGCTTCCATAACGTGTTTCAGTCAAACTTTATGCTTCCATAAAGTGTTTCAGTTAAACGTAATGCTTCCTTAACGTGTTTCAGTCAAATTTAATGTTTCCTTAACATTTTTCAGTTAAACTTAATGCTTCCTTAAAGAATCTTTTATCTATTTTTGGGCCATGTTAAAAGACACAACAGTCTACTAAAAGAAATCCTGGAGGGGAAAATACAAGGTAAAAGAGGCAGAGGCAGACCAAGACTAACATGGACGAGTAACATAAAAAAATGGACAAATCAGCCTATGACAACCTGCACCATCAAAGCAAGAGACAGAGCAGAGTGGCGCTCCCTGGTAGCCAACCTCCGTTGTGGAGATGGCACTTGATGATGATGATGATAATGATGATAAAGAATTTGCATCAAATTGAATGATCCAATAAAATGTTTCCATCAAACGTTATATTTCCCTCCATGTTTCCATCAAACTTAATGCTTCCTTAAAGTGTTTCCATCAAACTTAGTGTTTCCATCAAACTTAGTGTTTCCATCAAACTTAATGCTTTTCATAAAGTGGTTAGATCAAGCTTAGTTTTTCCATCACACTGAATGTTTTCATCAAATTTAGTGTTTCCATCAAACTTAGTGTTTTTATCAAACTTAGTGTTTCCATCAAACTTAATACTTCCTTAAAGTGTTTCCATCATGCTTAGTATTTACATCAAACTTAGTGTTTCCATCAAACTTAGTGTTTCCATCAAACTTAATGTTTCCTTAAAGTGTATAGATCAAATTTAGTGTTTCCATCAAACTTGGTGTTTCCATCAAACTCAATGCTTCCTTAAAGTGTTTAGATCAAGATTAGTGTTTCCATAAAATGTAATGTTTCCATCAAACCTTGTGTTTCCTCAAAGTGTTTCCATCAAACTTAATGCTTCATTAAGGTGTTTCCATCAAACTTAATGCTTTCTTAAAGTGTTTTCATCAAACTTAATGCTTCTATAAAGTGTTTCCATCAGGCTTAGTGCTTTGTTAAAGTGTTTTCAAGAAACTTAATACTTCTATAAAGTGTTTTTATCAAACTTAATACTTCTATAAAGTTTATAACTGAGAATAGAGTATAGAGAATAGTGTTATATCCTTTCGGTGCTATATACGGATACACATTAAATAAGTCAGCAGAAAAGACATTTGAAGTCCTATATATGTGTGTTACAACTGCCAAAATAAAAGGCAAGAGAGATCGCGGACGACACAAAGAGAGAAAATGCTGGATAGCTTGGTGTCATGGCATGGAAAACAGTCAACAGCAGAACTGATACGATGCACTGTAGATAGAAGATTATGGAAGGGCATGATCGCCTACGCCAACCGGTATGGTACACAATGATGATATATGTTGACTTATAGAAGAATGTCATAATATTGGTGAAGATAGAAGAAAATAATAAGGACGTTTTGAAACAGTTTAACATCAATTTAAACCCCCAAAAAAAGTATGAAACATAATTCGGAAAAGTCAAGCGAAATATTTGTACATACAGAAAGTCGCAACAATATACCCAAAGTAATCGTCGATGGAAAAATACAGAGTGAAACAGTGGCATACACTAACGCGGGCTGATAACAGAAATATGCAGCAGAAAATCCATAATGAACACAATGTATAATTATGACAACATATGAAAATGAAGCTTCCTAATCGCAAATCTTCGTCATGAAAAAGGCGAAAAATGATAAGTACGAGGCATATGTTTATTGTGTCTTCGTTAAACCGTTGTGTATGTTTAACGTCTTGCCCATTTTAATGTGTTACAGCATTTCAGTGTTTTTTGTCGCTAAAAATACTCGAGAATGAGTGTACCAGATTCAGGTCTCGCATAATAATAATAGCTGTAGTATTAGTTATGAAGTCCAAAACAACACTTTTATGTGCTGATTTTGTACAGATACTTTTGAAACAGGACTAGTATTGCTTTCACCTGAATATATTATCTCATGAGGCAAGAGTTGTTTTGTTTGTTTATATCAACGCTGCTTTCACAGCTATTTTGACCAAATCAAATTATTAAATAAACAAAAAAAAAAAATCCTTTACTGTTTTTTTTAACAATTAGAAAGACATACAATAATAAAATAAGAGACAGTCACTGAGGTTAAATAGGTGCCATGTCTTATACGTGATCCAGAAACCATTAGAATAAAATGTTTTACAAGTACAGCGAGATAGTGGGGAAATAAACAGACCAAAGTTATTTTAGCGATGAATAATAGAAGCAGACTTGGAAAAGAGTAACAGAAGCTAGTTAGTCGTTGGATTATCCTCATCACAAATCGAACAAGAGTGCATAAACGCTCAGATCTCTTTTCCAGTAGGACCCGCAGTGTGAAACGATAAGTTAGTTTACAAGTCTACCTCCGATCTCCTCATAGCTCTTCTGAATCTAAGCAACATCCCAGCTACTAACATGTGATTCCGGAAGTCACACCAGGGCTGCAAAGTCATGGACAAAACAAGATAATTTTGTCATTTATTTCGAGCGTATGGTCGGTTTAGGGACACACGATCATCATGATGATGTAGCACACACAACAATGGCTGCGTCCACAACGTCTGATTCACTCTAAAGAACACAGCCAAAACGCACGAAACACCGTAGCGATGGCGTAGAATCCCCTTAGTTGAACCTTCGGTTGACTTGGAAGAACAATCCATATTAAGGAGCCGTGAGTCATTGGAGCCGAACAAATTCAAAGACGGTTATTGAATAGCTCTCAATGTCATGATGTAAAGCGCATATCGACTCCACGGAGGGGGAAGGTTGCATTGAAGGTCACGACACTTGACTTGCCAAAGAGAACCGCTGTCAGGAGCACGGACTCAGTAACACCTGCACCAATCCGTTAAGTGTAACATCGGTTGATTATAAAGTAGCGAACTACATTAGAAAGACCAAATCAGTCTCCAAACGCAAATCATGCAGCGGTCGATGGAGCAAAAACTCAATGTCATTACCTTGGAACCGGAAGTATAAACAGAAGAAGACTTAGAAAAGAAAACAAAAGCAGGCGTCAACAAGAACAACAAAATCAGACTTTGACGTTTTTAATCAATTTTGAGACAACTTTGCGAAAGATGGGAGCGAAACAAAGTAGACATTTTTGTATTCTCGGAAAAACCATCAGTGCGCATGCGTGTAAACGATTAACAGTGTCGTCAACGGCCAAGGGCAAGAATCATATGAGAATATGTAATCGCATTTGTGGGCCAAACAAAAAATGTTATATTCAAAATATTTGTGCATGATTGTTTTAGCTCGATAAACACAAACTAGATGAAATTAAAAGGTGCGTTTTTTTTTTTTTTTTTTTTTTTTTTTTCCGTTTTCCCCACCTCATCCTGAACTAATTTATTATTTACGTTTTACCAACTAAGCAATGAAACTTCAGTGAGCGATTTATAGTACCTTACTTCTGGACGTTAGCTGTCTATAAGCTGTCCTGCTATAACTTAAATCGTGGATCGATGCTCATGTTTCTTATCTAACTTTTAGGGGCCTGAGTAGCCTAGTGGGGAAGACAACCCACCTGGGCTACCGACATTCGGACAACCCGTGTTCGATTCCCTTTGGAAGTAGTGTGAGTTGTACTCATGATTAGGAAAAAAAAATACCCCCACAGTCAACCCAGCCGCTGGAAAAAATGGGTACCAGGGCAGTACTCTGGGAAGATGAGGAATGCCGCATCGTGAGTTTCGATGCTTGAAGCGACACTATCCAGAACTCTCCGAACACATCGGAATAGGCGACCTAGCACATATGGGTTAAAACTCGCATTAAAGTCTCGTTCTTTACTTTTACCTTTATCTATCTAACTTGTATTAATATTAACGTGGCGGTTGCCCTTGATAACTTTACAGGTTTATTCACGATCTTTTTCTCTCACCTATAAGTCATAAGGGAGCCGCTATAGCTCAGTAATTAGTGGACTGGACTACAAAGGACAAGAGGTAGGGTTCGATCCCAACCGACGGCTTCCGGTTCTCCCAGCCTTTAATGGGTGACGGATTTTTTTCTGGAAAAGTAAAGCGGCACGGGCGTAATACTGACCACATTACCCCAAAAATCATGTGCCGAATGTCTGTAAAATTTATGGTCACTAGCACCATATTCCCTATACGCCACTTGGCGTGACGGGGGTACTTTACTTTTTTTTAAGCCATAACTTTTATCTTCCACTTCCTCTTTCTATTTTTCTTTCTTTTTCATGTTCTAGCACTTGTGGAAACTTTTGATATAGATCTCGTATTATAGTACTGTTACGGTTCAACTGCTCCAACGGGAACGAGAAATCAAGAAAGTCATCATAACCCAACATAAGATGATGTTCAAATGCTTGCGGATCGAAGTCACATGACACAAACACCGGGGCGTCAATTATTAATCCATCAAAATCGTGTATTCATTTACTGTTCTACTTCCTAATCTTCCATTCACATATTTTTTTTATTAATTCTAGCATTGGTACTCTTCCATTTTCTTTTATAAATTGCCAGCTTCTTTCTCTGGTATATCCTCAACGATATCCTCATTCCTAACTTTCTCCACCTCCACATATTCAATCTTTTCTTTTTGCTCTTTCTTTCTTCCTCAATTATTTATATCCTTCTTCGTTTTATCCCTCAACGCCATTCTTTTTCATTTTTTATTCACCGAGCTTCTTATACTCTCCTTTATTTTGTCTAATTCACCAAGTGACCACGATGGGATCCAGACAGATTTGTCTTCATCTTATGAACACACATTATCACGAGCTATACTAGCAAGGGATTCAATATATTATTTTATTTGGCTAAATATAACAAATTCTAAACATTAAAAAAATCAAAGAAAGTATTGTAAAGGCTGTCCGTTAAAAATATTCCGATGTTATTTGCACAGTCATTCTTGTGTCTTTGTGTAGACGCCGGATTAGATGCAGTATCTTGAGCTGTCAGGTACAGGTATGCTATTTGTCGCTGGGAGACACTTTAATCACTTACCTGTGAATCTTTTTACATCATCCCTGTCCCATCTCCTTTCTCTTTGTCAAGACCGGCCTGGCCGTAGCTCAATATTCTCGCTAACATTATATAAAGAACGCATATATCATCAGATTGTTATCAATCCTCTGATAATATACATTCGTTATTAATAACGGAAACTGTGCAACTCCATTTACATTCATTCTTGCAGTCACTGTACATTCATATTGTACACATTTTATTTTGAATGTGTTGATTTGTTTCATTAATAAGATCCACATTTAAATATTTTGTTTTTTATTTATTTGCTCCAAGAATCTTTGTATCTGATCTCTTTTTTTCAAATTATTCCATCTTGTATCCAATCCATGTTCAGTTCCCACAATTTTCACTTGTCTGGACCATGATTCAACATTCTACATTCAAAATTCAAATTCTACTTTCTCTAGAAATGGTTTTGTTTTTTTATTTATTTGCTCCAAGAATCTTTGTATCTGATCTCTTTTTTCAAATGATTCCATCTTGTATCCAATCCATGTTCTGTTCCCACAATTTTCACTTGTCTGAACCATGATTCAACATTCTACTTTCAGAATTCAAAATTCTACTTTCTCTAGAAATGGTCTCCGTATTTTAAGAATACCGACACTGTAAATATCTTTTCCTAGTCGTTTCTGAATTCTTTTCCCCCAGTTGGTATCACATCAGTCATTCTTTGAGACTCTGCAAAGTCGCGGCTTGCCCAAATTATTGTAATCATCCCATTTCTTACTCTGTCTACCTCCATTTCTCGCTTAACCAGGAATAATTAATAGTACATCATAGATGAGTATATTGATGTGCTTGGACGGAAGCACAGTAATTCCCTATTGCAGTTTAAAATATTCGATTCAAATTATTTCTTCTCTTGCTCCAATAATAGGATATGACTAACTGCCCAGTTAAATCGGAGACGAGTGATAAATTGAAGACCCCTATGGAAAGGCCTAGGTTGTGAATAACAGCGCTGTTGACATTTTAAAAGAAATTATAACGCGCACAAAAATGTTACCATGTGCTTACTTGCTTACTATGTGCAATGTCTGTGATAGGGAAAGAAACATACATTAAACAGACGATCCACATATTCCTCAAAGATGTCATGTCTTGCATTAGATAAAAACGGCAGACGTCCACGGGCTGTTATTACCAACAATAATCAAATAGCTTCACAATGAACCTAAAGCTCTAAAACTGCTACCGTAACAGAACATTCCCAACGATAGTGCGCTTCTATGGTCAAGTGTTTTAGCCATATTCTCAAATTAAACAAAATCATACAATGTCAAATTGAGGCTCTATTCTCAAATTAAACAAAATCATACAATGTCAAATTGAGGCCCTATTCTCAAATTAAACAAAATCATACAATGTTAAATTGAGGCCCTATTCTCAAATTAAACAAAATCATACAATGTCAAATTGAGACCCTATTCTCAAATTAAACAAAATCATACAATGTCAAATTGAGACCCTATTCTCAAATTAAACAAAATCATACAATGTCAAATTGAGACCCTATTCTCAAATTAAACAAAATCATACAATGTCAAATTGAGACCCTATTCTCAAATTAAACAAAATTATACAATGTCAAATTGAGACCCTATTCTCAAATTAAACAAAATCATACAATGTCAAATTGAGACCCTATTCTCAAATTAAACAAAATCATACAATATCAAATTGAGACCCTATTCTCAAATTAAACAAAATCATACAATGTCAAATTGAGACAAAGTTATTGTGTTTTTGATCCACGCAGAAATATGTGAAGAAAGACACTTATTTCATTGTAAATATATAATGTCATAACATTTCCTTTGATAATAAAACTAACGAGATAAGAAATTCAAGATCTTCTTCCTCATTCCTTCATTTTTTTTTTTCGCCTTTCAGCTTCATGGACGACATAATTTGCGGCCCTTTGCTCTTCTGTTGGCTTCTCCTACTGTTGAGTTTCCTAGTTTTTTCTAATAAATCATGTCATCTATTTCGTGGTCAGCCCATGAGTCTGGTGTTTACGCAACGTTTATTAAATGCTCGTTGTTTTGTATTTTGATATTTCTGTCTTATCACGTGGTCAAATTATTGTATCTCCTCTTTGTTAATGAATTTAATGGCGGGAATTATTCCTAGCTTTTTTCTCTCAGATCTTCATTTCTGATCTTATCTTTCAGGCCATTTTCTGTCACGCGTCAAGCACATACCATTTCTGTAGCGGTTGTTTTTCATATTGTTCTTGAGAGTAACATCCAGGTCTAGCAATGACAAGGAACCAGTGGTAGGGAGTGTTAAACACTCCAAGGTATGAAGACAGCTTTACAAGGGAGAAACACAACACAATACTGACGTTTCGGCCTGTGGACTTCTTCAGAGTACAAGGACAACGAAAACAAACGATGAAGCACAATTATCTATAACTACATGATCATAAGAAAGAAGAGGTGGACAGAAAAGAAGGAAGTAAGATGTAGAGAAATGAAAAAAGAAGAAAGCTACATGAGGGGAGGTAGGATGAGTAGTAGATGTATAAATAGAAAGAATAGAAGAATATATATATATATATATAAAATAGTAAAACTAGGCTCAAATGACATGTCTGTCAGCCAGGACCGAAATGGAAGAATGACCACATAGAAAGGAATCCACGTGTCCCGGAAGAAGGGTAACAAGGATCGTGGGAAACAAAAGAGACAAAGGGGAAAAAGGGGTGGGTGGGTTGGGCGCCAGACCAGAGACCAATAGCAATGACAGCACAACATTGTGATGAATATTGTGTTGTAGAGTGCCGGTGCTGACTATAGTGTCGTTTCCGTGTTGGACAGCAGGTGTGACATTTCACACGTTCTCTTCCATCTTGTGTCGAATTCTGATGCTTGTGAATTATGGTTTGTCAATAGACTTCATAATGATTTAATCCAAGATCAAATTAAAAATTAACTTTCCCTTGCTTCATCACGTGATGAGTAAGAAGAAAGGGGAAATGAGCGATAGTTAATTTTGAAAATGCACCGTCTGTCTTAAGGAGTGCTAATACATACGCACAGTTATTATGCGTTATTACCAATCTGGCAAAATACTAGTGGGTCATTATAAATAAACTAGTTGTTTGGTCATGATTCCAGTAACCCTAATTTTCAATTACTTAGAAAAAATGTATCTCGAGACCTTTTGAGTGATAAAAGTTTACATAAGAGTTCAGACTGCAAAAATAAGCTCTAAATGATGTTTTTTACTGGAACTGTAGACACTCAGTTGGATCATAGAAGTATCGTTCGAATTCTGAATTTTCTCGAATTCAGCGCTTAAGGCTCACAGTGTATCCGCGTGCTGCAGAGCTATTTACTGGATTTGGCCAGTTTATAACGTGGAAACGGGTTCTGGACCGTGCGACTAAGTAAGTGCACGTGAGTCTAGACCATCCACAGCATCGACGTTCAGCGACAAAATCATGTATGACGACGGTAAGTGTATGTATTCAGATGGAGCCCAAACGACATCATCGAAGAAGGAAAACACGACAGGGCAAGCGTTGTGGCATTAAACTGTCGAAGTGTGAGAGGCTAGGCCTAAAGTTTGTGCGCGTTGCATATTGGAATTGTGGGTCCATAAATCAACGACGGCGCATTCTTGATAAGCTACTGTGCGGCGCCGATATAATGGTTTTGCAAGAAACTCTTCTTGGTAACAGGACAGTAAGTACTCCTGGCTTTCATTGTTTTTACAATAGACGACACCTTGGGCAGGCCATCCTTGTGCGCAACAATATGGTGGCAGCTGAGGTTGATATGTCTGCGTGGAACAATGCAGAATTGCAGGTACATGCGGCTAGTGTGCAGACCCCAGTTCATTTCGTGATTGTTAATGTGTATGCCTGTAATGGGAAGGTGAACACACAACATTGGCAGAATCTCTTCGAGTTCGATGAAGAGAATGTCATTTTCTGCGGAAGACTTTAATGTTAGAGGAAACCAGTGGGGTAACGTCATAACCAACAAACAGGGAGAAGACCTAGAGAACGCACTGGTGTCGGCCGATTTAGTGTGCATGAATGATGGAAGGGCAACAAGAATGGCCACCCGAACAGGGGACTCTGATAGTGTCATAGACCTGGCACTGGTGTCTTCGACCTTCGCACCGGTTTGCAGGTGGAGTGTACTGGGGTTCCACGGAAGTGATCACTATCCATGTGTCCTCCTAATTGAGAAAAGCAGAAATAGAAGCCAGAAAAGAAAGCTCCACACATTCAACTACAAGAAAACAGACCAGAATGTCATTAGCAAAATCATACATAGGAAACAGAGCGCCCCTCGTAGAAGGCAGGAGAGATGAACGCAGCCACCCTGGTGGAACGTAGACGTCAAGGAAGCTTGGCGGCGGAGCAAGAGACAAACGGTCAAGACATGGCAGAAAGCCATAAAGAATGGAAGAACACAACCAGAGCTCTTGAAGCGTCTGAAAGTAGAGGTCGACCAAAAATGATGCACTTTAAACTATGTGCTAAGCAGGCTAGACTGCCAAATGGGATTACTTCTGTAAAAAAAGTGTGCTCAGAAAAATCGCTCGCCACATTCTGGCGCCTTCATCAGAGCATGAATGGCACAACACGACACAGAGGCATACCAGACTTTCAGAGCACATGCCGGATATGGCACAAATCTGATGAGAGCAAAGGGAAGGCCCTGCTTGCCCGCTACATTGAGCAGACGGATCAAATAAATGAGGCTGTAAGAATGAGGATACGGGGATCTCTGTCAAAATTGTGTAAGGATGTAGGACTGGAAGAAGATCTCACAATCACAACCGATACCATTCGCACGACACTTAAAAGTTCACACAACACTGCTCCTGGTCCAGATGGTGTTCGGTACGATGACATAGACGATTTAGCTGACGACGACTTTTCAAAACTGCCAATGAGTTTAATGCCAGTATTCGGAGTGGCCAGATTAAGGAGGAGTGGCCACACAGCTACTTACTATCGCTACCGAAACCAAACAAGGGCCATTCTCAGATCAATGCCTACAGAATCATCACAATGCAGAACACTGCGGCAAGCTGCTGGAGAAAATAGTTGCCCGTGTCCTCACCTGTCACCGTGAACAGAAACGCGCATTCCCACCCACACTCGGAGGTTATAGTTATAACAAAGAGATATGACTCAATGCGGCAGTCTTTGCCTATGCCGTTTTCGAAGGCTTCCACAGACAAGAGGAGACATGTGCTGCTGCTATAGATCTGGAGGATGCATACAACAGGGTATCATTTGAATATCTCGTGCATATGCTCCTCAAACTGACGGTGCACCCCTTCCTCATTAGATGGATCGCCGCGGCACTGTTTCAGAGGAAGGTGATACTCAGATGTGGAAGTTGGTCTTCCGAGCCAACATCCATTTGTCCAGGGCTGCCACAAGGCTCACCATTGTCACCAGTTCTATTTAACGTGTACACAATAACGATCACGGAACAACAGCTGGATGGGAGGGGAAGAACTATGACTTTTGCTGATGATATTCTGGTATATCGACAGGGAAGAGACAGACGGGGAATCGCCTCCACAATGCAAGACGAACTCGATCGCGTTTCTTCCTGGTGTGGGGTTTCAGGTGCCTTGGTTAATCCTAATAAAGCATCAGTTGCATGGTTCTCAATTAACAATCATATCGTTCATACGACCACACCGGTAGTACGAATGGGAGCTGATGAGGTGACCAGGGACAAGTTGATGACATACCTCGGAGTTAAGTTTGATCGCAGCCTGTGTTTTAGGGACCACGTCGACCATGTGATAACAAAATCCCGCAAAGGACCTTGAAGGTCTTGGCAGCTGCCAACATTGAGCAGAGGCTACTTACTCTTCTGTTCCAGGGATTAGTCCTCGCACCAATCGAGTATGCCCTGGCAATTCTTACTGTCAGTACGACTCAAATTGATAGGCTGGAGAAAATACAAAATGAAGACATGCGCATTATCCTGGGATGTACGAGGGACATTCCCTGTGTAGCAATGAGGTATCTTCTTGACTTTCCAACCATGAATGACAGAATCATGATCTGGAGAGCACGAGCATACCTGAAGATTAGTGCAGATACAGAGCACCACGTGCTCAACACAGTGAAAGGTGCAGGCTAAGAAGAGGCAAATCATGGGTGGGCCGAGCAGAAGATGTCATTAAACAGGTCTGTGGGCTTACCAATATCAGCGTTGGTGAGGAGTGGATACCGGTGCCTACGTCATTCAAGGGGACTTTCTCGTGTATTGTCACACTCGACAGGAAAAGTAGGGAACAGAACCCGGTCGTGGTTAATGCTGAGGTCAACGGTCTCATCTGCGATAACACCGATGAGAAAGATGCAGTCATCCATCTATACAGACGGATCTGTAAGACGACACCAAAGAAGTGCATGGGCATTTACAGCACGCTCGGCAGGCAGAATAGTCAAGGAAGACAATGGTGCAAACGTCATGACCACGAGTAGCATGGCAATGGAGGCGATGGCAGTGACCAATGCATTCAAATTGTTAGAGTCACAAGACTACACCCACGCATGTATACTGAGTGATTCGATGAGCATGATAAAAAAAAAGTGGAGGCGGGCTCTGTACGCATGCAATGGGTAGAGCCGTGTCAGAAATCCAAAATACGTAAGGTCACCTTTGTTTATGTCCCTGGACATGCGGGAATACGGAGAAATGAAAGAGCGGACAGGTTGGCTAGCTGCGCTGTCGTTGATGACGGGCAACCGATGGATCGGGCGGACATCATATATGCCCTCCGAGATGTGGGAAGAGCACAGGACTTCGACAAACACAGATCCACGTCACTTCTTCGGATGATGGAAATGGGAGTTAAGATGGGCACAGCCAGAAATGAGAAACTTGGTGGCCGTGTAAGAAGACTTATCAACCAACATAGAACTGGAGTCGTCAGTCGCTGGACACTGAGGGAATTGCTGTGGAGGGGATCTGAGCACCTATGGACATGTTCGGAGTGCAATGATGATGACCAGCAAATAATTCAATAACTCAATTCAGCGCTTGACATCAGAAACGCTCCAAGTTAGGGTCGTTTGAAGTACGAGGCTCCCCTATTTATCCTTCACAGCGATAGTTAGTCGACGGCACGATCCTGTAAAATTCCCCTCTCACTATCTAAATTTCTTGTGGAGGTTCTACAAATACCGCAAATGTTTGGGGATAAGAATTGCCTGTAGCAGAGATCGTGACTGACCTGAGTACAAGTAGGGACAGATTTTAATGGAAACATCATCATAAAATACGCAGGCTGTAGGTAAATGAGGATGAGTTGGGGGAGTGGGGAGGGTGTAAATGATTGAAGGTTGAAACATTGAAGTAACAGGCATGTGTGCTGCACGTATGAGACACGTTCGAGACACGAAACTAAAGGAATTGACTGTCAACAGAGAAAAGATTGGAAACTAACAACGAACTTTAACTCTTTCTGTACTTTTCGACGCACCATGCGCCTTGCTGATTTCTGTCATGTATGTTTCGCCGCTTAGAGCGTCACTCTCAATTTGATTAATGTAAACTGTCATCAAACCGCATTCTTTGTATATGTCTTGTATCCTCTTGGTATTGGAGAAACGTAATTCCTTATTTAATTATCTAAAAATTCATATATAATATGTTAAGTGTTAGATAAATATAACATGTAGATTAATATTTAAAAACATGAAACATTTTGTTTCTGAAATCTCTACCGCTAAATTGATAAAAACCTTCTGTACTGAAAGAGTTATATTTGAAAAAGAAGAAAAGAAGAATGTTTACACGGAGTTAACAGTAACAGATACAGACAAGCTAATAATCGTAAGTCGTGAAGAGATGGAGGTTTCAATAACAAAGTGGACAATTACGACCAGATATCAATTTAAAACAAAAGTCAAGGTTTCCAAACTGGCACGGCACCAACAACAACGAATGTCACTGACCTTGTTTTGGTAGTGGATAGGTCATGTTAAACAATGTCTCGTAATAGTCCAGCGTGTGTTTGGCCATCTCTAGAGCATAGTTGGCCTGGCTTATCTTGTCTGGGGCTGTATAAACGCGCACCTGGCCAAGGACAAATGTCTTGTTCAGTATACACAATTGAGTTAACACTTACCTGCTTGGCAGTGTAACCGTATAGGATAACACGGTTGGCTGGCGGCAAATGCCGGCAAATGGCCGATTCTAACTTCTTCAAGATTCGTGATTCTGTTTGAAAATCGTTGTCGATACCCGATCGGATGGATTGCCGTCTGTGTTTTAGTTGCCGTTTTGAAAATAGGTTATCGGATTTCATAATGATCATGTGCGAAGTAATTTATAAACAGGTTTTATTCAATTTAGAAGCGATAGTTTGGTCACGACGTCGTGGGACGCACCAAGATGGAAGCTGTTCGCGTTCGTGCCATTGTGTAAACAATGTTGACCTTGAACATCACGCTATCTGTTATCACAGCGAGTTGGCGGATTTTTATAAATTTAACCACGGGTTTGATAATAAATGTTTGTACACAGTTCGTTAACCATCGCTGTAGATCAAGCCTTTATTCTGCTGGCTTCGTTCGCGACCTTGGAAGCTAATGACCTAACTTGTGCAGACTGTTGGTTTCGGGACAAATTGTACGTTATAGTGTCACTGCTATAATGACTCAGTTTGTGACAAAACTACAGGGACATGCCCAAACAATGACAGTTGTCAGCACGAATATTTCGGACCCCAGTTTCAGTACTTGGATCTCGTTTACAAATACGCCCAAAAATCTGAACCTACTTTCCTGTTTGATAACAACGACACCACATGTAATCCGGACACAAATTCTACATCAGTTGAGGCAACTCACAATCAATCTTTGCCGTTCTCCTGTCTTAGGATTTATGTGAATGACTTAATCTATCCGGACAGTTTCACGGTAAAACTAAATGGTTCTGCCTCATGTTACATTGAATCAAGGTTTGTAGTTAGTTCGCACGAGATTGATGTCTTTTGCTCTGGGGCTGGTCTGATCAACAGGTTACGGATTGAAGGGGCGATAGTTGCAAATATCCGCTCCATCTACATTTGCGGGGGTCGGAATGTGGCTCTCAAACAGAACACAAACCAGACCGACACATTTAATGCTTGTTATACAGGAGACGGATGTGGACCAGAGGCCGCAGTTAATTGCAAAACAAAGGCCAACCTCTATGACAATGACTGCACTCACACACAGTTGAGAAGTGGAACCAATTCTGTTTACTGGTATCTGAACTTTGCCACGCACCAGAAGACTCACACCATTCGAATCTATCATCAAGCTAGCACTAAGATTCGGGTAAAGAATGCCACTCAAAAGCAAAAGGCTTTCTCTGACAGTTGCGGCGTAGTGTTCCAGTATAATGATATATCATACCCAAATATTTCTGTGAATACAATTGTAGTCACAACATAAGCGACAATGGCACACATTAAGATTGAGTTCTCACCGACCATTTCGCAGGCCGACAGTGCACTGACGTTGTGTGAGGTGCAAACATTTACAGACACCTATTGTCTGGACGGGCATTCTTGGTCGTTTTGTGCAGTGTGTAGTGGGTGTTGCAAAGGCTGCAACGTCATCATCGGTACGTGTCACGGCAACTGTTCAAATGGGATCTATGGACACGACTGCTCCGGGTCTTGTCTCAGTGTCTGTCCTTTATATGAGGAAAAATCCGGAAAATGCCTACAATTTAAACATCCTGGCTACACTTGTCACTAATGACACTTATCCCAATGGTAATTTTGGGATACAGTGCAAACAGACGTGTTATGATGGCTGTGACATCATATGTGACCCGGAAAGTGCAGACTGTACCTGCAAGGAAATGTACTACGGGTCAGACTGCACTCTCAGATGTCCGGACAACTGTTTCAACGACATCTGTGAACAGTCAACCGGGAACTGTACATGCAATGAAACGTTCTACGGATCATACTGCACTCTCAAATCTCCGGACAACTGTTTGAACGAAACCTGTGAACAGTTAATCGGGATCTGCGACTCGTATGTCGATGATTCCCACGTTAAGAAGAGTCTGCCGACTACAAAAAACCCAAGCATATGGATACCTTAATGTGTTTCTGTGCTAGACATAGTTCATTTCTTGGTGTTTTTCCTTGAAACCATGGCTCACATCTTGATGTGTTTCTGTGCTAACCATGGCTCATATCTTAGCTTGTCTCTGTGTGTGTGTGTGCTGGACATGGCTCCTATCTTGGTGTGTGTCATGTTAGTCATATCTCATATCTTGGTGTGTCCGTGTTAATCATATCTCATATATTTATGTGAGTCTGTGTCTAATCATAACTCATATCTTAGTGTGTATCTGTGTTAGTCATGTGTCATATCTTTGTGTGTGCATGTCTGAGTTAGTGATATCTCATATCTTTGTGTGCATGTTTATGTTAGTCATATCTCATATCTTTGTCTGTGTATGTCACATCTCATATCTTTGTGTGCATGTCTATGTTAGGCATGTGTCATATCTTTGTGTGTGCATGTCTATGTCAGTCATATCTCATATCTTTATGTGCATGTCTATGTTAGTCATGTGTCATATATCTTGGTGTGTGTAGGTGTTAGTCATGTCTCGTATCGCTGTGTGCATGCCTGTGTTAGTCACATCTCATATCTTTGTGTGTGCATGTCTGTGTTAGTCACCTCTAGTGACTCGGGCAGATGGTGCTCGTAAACCTGGGAGGGCCAACCATCTAAGGGCAGAATCTCCCTACAGAAAAGATCATCTGCTGCCTTGCGGGAAGATTGGGGACAATCAAAGGCTAAGGAAAGCAAACCTGAATAAAATGCTGGCTGAAATCGGATGCACTGGGCCACTGGCGCAGAACACAGTGCAACGTTTTAACGGGTGTTCAATTCAGAGTGGATCTGGCAGACTCTAGTTGTGATGTTCTGTCTGTGGGGGCGATCAACATACTTAACCTGACAGCTGACCTCATGTGAGAGTCTGGAATCCTACTCTGATTGAACCCTGATCGCAGAGAGAGAGAGAGAGAGAGAGAGAGAGGGAGTATAGGATAACACAGTAATAATATGGCAGCAGAATTTGATACATACACATTTAGATAATGACAGACAAGTAATACCATGACGGACAAATTGTACTAAAGTAGCAAGGCTAAGAATAACACTTTTTGATTTGACATATTGACCTGTTAACAACTTTTGGTCAGGAGGCAGCCTGCACTTTTGCCACTAAGTATACTCGTGAATAGATAGATAAAGACTGCATTGGAGATTAACCTTGAAGGCTATAATGTTAGTAGGGTCGGCACTCACAAAAGCCGCGGTGAGGAAAGATGTTTGGCACATTGTCCTATTGACAACTTTCATGAGATAAGTATTCACATGTACCAGTGGATATTTATACTCTAGATCTGTACGTATGCAATGGGTAGAGAAATTGCAGCAGTCAAAAATACGTAAGGTCACCTTTGTGTACGTACCAGGACATGCGGGGATACGGGGAAATGAAAGAGCGGTAGGTGGGCTTGCTGCGCTATTGTTGAGGACAGTCAACCAATGGCTCGGGCGGACATCATCAATGCCCTCCGGGAAGTTGGAAGGAAACAGGACTTCGACAACCATGAGTTCACGTCACTCCTTCGGATGAAAGAGATGGGAGTTAAGATGGTCAAAGCTAGAAACGAAAAACTTAGCGGGCGTGTAAGAAGACTAATCAACCAACACAGATCTGGAGTCGTCAGTCGCGGGACACTTCGAGACTTGGTTGAGAAGGGGATCTGAGCACCTATGGACATGTTCGGATTGCAATGATGATGACCCGCTAATAACTCAATATACTCTAAAGAATAGAAATCACAAGTTAGCCCTAGTGAGAAATAGG
Source organism: Megaustenia siamemsis (assembly GCA_032433765.1). NCBI lineage: Eukaryota > Metazoa > Mollusca > Gastropoda > Stylommatophora > Ariophantidae > Megaustenia > Megaustenia siamemsis. Next base: position 95,167,397 of record JAVIAB010000073.1, read on the forward strand.
TTAGTGTGCTAGTATCGTATTCCTTTTCTCGAGTCATATCTTTAGACTGGGAACTGCTACTACATATATGATGATACAGAGTTTAGATATCTTCATAGTTATTACACATAGATCACCGGTTGTACAGGTGATGTATATAGTGAAGTACCTAAGAATGCTAAAATCAATGTTCTTGATTTTGATGCTCTCAAGTGGTTAACACCGCTGTTTAGTTGAGCCATCTCTTAGTAGATATTATTTGTGACATTTCTAATTCTGTCTTTCATTCTTTTAAATATTACAACTCGTCTTGATTGACACTTCCTATATATATATATATATATATATATATATATATATATATATATATATATACTTATTCAATGCTACTCTTAATCTACCTACTATTGTTTTCTTGAGCACAAAACTTATGAATATAACTTGAAACACTTCTCAACTAAACTATGTCTCCCTGACGGAACTGTCTCTGAATCTTCCTTCTACATCTCTATATAAAACTAACTAATTCCGTGGAAGACCATAACTATAAAAACTCACGTCTGCCTTCAGGCAGTTTCGGCGGAAGCCGGATTAAGCTTGTCTATTTTACATTTTCTAAACTTCTGAAAATTTCTCTCAACTTTGTACTTACTAAATCGTGTAATGCATGACGTTAAATACCCTGTTTCATTTGCATAATTTATTGGCTTAGTCTTCACTCAGCCACTTGAATGTGAAATTCAATTCTAGATTACTTTTGTATCAAATTTTGCAAAACAAAACTCCATCTTGACATTTAGTTAATCTCTGAGTTAAGAAAATAATGCTAACATGAACTCTAACAGTGACATCGCTCTCATAAACTAAACCTGACCTGAGATTGTTTATCAACCTAATTTTTGAACATGTGACGGTTAGGTCAAGTGAAGTCATGTTTACATCTATTCCTTAACCTTTCCAATAGAAGCTACAATTATCCATTCCCCAAAACTGCCTACTGTTCTTCTGTGTACATGTTAAAATTGTACTGTTATATTTTATCTACTTAACTATGGGTAACTCCGAAGATATCCTACCCATGCTATTCTCCTATTATGTGATCTATTCTTTCCTAGTTTATATACTATTAAATTATCACTTAGGGGCAGTATAGTTAGCACCAGGAGAGCAGTCAGGAGAAATGTAGCAAATGCTGAGAACTTTGGCAGCAGCAGAGATATAGAAGTAGGCAGTCAGTTGGACTAATCTATGAGCAGAGATATAGCAGTAGGCAGTCAGTTGGACTGATATATAAGCAGAGATATAGCAGTAGCCAGTCAGTTGGACTGATCTATAAGCAGAGATATAGCAGTAGGCAGTCAGTTGGACTGATCTATGAGCAGAGATATAGCAGTAGGCAGTCAGTTGGACTAATCTATGAGCAGAGATATAGTAGTAGCCAGTCAGTTGGACTGATCTATAAGCAGAGATATAGCAGTAGGCAGTCAGTTGGACTGATCTATGAGCAGAGATATAGCAGTAGGCAGTCAGTTGGATTGATCTATGAGCAGAGATATAGTAGTAGCCAGTCAGTTGGACTGATCTATGAGCAGAGATATAGCAGTAGGCAGTCAGTTGGACTAACAATGAAGGCTATTGCTGAGTCAGTCGAAAGAGTATCATGCTGGCTCTGATGAAACTGAGGCATATCAACAAGCTCCTAATAATCTGATGTTCAGAATATTAGGCGACTAATTTACACGTCGACCATTCCGGACTCCAACGTAAGGCAACAGTATAGCGACAGTTTAATCCTTGCTATCTATCTATTGACCTTTCGAGCCGTAGCCGGCCCATAGGGCATAGACCCAGATACTCTTTCTCTTATCTAAATTTTTATTCTAGCCATTTTCAATCGTTGGGAAGATCTTTTATCAAATCACGCCATTTGTTTCTGTTCTGTGCTAGCAACTCTATCTCATTGAGGGAGCCGATTCCTGCTGCTCTTGCCTCTCTGATCAATGTTCCTCTCAGTGTCTCTCTAGGTCGGCCTCTTTTCATCTTACCTGTTGTTTCTCACATGAGGGCTTGCTTTGTTATTCGGTTATTATATCTCCTCATCACAAGTCCAACATATGACCAATATGACTACGATTGCAATACCGACAGTTTAAAGTAATGAAATTCCCAGCCTGACCTATCTGTATAGCTTATTATCAGTTTCTGATCCACTCCCTCTTGCAGAATTACGTCATGTCAAATTAACTTGTACGCGAGTCTATATAAAAGGGTATGGCAATTACAAGCCATTTTAGACTGCTACCACCACGAAGAGGACATGCTGGGTTAAAGCTAAGACATGTAAGTGTACCACCGGCTCAAGACTGTAAATTCGAACATAAGTGTTGCGTAGAGTAAGTTTAGTTATTGTGTATCGAATATATATTGTGAGCTTCAGAGTCAATGCAAAAGGAGGTCCACTCCTGGTAGTCATAACCAAGGCTGGCCCACATCCCTTAGTGTTAATAAGCTAAAGGGCAGAAACACTTGCCCGACGGGGATCTACTTCTGATGATCAGATTGCCTCCTGTATGAAGTGTTTCCTACTACTATCGTCATCCTCGTGAGGGAGTTCCATCGACCCTGCCAAATCTATCGGGACCTCCCGGTTACATCTGAATATCTTGTGGCGTATCTTTACAAAACTCACAATTACAATTACATGCACCACGATGTTGCTTAGCTGAATTATACCGTACATTACGGGTTATTTTATTACATTGTTATATCAATAGTACCAGTATTTGTACTAATTCTACTACAACTACCACCAGTACAGCTACACTTTTATATTGTTATTAAAGCGTAACTACTGCCACAATTACTAAAAAATAAATGAAAAAAGTTGTAAGTAAAACTCACAGCAACGCCTTTGTTTGAGGTTGTTCCGATAAATAGAAAGTCACAAACAATGAAGCAGACCAAATATGTGCTCATCTTGACTGATCTCTTAAATCTTGTTGCCATCAGGTTTGGTATCCATTGGTAAGCGATAGGCTGTGGATAGTTAACAGATTAGAAAAGGCAAATAATAGGGAATTTAAGTACGAGACAATGTGTGGATCATTTATTTGTATCTTCTTATTCTTCCTTATTTGTTCACAGGTCGACAACACAATCAGCGGTTTGCAACAACTTAGTTTCTCCATTCTGTGTGGTCCGTAGCCATCCTTCATAGGGTAATGCATGTCTGGCCAACACTTTCATTATATAAACCACATTAAATACACCTACAATGGAATGCCTTCTGATTTCTTGATGTCTCAGCTTCTTGCACTCAATATCAGCTCATTTCTATTTAACTGGATTTCTGTGGTCCTTTCCCAGTGAAAGATGCTGTTCAAATGCGGCAGATGCGCCTCTGAACCAACAACCATACACACTGGTCTATTATAGCGCTCTCCATTATCTCCTACACTGTGAGAACCACAAGCAGGTCACTAGTTCGGGAAATACAATGCCTTAAGTCGACGATGTCTCGAAGTACTGGCAAGAAAAACACAAGGATCAGATGCGGGTGATGTCAGAGGATGAGCAATGTCGTCACCTTGTCATCTTATACGAGAAGTTGTTTCTGTCTTTGATTGGGCTACTCTGATTATTTTCATTCTTAGTTGTACACAAATAGACAGACATTCTTAGCTGTACACAAATAGACAGACATTCTTAGTTGTACACAAACAGACAGACATTCTTAGTTGTACACAAATAGACAGTCATTCTTAGTTATATACAAATAGACAGACATAAAAAAATACAGAACGAGGCTATGAGCATAATTCCTGTATGCACAAATGACACATAATGCAGAGCTATGTATTTCCTTCTTGATTTTCCCAATTATGAAAGGCGTGATACACTTTCGTTAGGCGTGATACTACCTTCTAGTCAACGCTTACACACAACATTCACTACATACTGAGATCAGCAGTCAGAAATAAAGCAGCTTCAAGAATTGAAAATCTTGGAAGTGTCAGGCCGAGCACATTGTTCAACAATTTTGTTCACTCGAGGAAACAAAATTTGGCCAAGAATTGGTAATCGTGCCAGCAGAGTGTTGGACGTCCTTCTCAGTATTTATCAAGTTGAAAGTGCAGAAAACAAAACTTGGCCAAGAATTGGTAATTCAAGAATTAGTAATTCAAGAATTAGTATTTATCAAGTTGAAAGTGCAGAAAACAAAACTTGGCCAAGAATTGGTAATTCAAGAATTAGTAATTCAAGAATTAGTATTTATCAAGTTGAAAGTGCAGAAAACAAAACTTGGCCAAGAATTGGTAATTCAAGAATTAGTAATTCAAGAATTAGTATTTATCAAGTTGAAAGTGCAGAAAACAAAACTTGGCCAAGAATTGGTAATTCAAGAATTAGTAATTCAAGAATTAGTATTTATCAAGTTGAAAGTGCAGAAAACAAAACTTGGCCAAGAATTGGTAATTCAAGAATTAGTAATTCAAGAATTAGTATTTATCAAGTTGAAAGTGCAGAAAACAAAACTTGGCCAAGAATTGGTAATTCAAGAATTAGTAATTCAAGAATTAGTATTTATCAAGTTGAAAGTGCAGAAAACAAAACTTGGCCAAGAATTGGTAATTCAAGAATTAGTAATTCAAGAATTAGTATTTATCAAGTTGAAAGTGCAGAAAACAAAACTTGGCCAAGAATTGGTAATTCAAGAATTAGTAATTCAAGAATTAGTATTTATCAAGTTGAAAGTGCAGAAAACAAAACTTGGCCAAGAATTGGTAATTCAAGAATTAGTAATTCAAGAATTAGTATTTATCAAGTTGAAAGTGCAGAAAACAAAACTTGGCCAAGAATTGGTAATTCAAGAATTAGTAATTCAAGAATTAGTATTTATCAAGTTGAAAGTGCAGAAAACAAAACTTGGCCAAGAATTGGTAATTCAAGAATTAGTAATTCAAGAATTAGTATTTATCAAGTTGAAAGTGCAGAAAACAAAACTTGGCCAAGAATTGGTAATTCAAGAATTAGTAATTCAAGAATTAGTATTTATCAAGTTGAAAGTGCAGAAAACAAAACTTGGCCAAGAATTGGTAATTCAAGAATTAGTAATTCAAGAATTAGTATTTATCAAGTTGAAAGTGCAGAAAACAAAACTTGGCCAAGAATTGGTAATTCAAGAATTAGTAATTCAAGATTTAGTATTTATCAAGTTGAAAGTGCAGAAAACAAAACTTGGCCAAGAATTGGTAATTCAAGAATTAGTAATTCAAGAATTAGTATTTATCAAGTTGAAAGTGCAGAAAACAAAACTTGGCCAAGAATTGGTAATTCAAGAATTAGTAATTCAAGAATTAGTATTTATCAAGTTGAAAGTGCAGAAAACAAAACTTGGCCAAGAATTGGTAATTCAAGAATTAGTAATTCAAGAATTAGTATTTATCAAGTTGAAAGTGCAGAAAACAAAACTTGGCCAAGAATTGGTAATTCAAGAATTAGTAATTCAAGAATTAGTATTTATCAAGTTGAAAGTGCAGAAAACAAAACTTGGCCAAGAATTGGTAATTCAAGAATTAGTAATTCAAGAATTAGTATTTATCAAGTTGAAAGTGCAGAAAACAAAACTTGGCCAAGAATTGGTAATTCAAGAATTAGTAATTCAAGAATTAGTATTTATCAAGTTGAAAGTGCAGAAAACAAAACTTGGCCAAGAATTGGTAATTCAAGAATTAGTAATTCAAGAATTAGTATTTATCAAGTTGAAAGTGCAGAAAACAAAACTTGACCAAGAATTGGTAATTCAAGAATTAGTAATTCAAGAATTAGTATTTATCAAGTTGAAAGTGCAGAAAACAAAACTTGACCAAGAATTGGTAATTCAAGAATTAGTAATTCAAGAATTAGTATTTATCAAGTTGAAAGTGCAGAAAACAAAACTTGACCAAGAATTGGTAATTCAAGAATTAGTAATTCAAGAATTAGTATTTATCAAGTTGAAAGTGCAGAAAACAAAACTTGACCAAGAATTGGTAATTCAAGAATTAGTAATTCAAGAATTAGTATTTATCAAGTTGAAAGTGCAGAAAACAAAACTTGACCAAGAATTGGTAATTCAAGAATTAGTAATTCAAGAATTAGTATTTATCAAGCTGAAAGTGCAGAAAACAAAATCAAAGTGGCCGTGGAAGCAGAAGTATTGGCTTTGATAAATCATCTCAAGGTAAGGCAGTCATTTACACAGATGGATCTATTGTTCGATATAGATGGAACTGATGGGTTTTCACAGCCTGGGTTAGGGGAAGAAATGTCAAAGAAGACAGCAGTGCGTTTATCTTGACAACAATAAATTCGACGATGGAAGTCATGGCAGTAACTAAAGGCAATAGCCTTATGGTGTGAGACATACACATGTACACGCTTATGCTTTCTCAGTGACTCTATGAGTATGGTCAGGAATATAGATATCGGATTTGCTCGAAAGCAGGGCTGGAATTTCTGAAGACGTCAAGACAGATTAAAATCTGCTTAATTGTATAGTGTCACGACATTTGTGTGCAAGAGGGAACTAGTGAGTCGACAGACTTGCTGCGTTAACTGTTATGGAGAGTGAATGGACTAGGCTGACATTCTCAGTGGCTCTCGAGGAGGCAGAATGAGTGCTTCAGGCAATGAATATAAAGATAAACGTTGAACAGACTGGAAGAACGAAAACGGATTCCAGCGGAAAAAAATATGAGTACCTCCGAAGTCTGAGTTATCTGCCTGAGAACGTCAAAGAAGTGTTGCTAGACAAGAGCGCTACGTAGAGACCCAAAGAAGTATGGTAGATCAACACAGAACTGTTGCTACTTGTTGAAGATGTAGTGTTTAATGAGGAGGGAATGCGAGAACTTATTGAGTTGTGTGATGAGTAGTGGACTTCCGGTCAATATGGCGGATAGGCGACAGGGAACCGTTAAGACACTGTCTGAAAAGTGTTCCTTGTTGCAGTTTGCTCATTTTCCAAGTCCGGCTCGATGCTGGAACTACTGAGAAGTGTTCTGTGCACACCGTGAGCTGTGTGTTTCATCTGGATGGTGTTTCTATATAAATATTGCTGACGATGATTGATGCTATCGTATGACAAAGGACAGCTTAGATGCGTTCACTGTCTGTCCAATAATATGATTATGTCTTTTGACGTGTGCTTGTGTTTGCTACGATGGGAATTGCAACTGCCTTGCTTTGTTAGGATATTCGATGAGATGTTTATTCGGATGATTTCACTGGTACGGGCGGTTGAGCAATTATGAATGTCCATTAGTTTGCAATGAAACCGGGACCTTCGAATAACCATAACCATAATAACCATAACGAAGAGTAGTGCCAACTTGTCAAAATTACCCTTTTTAATTTATTGATGAGACTATCTCCCCCAAAGCTATCTTTAGATTGTCAACTTTGACCTCCCTTTAATTTATAACGAGACCTTCCTTATTATTTGGTGCCTTCAGATTATACTTACGTTTCCATCCTGTGGCATGTTGGAAAGCGCTGTGTAATTTTGTTTATGCACGAGTGTGATCGTGAACTCCGCCTTCATGTTTGGCTCGTCAAAGCACGGAAAAGCTTGCCTGGCATAGGTCGGCTCAAACTTGCTTGAGACGATTTGTCTGGATTTTAGAAAATACAAGAGTTATCTGTCCGTTTGTCCATAGCAGTGATTTATACATTAACTAACCTGTCAAAATGTTTCATCTGTCAATATGCCACACGTGCAATATGTTCATTCAACCGTCCAGGGGGGACAGGTTGGTCTCGAGGCAAGACGCCTGCCTCGAGACAGAGAGGTTGTGGGTTCAAATCCCGGCTGCACCGGTTGGAATTTTTATTTATGATTTCCTTCTGCGGCAACCACCCCTGGTCTCAGCAGCGAGGCCCGGCTTGAAACGTCAATTACTCATGGACGGATAAAATATGAGTACCTCCGAAGTCGGAGTTATCTGCCTGTACGGCGAGAGGCCCCTGTGCACACGGCTGCCAGGGAAAAAATGGATTAACACGCAAAATTCAGTTGCTAGTCTCTAGGGCCTTCGTCAGAGGTAACAGCTGGCGATCGAGGAAAAAAAAAAGAAAAGATAAAAAAATTCATCCGTCCGTTTTTTTTTCTTTCTGGCATCCATCTATTAATTTACTACTTGTAATCTGGCAATAGAGAGTCTTTCTTTCTTTCTTTCTTTCTTGCTTTCTTTCTTTCATTCTTTCTTTCTTTCTTTCTTGCTTTCTTTCTTTCTTTCTTTCATTCATTCTTTCTTTCTTTCTTTCTTCCATTTTTTCTTCAGTTTATCTGATCACATATCAATCTGTTTGATAAATATAGACTCAATCCACCCACTTATCAATCATATCGTCCTCTTCGTAAATCATCCAGTTATCATATTATCCACATGCGAAATGACATATTATATGAGATCATGGAATCTAGCATGAATTTTTTCTTAAATCATGTATTCCAATTAAATCAACAGCTACAATTTAACAAATATACATACAATATGTACTATCAAACATATATTGCAATTTAAAAAAAACACTAATTATTCCCCCCCCCTCAACAAAATTTAAACAGCGTAGTAGCATCAACTGTACCTGTTCTCCCTTGTCACCGTGTTGTAGTACGTGCTCTTATAGATGCCCATAATAGCCTTGGTCAAACTGCCCTGGAAGCTGAGCGATAAAACAACTGCCTTGTCTACCACACTGGCTGCCTCGATCACAAAGAACGCGTTCAGTGGGTAATAGAAGGTTTGGGCAACGCCGATGACTTGTCCAGTGGCGTTGTCCCTGAGAGTTGAGCTAGTGACGTTCATATACGATGTGTGAACGTGAATGATGAAAAATCGAGTGGGGGCATTTACTTGAAGCTGTCAAAATAAGAAAAAAAGTTTACTTGTGCATTGAATTAGCGTTTGTTTAAATCAATGTTTTGAAACGGAAAGGGGGGGGGGGGTGTGAGGCTTTGTCCCCTGGTGAGCCACATGCTTTTTCAGGGGGGGGGGGCACAGATACAAATACCATAATTGGGGAACCACTACACGAAACATGGAAGCCACTACACGAAACATGGAAGCCACTACACGAAACATGGAAGCCACTGCACGAAACATGGAAGCCACTACACGAAACATGGAAGCCACTACAGAAAACATGGAAGCCACTGCACGAAACATGGAAGCCACTACACGAAACATGGAAGCCACTACACGAAACATGGAAGCCACTACACGAAACATGCAAGCCACTGCACGAAACATGGAAGCCACTACACGAAACATGGAAGCCACTGCACGAAACATGGAAGCCACTACACGAAACATGGAAGCCACTGCACGAAACATGGAAGCCACTACACGAAACATGGAAGCCACTACACGAAACATGGAAGCCACTACACGAAACGTGGAAGCCACTACACGAAACATGGAAGCCACTACAGGAAACATGGAAGCCACTACAGGAAACATGGAAGCCACTACACGAAACATGGAAGCCACTACACGAAACATGGAAGCCACTGCACGAAACATGGAAGCCACTACACGAAACATGGAAGCCACTACACGAAACATGGAAGCCACTACACGAAACATGGAAGCCACTACACGAAACATGGAAGCCACTGCACGAAACATGGAAGCCACTACACGAAACATGCAAGCCACTACAGGAAACATGGAAGCCACTGCACGAAACATGGAAGCCACTACAGGAAACATGGAAGCCACTACACGAAACATGGAAGCCACTACACGAAACATGGAAGCCACTGCACGAAACATGGAAGCCACTACACGAAACATGGAAGCCACTGCACGAAACATGGAAGCCACTACACGAAACATGGAAGCCACTACAGGAAACATGGAAGCCACTGCACGAAACATGGAAGCCACTACAGGAAACATGGAAGCCACTACAGGAAACATGGAAGCCACTACACGAAACATGGAAGCCACTGCACGAAACATGGAAGCCACTACACGAAACATGGAAGCCACTGCACGAAACATGGAAGCCACTACACGAAACATGGAAGCCACTGCACGAAACATGGAAGCCACTACACGAAACATGGAAGCCACTACACGAAACATGGAAGCCACTACACGAAACATGGAAGCCACTACAGAAAACATGGAAGCCACTACACGAAACATGGAAGCCACTACACGAAACATGGAAGCCACTACACGAAACATGGAAGCCACTGCACGAAACATGGAAGCCACTACACGAAACATGGAAGCCACTACACGAAACATGAAAGCCACTACACGAAACATGGAAGCCACTACACGAAACATGGAAGCCACTGCACGAAACATGGAAGCCACTACACGAAAGATAGAAGCCACTGCACGAAACATGGAAGCCACTACACGAAACATGGAAGCCACTGCACGAAACATGGAAGCCACTGCACGAAACATGGAAGCCACTGCACGAAACATGGAAGCCACTACACGAAACATGGAAGCCACTACACGAAACATGGAAGCCACTACACGAAACATGGAAGCCACTACACGAAACATGGAAGCCACTACACGAAACATGGAAGCCACTACACGAAACATGGAAGCCACTACACGAAACATGGAAGCCACTACACGAAACATGGAAGCCACTGCACGAAACATGGAAGCCACTACACGAAACATGGAAGCCACCACACGAAACATGGAAGCCACTACACGAAACATGGAAGCCACTACACGAAACATGGAAGCCACTGCACGAAACATGGAAGCCACTGCACGAAACATGGAAGCCACTACACGAAACATGGAAGCCACTACACGAAACATGGAAGCCACTACAGGAAACATGGAAGCCACTGCACGAAACATGGAAGCCACTACAGGAAACATGGAAGCCACTACACGAAACATGGAAGCCACTACACGAAACATGGAAGCCACTACACGAAACATGGAAGCCACTACACGAAACATGGAAGCCACTGCACGAAACATGGAAGCCACTACACGAAACATGGAAGCCACTGCACGAAACATGGAAGCCACTACACGAAACATGGAAGCCACTACACGAAACATGGAAGCCACTACACGAAACATGGAAGCCACTACACGAAACATGGAAGCCACTACACGAAACATGGAAGCCACTACACGAAACATGGAAGCCACTACACGAAACATGGAAGCCACTACACGAAACATGGAAGCCACTACACGAAACATGGAAGCCACTACACGAAACATGGAAGCCACTACACGAAACATGGAAGCCACTACACGAAACATGGAAGCCACTGCACGAAACATGGAAGCCACTGCACGAAACATGGAAGCCACTACACGAAACATGGAAGCCACTACACGAAACATGGAAGCCACTACAGGAAACATGGAAGCCACTGCACGAAACATGGAAGCCACTACACGAAACATGGAAGCCACTACACGAAACATGGAAGCCACTACACGAAACATGGAAGCCACTACACGAAACATGGAAGCCACTACACGAAACATGGAAGCCACTGCACGAAACATGGAAGCCACTACACGAAACATGGAAGCCACTGCACGAAACATGGAAGCCACTACACGAAACATGGAAGCCACTACAGGAAACATGGAAGCCACTGCACGAAACATGGAAGCCACTACAGGAAACATGGAAGCCACTACACGAAACATGGAAGCCACTGCACGAAACATGGAAGCCACTACACGAAACATGGAAGCCAAGCACAGGGATGCAGATGTTTGTAGATCACAACTCTTAGGTATCACTTTTCCCACTCAAATAATTGTTTCATTAGTGGCGCCTATAAAAGAAGCGCACATGAGAAGTATTTAGTGGACTTCAAAAGTGGCAACAATCGATGAACGGATCTCATTAATTGTCTGCGACAATATTAATTTTACTCTCCAACTTCTATCATGCCCAACAATAGGGAAATCTGCTATTTTGCAACCGAATCTATAGTTATTGTTATTGCAACCGTCATATGTCAAGCATACATTTCTATGTAACCGTTTTTGTGTAATATATATATATATATATATATAATAATAATAATAGGAAACGCTTTGTACAGAGCTTTGCAGCAGGAGGCAATCTGATCATCAAAAGAGGACCCCGACGAGCAAGTGTTTTGGCCCTTTAGTTTCTTGTCCCTCTAGGGGAGATGGGCTCGCCTGGGATTCGTCGACGTGCTGCTGCATGACCTCTAAGGCTAACACTATAAATTCGGCACAAAATAACTACACTTACTCTAAACAACAAAAATAACTACACTTACTCTAAGCAACAAAATAACTACACTTACTCTAAACAACAAAAATAACTACACTTACTCTAAACAACAAAAATAACTACACTTACTCTAAGCAACAAAAATAACTACACTTACTCTAAACAACAAAAATAATTACACTTACTTCATGCAACAAAAATAACTACACTTACTCTAAACAACAAAAATTACTACACTTACTCTAAGCAACAAAAATAACTACACTTACTCTAAACAACAAAAATAACTACACTTACTCTAAGCAACAAAAATTACTACACTTACTCTAAACAACAAAAATTACTACACTTACTCTAAGCAACAAAAATTACTACACTTACTCTAAGCAACAAAAATTACTACACTTACTCTAAACAAAAAAAATTACTACACTTACTCTAAGCAACATTCGAATATAGTCTTACCTCTCCTCATGTAGTATTAATTTCTCTCTCCTTTCTTATTTCTACATCCTACTTTCCTAGCCCTCCACTTGATCATCTAACATGTAGTTATAGATAATTGTGCTTCACCGTTTGTTGTCGTTGTCCTTGTATTCTGAAGAAGGCCACAGGCCGAAACGTCAGTATTGTGTTGTGTTCCTTCCTTGTAAAGCTGTCATCATACCTTGGAGTGTCTAACACACCCCACCACTGGATCCTTAACTGTTTTGCCTTTAACCCAGCGCGCTGCATATATAATACGATCTATATAAAGGACAGAGGGGCCAATTAAATTATCTTCTTCTTTTTGGGGGGTTGTGAAAGCTCAGTGGTTAGTGAACTGGACTAGTAACGACAAAAAGTTTGGTTCGATCCTGGTCAACGGATTCAAGTATACCCATCCTTAAATGAACCACAGGTTGTTTCCAGTAAAAGCCGGCAATAGGCTAGCCACATTACCCACAAAATAATGGGCCGAAGGTCCGTTTATAAATTATGGGTGTTAACACTATATTCTTAATGTGGCACCAGGTCTTTCTTTCTTTCTTTCTTACTTTCTTTCTTTCTTTCTTACTTTCTTTCTTTTTTCTCTATTGCTTTTAAGCTTGTGAGAGGAAAGATTATTTATAATCCTTTACTCTCGATTGGCCTCTTCTACTGTCACGTCATCGAGCATTTCCACTATTCTGTCTATTAATTTTTTGTTTGGAGGAATACATCCGTGTCTTTTTTTTTTCTCAGTTTGTGTTAGCAGCTGCATGGCTGTTTATCTTGTGTCACGTAACTATCCCATTTAATTGGTTGTTCTTTATACCCTCAACTGCTAAAACTGTATATAACTACATGTGTCCCATTGCTATATATGCTGGGGGTTTAACCCACTAGGGAATAAAGAAGAAAGTCCAGTGCAGTCGCAATGTAATATACAGGTCCCAATTTTTCTTTTATCCCTGATAGTGAAAAAAAGCACTAAGCCCTACCATGAATCGGAGCATAATTCACGTGGTGAACAATTCTTGTGATTTATCTCATAATGACGGTTGTATCAGTAAGTACAATTATTTTCTTCTAACACCAAATTTAGTTATTATTTTAAGAAGTCGTATCTTTTTTTTTTATTTTGTTTTCCAAATCTTGTGTCTTGCTTTCAAACATCTGCTACCGCTGAAAATTGTTTCAGTTAATGTGATTTTCGTGTATCCATGTCTCTTTCAAAACTTATATAAACTGTTGATCGCTTTATTTGTTTATAATTTGTCATGAACTTATTCTTACTTCATTGGGTTCTATCCTGATCGACGGCTTCCGGGTTCACCCAGCCCTAAATGAGTACCGGATTTTTAATGGAAAAGTAAAGCGGTACCGGCGTAATACTGACCACATTACCCCAAAAATCATGTGCTGAAGGTCTGTAAAAATTATGGTCACAGACACCATGTTCCATATATGCCACTTGGCGTGACAGGGCTCTTCACTTTTTTTTTTAATACTTTTATTCTTAAATTTACTTCTTTGGATTCATCCGGTCGGCTATTACTTCTCTTTGTCGGTAGCTCTATAAAGGGCCCTGCGTCGGAGTAAATTGGCTTCGTGTTGTATTTAATAGCTAGATTCGATATCTGCGCATTTATTTCCGATTTCATTTCGGCATTTTTTTTTACCAGGTTTGCTTTCTTACTTATCATACCGGTTGGCGTAGGCGATCATGTCCCTCCACAATCTTCTATCTACAGTGCATCGTATCAGTTCTGCTGTTGACTGTTTTCCATGCCATGACACCAAGCTATCCAGTATTTTCTCTCTTTGTCGTCCGCGATCTCTCTTTCCTTTTTTTTTGCCAGTTGTAACCAAGTATTCCAACTTTCCTCTTCTCATGATGTGCCCGAAAAATGTTGATTGCTTCTTTCTGATGTTTTTTTAAGAGCTCCCTTTCTGTGTTGGCCTCTTTGAGAACTTCCTCTTTGGTCTTTTTAGCTGTCCAGGGAACTTTCAACATTCTTCTGAGAAATCCCATCTCTGTGGCCACTAATCGTCTTTTCATTTGTTTGTCTACTGTCCATGATTCGCTTCCATAGGTCAGAATTGGTTCTTTATAGCACCGATGAACTCTCTTTCTCATTTTTATTGACATAGATTTGTTGCATAAGATATTCACTTATAGCTGGAAAAAATGTTGGCATACTCTAGTAGAGAGGTTGCAGTAATAAAACCCATTGAAGAAATGCCGATTCGGTAGCTGGTGAGGCACCCGTTCACCCTTTATATTATACACATATGTGTAGTTATGTGTGTATGTGCGAAAGATGTGACATGCGTGAGAGAGAGAGAGAGAGAGAGAGAGAGAGACAGAGAGACAGAGAGACAGAGAAAGTGTATAGTCAAACAAAAAAAACGTATAAAACAAAGAAAAAATAGCAGGCACTAACTACCTCAATGGACTCATTGCCGTAAAAATCTCCATGGTCTCCATAGAAGTCTGGAAAAATTGTGATGTCATAATGGACCGGAAGTACATCTCGAGACATGCGTAGAGACAGCCATGGCTTAGCTTTAATTTCCTGACAGGAATTAGAAAGAGATCAAGCGTGAACACTTATTCTTCTGCTCATTCTTCATCAATTGCTCTTTATTCAGTCATTAACGACAAGTAATTGTTACAAAAAATTCTCACTATTTTGTAAGGATCCATGCAAGTTTCTAACATTGTAAATTAATATACATTTTAAAAAAGAGGAAGAGAAACTAAACAGTCTATTACATCGTTATCATTGTTCCCACTTTTGTAGTCTGTTGTGATCTGGGTGAAGAAGCGGTGATATAATCTCAGATTGGGAATAAATCCCACATACCCAGTTCAGTCACTACGTAATGTACAGGTTAGAGGTTTTATTGCACCTCCGACTGTCGAGAAAAGTCAAGACCCTTTTCGAAATGTAAGCGACATAACGAGATCAGCAAATTTATATATTTTGTTAATATGCTTATTTTATGGATTGTTAAGTAATGTTGTTACATAATATTTACGTTTTTTCTTTTTTTTTCTTGTAATATTGTCCCATTCAGCTGTGTGGCATACAAGAGAACGAGAAGGTTGTCAATTTGGGCAAGGACTGATCACATATCAGGGAATGAGAAAGTTGATTTTCTTGACAAGGACTGATCACATATCAGGGAATGAGAAAGTTGATTTTCTTGACAAGGACTGATCACATATCAGGGAATGAGAAAGTTGATTTTCTTGACAAGGACTGATCACATATCAGGGAATGAGAAAGTTGATTTTCTTGACAAGGACTGATCACATATCAGGGAATGAGAAAGTTGATTTTCTTGACAAGGACTGATCACGTATCAGGGAATGAGAAAGTTGATTTTCTTGACAAGGACTGATCACATATCAGGGAATGAGAAAGTTGATTTTCTTGACAAGGACTGATCACATATCAGGGAATGAGAAAGTTGATTTACTGGACAAGGACTGATCACGTATCAGGGAATGAGAAAGTTGATTTTCTTGACAAGCACTGATCACATATCAGGGAATGAGAAAGTTGATTTACAGGACAAGGACTGATCACATATCAGGGAATGAGAAAGTTGATTTACAGGACAAGGACTGATCACATATCAGGGAATGAGAAAGTTGATTTACAGGACAAGCACTGATCACATATCAGGGAATGAGAAAGTTGATTTACAGGACAAGGACTGATCACATATCAGGGAATGAGAAAGTTGATTTACAGGACAAGGACTGATCACATATCAGGGAATGAGAAAGTTGATTTTCTGGACAAGGACTGATCACTGATCTTTCTGCAAGGCAGCAGCTGTTTGTAGTCAGGGGTTATTTCCCCAATAGAAACTAGTTGTTACTTGAGTAACGAGTTTGACCTATCATGGTTTGCATCACGTTTACATTTTTCTTTCTTTATGTGCATCATTCGGTCAAATAGACAAGAAGACCTGTTACCAGCATCAGGAGGGAGCTACCATTATTATACTACTATGTAATTCAGATGTGAATAAAGCAGAATAGCTCAGGCCAAAATAGCAGTTCAGAAGATGAAAAATATCTTATTCAACAAATCGATGTCATTAGAAGTGAGAAAGAGAGTTCATCTGTGCTATTTAGAACCAATTCTAACCTATGGAAGCGAATCATGGACAGTAGACAAACAAATGCAAAGACGATTAGAGGCCACAGAGATGGAATTTCTCAGAAGAATGTTGAAACGTTCCCTGGACAGCTAAAAAGACCAATGAAGACATTTTCAGAAAGGCTACACAAAAAGGAAACTCATGAAAAACATCAAAAAGAAATAATCAACATTTTTTGGGTACATCATGAGAAGAGGAAAATTGGAATACTTGGTTATTAAATAAATAAAAGGAAAGAGAGATCGCGGACGACAAAGAGAAAAAATACTGGATAGCTTGGTGTCATGGCTTGGGAAACAGGCAACAATAGAACTGATACGATGCACTGTAGATAGAAGATTGTGGAGGGACATGATCGCCTACGCCAACCGGTATGGCACATGATGATGAATGAAATGTGAACAGCTGGAGTATATAGTGACAACCGGAAAAGTTTAGGGAAGAAAATATTGAGGAAAACAGAATGGGGAGAAACCCGTTGGTTTGAGTAAACAGTTTGATGTGAGATCAGCAGAACTGATAAACAAATGAATAGATATACAGTTTTGGACAGACTTGATCACCAAGGCCAGCTTGTACTGTATCTGATGGTGATGATAATGATGATGATGTGGGTATTCTAGCAAGACTACCTGACACTTCGTGTATATATTTTTTTATAGAGTTGTCTTTCCTTGATTTAATCACGTGTGCTTCAGGGATATATCTTTGATGTTAGACTTGAGCTTTTGAACTATTAGTTAGAGAGTAATTTATTGATTGATCAAGATTTTTATAGGAGAAAGGATCGTACAGATTGAATGATCGTACTGATTGACATATCGTACTGATTGAATGATCGTACTGATTGACATATCGTACTGATTGAATGGTCGTATAGATTGAAGTGTAGTACAGATTGAATGGTGGTACAAATTGAAGGGTAGCACAGATTGAATTGTCGTACAGATTGAAGGGTTACATGGATTGAATGGTCGTACTGACTGAATGGTCGTACAGATTGAAGGGTTGCATAGGTTGAATGGTCGTACTGACTGAATGATCGTACAGATTGAATGGTTGCATAGATTGAAGGACCGTGCGCTCTGAAGTGATCGTACAAGTAAAGTGATAATGAACCTGAAGTGATCGATCATTTATGACACTGAAGTGATCTGTAATATGAAACTGAAGTGATCTGTAATATGTAAATTAGGTGATCTGTAATATGTAAATGAAGTGATCTGTAATATGTAAATGAAGTGATCTGTAATATGTAAATGAAGTGATCTGTAATATGTAAATGAAGTGATCTGTAATATGTAAATGAAGTGATCTGTAATATGACACTGAAGTGATCTGTAATATGTAAATGAAGTGATCTGTAATATGTAAATGAAGTGATCTGTAATATGACACTGAAGTGATCTGTAATATGTAAATGAAGTGATCTGTAATATGTAAATGAAGTGATCTGTAATATGACACTGAAGTGATCTGTAATATGTAAATGAAGTGATCTGTAATATGTAAATGAAGTAATCTGTAATATGAAACTGAAATGATCTGTAATATGACACTGAAGTGATCTGTAATATGAAACTGAAGTGATCTGTAATATGAAACTGAAGTGATCTGTAATATGTAAATGAAGTGATCTGTAATATGTAAATGAAGTAATCTGTAACATGTAACTGAAGTGATCTGTAATAGGAAACTGACTCCACAAACATACTTCTTGTGAATAAATCGGTTCCACCTTAGCTCTGCTCAGAGTTACATTCTCTTTGGTTGTGTCATCAGTTGCAGGAACCTCACAGGTATCTTTAGTAACCTTCCACGTGACGACACTAGCAGTACCGATAAGTAAAACAGAAACCACCGAGGAAATAGCTACCACTTTTTTAGGAAAACTCTGAGACTTATTTGGCTCCATATGGGAACTTGTTTGAAATATTCACTAGTTTTAGTCGTTGCAAAACTATGACTTCATAGAGATGATCTGTAATGAAAATAAAAGTGTAATTAAAAATATAAAAAAAAAAAAACAGTGCAGAAATGACATACGATAAAAATATAACATTAAATAAATCTCGCAGAAATTGTATGCGGTCAAGAAATATTTTAAAATAACGAGTCACGTATAAATTATACATATTCAAGGAGAAACTATTTTTTTAAAAAAGCAAGGGACTAAAAAAATATAATGTAATGGAGGTAGAATTTTAACTAAGAAGTCACAAAGAAATGATATGCAATCAAGGTTGAAATACAAGTATTTTAAGATAACATGTCACATAGATATAATATGTACTCAAAGTGTGATAAAAAAGAAAACAACTTTTCAACTCATAAAAACGTCAATATAACAGACACTGGCATTTACATATATACATATTTAAGGTGGAAAAATTCTCGGCTGAATGTTAAGAGTCTATGAATTCCTGGAAATAAGTAAAAATGATTGATTAAAAAAAATATTCAAACTGTCAAAATAAAAAAAAAAGAAGTAAATAAATCGTGCACTAATCAGCGCGCTTCCCCACATCCAGTCAGTCCAGTAGACGATTGGGTGTGCCTTGGAGCAAGAGAACATTTTCTCCACCTGCCCTGCACAGTTTGTGGCCGTCCTTCGCTAGATAATCCTCCATGTTATCACTGTGTGAATCTCCTCTTGGTTACACACTTTCGACAGTTTTTGGCTGATCATTTTTATTCTCTTACTCTTCTAAAGTAAGTAAAAGTAAAGAGCCCTGTCACGCCAAGTGGCGTATAGGGAATATGGTGTTAGTGACCATCATTTGTATAGACCATCGGCACATGATTTTTTGGGTAATGTGGTCGGTATTACGCCCGTGCCGATTTTACTTTCCCAGAAAAAATTCGGTACCCATTTAAGGCTGGGTGAACCCGAAAGCCATCGATCAGGATCGAACCTTGTCCTTTGTTCTTCACACGTAAGAGAGACTAAATGTATCCAAACAAACTATCGTACACAAATTATTTACAATTTAACATTAAATCGGTCACAATAGGTAATCAAATCGTTTAGTTCCGCGCTATTTTAAACAAAATATGTTTTAAAAATCTTCTCCTTCATAGAAACATTGCGAGGATCATTCTTACATGAATAAATATAGTCGACTACATATGTCAGTCTCATCCGCAGATGAACAAACTGAAGTGATAAACAGGAACATCTGTACAAGTTATTTTTCTGCTCGTAAAAAAACAAAGCGCTGGGAAGATTTCCCACAATGCTCCTTAAGGTTACATTGGTGAAAAGCTTGATAGATTTAATTACAGATTACGCGACAGATTTTGTTTTTGAAGTTTTCTCATAATACATCTGCTGTATCCATTAAAAGGCGTCTTTTCTTGTTATATTATCATCATCAAGTATTTGCTTTTTGGCTACGGTATAGAAGATGCGATGAGAAATTAAAAGCCAACCTAATTTTTATTGGTTCTCTTATGTAAAGATCGATTGATGACTATTTCACTCATTTCCTGAATCTGTGTTATCGGGTCTATTTTATCATTATTATTTTAAAATCAAGGGAACGCTTTGTCAACTTCGAAGGCTGGCTACCATAAAGCCATTCCGCTGTCTTGCTTTGATAGTGCAGATTGTCATAGGTTGACTTGTCAATCTTTTGATATTACTCGTCCTTGTTAGTTTTGGTATGCCTCTACTTCTTTTACCGTGTCTTTTAACATGTCCCAAAAATCTAATTTGTCTTGTTTGAATTGCATTTAATAGGTCTATTTTCATTTTTAGTTGTTGTAATCCTCATCGTTTGTTTTCTTCTCTTTCCGTTTAATTCTATTCTTTCCATCTGATGGCAGCGTCCCTAGAAATGATTTTTTCCCCTTTTTTTTAGTCTTTTATCGTTTTTATGAATCTGTCTGCATCTTGTTTGAGTTGGAGCTTTAGAGTGTGTTTCCAAAGATTCCGGTCCCCGGCTATTTCTTCCCATGCAGGGTTTATGTTCATTCAGAGTATACTTTTACTGTCGGAAGCAGCCCCTGATGTCATACCCTACGCCAAATGAACAGAATGACTTATAACATGTAAATGCTGCTTCCCGTGTTGTGTCACCAAAATGACGAAGCTTGAGTGTCCTCTCCAGGGCACGAGCTTGGGCAGAAAAAGAAAGAGGTAAGTTGTTGCCCATGCACCTTGCTCCTTTTCTAAACGCAGCCGAACGATCCAAAGGTCTAGCAGGGCAAGAAGAATTTTGTGTCAACTATGTCGCAGGAGTTGCCAGAGCAATGTTGAAATAAAAGCTGAACTGCCTTAGGGACTTCATTTCCAGATTTTTCCACAGGGCTTGCTCTCAAAGTCTATTCCGTGGACGGATACCCGCTAGACAGCTGGGGTTTATAATCGTAGTTGACCTTCTCCTAGATAGGTTGTCATTTTTAGGCTAACGGATCGCATCAACCCAGAGAGGAGTTTATGGCACCTCCGATTCGCCGATGAAAACGTCATGGGGCATATGGGTCATTTAATAAAATTGGCTACCCCATGCAATTAATTCACCCCACCCTCCGCCATATGCCTACTCTCAACTATATTACGCAACATCTTCTTGGAAAGAATCATTTTATCAGATTATTTAGAAGACCATGAAAATAGTGTCAGTATAGGCGGCAGTATTACACAACAGGCCCTTTTTTTGGAATCCCCAGTGGAAAAGACAGAGAGGAAGACCAAGGAATTCTTGGAGAAAACAGATAGAAGCAGAGATGAGGATGATGGGGATTAAGTGGAATGATCTTAAAAGAATGGCAAGAAACAGAACGACTTGGAAAGTGTTTGTTGAAGACCTATGCTCCACTGGGAACTAAAAATGTAGAAGAAGAAGAAGAAGAAGATAGGCGGCAGAACTATTAATAATCTGCGGTTTGCTGATGACATCAATGGTTTAGTGGGAGCAGAACAAGAATTAACAGATCTGATACAACGACTAGATAAAAACGTCTGGTGCATACCGCACGGAGAACAATGCTGAAAAACCCAACTGCTTACAAATTACTCTAGGGACATTGTTGCAAAAATCAGAAGAAGAAAAATGGACAAGAACCATAACAAGCTGATAAATTTAAATATTTAGGGTAAATTGTCGAAGATTAAGGCTCGAAACATGAAATATCGGCTAGAATAACAAACTAGAGCGACCATTGTAAGATTAAATCCTAGTTAGTAAGATGTCAATATCACTCTTGGCTCAAAAATCAGGCTGATATATACCCTTATTATATCAATTCTTCTGTATGTTTGCGAAACAGGGACCCTTACAGCAGAGCTACAGAAGAATATGCAAATTAAAGAGTTGAAACGTTTTCCGTCTTACCACTTCATACTTTGTATCCTTGAATGATAAAGTTCGTAACAGAATACAACACGCAATCGGAGTGCATGATGATCTTTTGACTACTTTGAAGAAAGACAAAATTAAATGCTGGAGACAAATAATAATATATGAATATTATTATAGAGGGAAACTTCCGAGGCGATAATTCAGCGAATCATAGGAGGTGGAGGAGGTATGTTTACAGCACTCGGAAAAAATGACAAATAATATACAACAGAAATCGTGGCAAGGCGCTGTGCCAATGAGTACTGGTTCGATCCTGCTTCGGACCATATATTGTTCAATGTTTTCTTTCTGTTGTTGATTATTTGTCATTTTTACATACCTCCTCCTCCTATTATTCACAAAACAAAAGAAATAGTTTGACGATCTATCCTGCTCATCTGGCCTGGCAAGGACCATTTTCCAAGAATCTGTGAATTGAGAAATAGAGGTAGGCAGACAGAGGGAAAGAGAGAACAAGATAACGTCAAAGATTAGACAGGCCTCGAGTTCCCAGAGTCCCAAAAATGGCTGAAGATAGAGATACATGGCGAAGGTTGACGAAATCTGTCAGTGGTGCCTCAACGATCCACTAGGATTAAACGGTGAAGAGGAAGAAGAAATTCAAAATATCCTTCTAAATGGAGATAATAGGTTTTTAGGATTTGCTTTCATTAATTTTTCGGTATATATAGAACAACAACAACTTAAATGGTTTGGCCACCTGGTCAGAATGAATCCTCACCAATCACCATCAAGGGCGTTCTTCTCGAGAATGCATGGAAAAAGACCAAGAGGAAGACCCAGAAGAAGATGGATAGATGCAGTGACAGAGACATGTAACAACAAAGGAAAATCACTAATTCAGACAATTCGAGCAGCTCAAGAACGACAAATGATATAAACCACGACACCTTTTAGGTATCAGTGAAAAGAGAAAAGAAGAAAGAAGAAAGAAGAATTTTTCGGTTTGTGTCGAGTAAAAAAAAAACAATTTTCTCGCCCAAAACACACAGAAAACACGGCAATATCTATCATAAACAATAACATAGAGCCATTAGTATGGATATCAATAACAAAAAATGCACACACGCAGCAAATAAATTTGTTCACGGAAAGTGGTGCGGCGAATGTTTTATTCTATTATGCTTCAGATTCTTCCGAGCACACTTCGCACTGGTTGTTGGTTACTTGTATTTGTGAGCGGAATGCAGAGTTGGTTGTTGGTTACTTGTATTTGTGAGCGGAATGCAGAGTTGGTTGTTGGTTACTTGTATTTGTGAGCGGAATGCAGAGTTGGTTGTTGGTTACTTGTATTTGTGAGAGGAATGCAGAGTTGGTTGTTGGTTACTTGTATTTGTGAGAGGAATGCAGAGTTGGTTGTTGGTTACTTGTATTTGTGAGCGGAATGCAGAGTTGGTTGTTGGTTACTTGTATTTGTGAGAGGAATGCAGAGTTGGTTGTTGGTTACTTGTATTTGTGAGCGGAATGCAGAGTTGGTTGTTGGTTACTTGTATTTGTGAGAGGAATGCAGAGTTGGTTGTTGGTTACTTGTATTTGTGAGAGGAATGCAGAGTTGGTTGTTGGTTACTTGTATTTGTGAGAGGAATGCAGAGTTGGTTGTTGGTTACTTGTATTTGTGAGAGGAATGCAGAGTTGGTTGTTGGTTACTTGTATTTGTGAGAGGAATGCAGAGTTGGTTGTTGGTTACTTGTATTTGTGAGAGGAATGCAGAGTTGGTTGTTGGTTACTTGTATTTGTGAGAGGAATGCAGAGTTGGTTGTTGGTTACTTGTATTTGTGAGAGGAATGCAGAGTTGGTTGTTGGTTACTTGTATTTGTGAGAGGAATGCAGAGTTGGTTGTTGGTTACTTGTATTTGTGAGAGGAATGCAGAGTTGGTTGTTGGTTACTTGTATTTGTAAGCGGAATGCAGAGTTCAGCTGCGAAGCAAAAAAATATTAATCTTTAACCCTACCAGACCTGAGGCCCTGAACATAACTGTCACCTATACCTGGGTTCCTGAGCATTAAAGAGAAAAAAACCAAAATGATATAGAAAATTATTAGTTACATGCAAACAAGTGGTTAGAATAAGATGAAACTTGGAGACATTGTACTTGTGTCTTGCAGACTTTCCAAGAAAGGCCTAACTTTGTATATTCTGTCTTATCGATATCTGCGTCTTCCTCATCAATTATGTGTAAAAAAAAAAAAAAAACCTTCAATGGGCCAACAATCTGTCTCGAGTCTTAACATTTCAAAATCCGGGAGTAAACCCAACAAAGTCAGAGCCCTCATTTGTTCAATAATCCCGATAACTGGGCTTTATACATAAATATTCCATATAGATCCTCTGTCCATTTCTTCCACTGTGGCATCCTTGAAATTTCTGGCATTGTAGGAGTTGGGCTTTGCTTTTGGTGGGGCCGGAGGTTGGTTTTCTGTCAAATTTTGCCAGAAAGTATCATCCAAAAACAAGGATAAAAAGTCATTCGGTTCACTCTTTCCTCTCTGATAGATCCAGGAATGTTCACTGAGCCATTTCCATTCCCATTGAAAATCAGATCTGTATTTGGTGATACAAAATTCCTTGTCCAACCTTCATCACCACCTAGATCTAGACCACATTAGCTATTTGAGAGACACGCCCCACTTCTCTTACTGTCGATCTAGCTCTAGATCTATAAGGTTCAAGATTTTCCTCATCACTCGAGCTCTCACTGTCTGTGTCACTTGAACCGGAAACGTATTCTTTATGAAAATCTGACTCATCAGAGTCTGAAACTAGAAACGTATTCTTTATGAAAATCTGACTCCTCAGTCTGAAAATAGAAACGTATTCTTTATGAAAATCTGACTCCTCAGTCTGAAACTAGAAACGTATTTTTTATGAAAATCTGACTCCTCAGTCTGAAACTAGAAACGTATTCTTTATGAAAATCTGACTCCTCAGTCTGAAACTAGAAACGTATTCTTTATGAAAATCTGACTCCTCAGAGTCTGAATCAACAAAAGTATCGATCACCTGTTGGACTGTGAAAAGCCTATGCCTACTTGGCTTTCTTGTTGAAGTGTTTGGTTCATCAGCTGCTCGTTTCTTTGTGAATTTTTTTCAGAATTTATTCACGTCAAACCACACAAAGTCAATTCAAACACACGGGGGCAGTCATTTGCAACACGGCTAAACATGAGGTGTGACCACGATAGTTTGGTTATTTTTAGTGTGTGACGTATTGTACACATCATCATTGAGTGCCTTCTCCGCATCGAAGGTTGGCTACCAAGGAGCGCCATTCCACTCTGTCTCTTGCTTTGATGGTGCAGATTGTCATATGTTAACTTGTCCATTTTTGTATGTTACTCGTCCATGTTAGTCTTGGTCTGCCTCTGCCTCTTTTACCTTGTATTTTTTCCTTCCAATATCACTTTTAGTAGGCTGTTGTGTCTTTTAACATGCCCCGAAAAATTTTATTTGTCTTGTTTGAATTGTGTTTAGTAGTTCTCTTTTCATTTTTAGTTGTTTTAAAACTTCATCGCTTGTTTTGCAGTGTGCACAAAGTACTGAAAATTATATACAGTGATATAGCGGCAGTGATATATTCTTCCAATATTAAGAAGAAATAATCATCATTTTTTAGCCATGTAATGAGAAGAGAACAGCTGGAATACATTGTAACAACTGGGAAAATTGAAGGACGATGAGATAGAGAGAAGCAAAGAGAAAAGATACCAGACAGCTTAAGAGATGGATTGGCAGAAGATTAACAACAGAAATGATAAAAAAAACTGTCGAGATCGAAAGTTGTGGAGAGACAGGATCAGCTACGCCAGCAGAATTGGTACTTGATGATGATGATGATATAGCGGCAGATTCGGAAATTACCAAAATCTCGGTACACCTGCCTGGTGGGGTTAAGGTGAAAGAAAAAAAGATCACATATCATAACTCCCATAGCAAATAAAGTGTAGCCTCTCCACATCTTTTAAGCATATCTACCGCGAGAGAGTGGTCCACTGGTCACAATGCAGATGCTATTCCTCCCTCACAAAATGTTATAGGTACACATTTTTTTTCTTCTTTACTTGAATTATGTGGAACATATTTTGAACTCTGGTGCTACAGACCAACATTGCTAATCCTTCCTCGTGTTACACAGAGTCCATCTTTATGCTCTTGTGATGATGTCAGTAAACATTTACCACAGCCATCTATAGTGTTGGCTGAAAAGTGCTCCTTGATCACTCAAAGCTTGTGATGCCTTCAGCTATGCGAGCTACAGACGGCTGACGTCATTTTATCTACAATCGCTCCTGATTGCAAAGCTGAAAACGTCACAAAGTTTTGGTGATTCCTGAAGGTAAGGTAAAGGTCAAGTACGAGACTTGAATCGGCGTTTTAGCACGCGAGTTTTCACCCATACGTGCTCGGTCGCCTATCCAGAAGTGTTCGGAGACTTCTGAATGGTGTTGCTTCAAGCATCGAAACTCACGATGCGAGACGAGATTCCTTACTTTCCCAGAGTACTACCCTGGTACTCATTTCTGCCAGCGGCTGGGTCGACCGCGGATTTTTTTTTTCCAACCACAAGTACAGCTTACATTGCTTCCAGCGGGAATCGAACACTGGTTGTCCTAGAGTCGGTAGCCTAGTCAGATGGTTTTCCCAACTAGGCTACCGAGGTCCCCTTGAGGTGGGAGAGGTGGGGTGTTCTTGTGTGATTCCTAAAGCTTACTAATACTTATAAATGGCTTTGACATTTACCGTTTTATCTTGATATTATAAAAAAAAATAGGTAAAGGGTTCTATGGTAGAGGAAATGTCATATAAGTGACCATTCTTAGTTTTCAACGACAGTTGGCACTTCCAATGAGTGAGGTGGGTGGTCGGTATCATTCAAGGCCGACCGATGGTATAGTTCTGAAATTTGTATTGAGGTCATTAAGTGAAAAGTAAACGGTGTTCGTCAAAATGTGTGGCTGGTGTGGCCACGTAGGTTGTGTTCAATTCTATTGTTCCTAATAAACTCTTGTCTCAGTAGAACAATTCTTATCTCCTGCATCACTTATACAGGATGCTATATGTGGTGGAATTGCGGTCATTACTCAACATTTTTATTATGATATTTAACATTTCATAACCTTCACCATATTGTATATGTCGTGGTCAGTCTCACGCCACATCGCTCTACTTTATGAAGAAAATCTCTTCAGACCTAGGGTCGTGTTCATAAAAAAAAATTCTTAATTTGTAAGAACTCAACCCGAAAACCATAAACAACTACGCTATGGCGGGTTCATTGATGACAGTTCTATCCTTAAATCTACGTACACTTGTCTGCCTGCTCACATTAAAAAAAAAAAGTTACGAGCCTCGTCACGCCAAGTTGCGTATAATGAACATTATGAATATGATGTTAGTGACTATAATTTTTACAGACCTTCGGTGCATTATTTTGACCGCTTTACTTTCCCAGAAAAAAATTCCGGTACCAATTTAAGGCTGGATAAAACCGGAAGCCGTCGATCAGGATAGATCTGTTGTCATTTGTAGTCCAGTTCACTAACCACTGAGCTATCATGGCTCCCGCCTGCTTACATACTTGTCTACAAGAAAGTGTACCTTCATGTTTGCATGTTTGTCATTCTGCGTGTCCGTGTTTCTGTTTGTCTGTCTTTCTGTCTGTCTTTTTGTCTTCCTATAGGGGCTCCAAACGTCGGAAGTGCATATTGTAACAGCAGTCAGTGACTCATTGCCACCTGCATCCGTTAGAATCAGCGAACCCAAGCTAGTCAAGAGCATCTTCTAGTGTAAGTTCTGGAAACAGTTTATCTTGTCCGGGGAAGAAAATAGAAGACGAAGATGACATGCAAAGCCATTACTAAATGCCAATTGGACATTCGAAGTCGGATGAGTTGATTATATATGCTCAGATATAACCGAACAATTGCTGTGATCGACGACACAACGACAGTGCGCTTATGTAGTGCTCCTTCAAAAGCCAAAGACGGAGATGTGGAATCATCGTGCGGACACAAAAATATAGTTACGCTTATCTGCCGTCTTTCCCACCTAAATCTCTTGCTCTCGCTCTCACACACACACACACACACACACACAGATGCACACGTGTAAAACACACTCCGAGATCGCGATATTCACACTACCGACGTTATCTTGCCGTAATATCAGCCCAATCTTTATAACTATAATTTTCAGCCAAGTCCCCCCCCCGTCTCCCCCCCCCCCCTCCTCCCCGGTGTACGGTACGCTGTATTTACCCACAAAGTAAACCTTCCGGTTTCGCCCAGTAGAAGATATCTGTTGAAACGTAACTCTGAACAAATTTCGGCAGACATTTTATACAAAGAAGATAATATAAAAAATAATTCTTTACAAACGCAAAAACGCCACTTGACATATTACATTTTATCTACATAGTGTATGTTACGTTACGCCATTTCTGTAGTTTGCCGTTTTTTTTCCTTATATTATTTTTTTATACACTTGTTAATGTGCTGTAATATCCGCATTTTGAACAAAATGATGACGTCTGGGACGCACCAAGATGGACGCTTGCGTTCGAGCCATGATGAAAACATTTTTGACTTTGCTTGTCCCCAACGGATTGTCTCATTCTATTAGAGAACATCAGGATTAAGAAATGCAATCATGGGTTTGATAATAAATGTTTCTACACAGTTCGTTAACCATCGCTGTAGATCAAGTCTTTATTCTGCTGGCTTCGTTCGCGGCCTTGGAAGCTAATGACCTAACTTGTGCAGACGGTTGGTTTGGGGCAAATTGTACGTTACAATGTCACTGCTATAATGACTCAGTTTGTGACAAAACTACAGGGACATGCCCAAACAATAACAGTTGTCAGCACGAATATTTCGGACCCCAGTGTCAGTACTTGGATCTCGTTTACAAATACGCCCAAAAATCTGAACTTACTTTCCTGTTTGATAACAACGACACCACATGTAATCCGGACACAAATTCTACATCAGTTGAGGCAGCTCTCAATCAATCTTTGCCGTTCTCCTGGTTTAGGATTTATGTGAATGACTTAACAAATCCGGGACAGTTTCACGGTAAAACTAAATGGTTCTGCCTCATGTACCAATGAATCAAGGTTTGTAGTTAGTCAGCACGAAATTGATGACTTTTGCCCTGGGGCTGGTCTGATCAACAAGTTACGGATTGAAGGGGCGATAGTTGCAAATATCTGCTCCATCTACATTGGCGGGGGTCGGAATGTGGCTCTCAAACAGAACATAAACCAGACCGACACATTTAATGTTTGTTATACATGAGACGGATGTGGACCAGAGGCCGCAGTTAATGGCAAAACAAAGACCAATCTCTATGACAATGACTGCACACGCACACAATTGAGAAGTGGAACCAATTCTCTTTATTGGTATCTGAACTTTACCACGCCCCAGAAGATTCACACCATTCGAATCTATCATCGAGCTAGATACTAAGATTCGGGTAAAGAATGCCACTCTAAAGGCTTTCTCTGACAGTGGCGGCGTAGTGTTCCAGTATAATGATATATCATACCCTAACGTTTCTGTGAACACTATTGTAGTCACCACACAAACGCCAATGGACACATTAAGATTGAGTTCTCACTGACCATTTCGCAGGCCGACAGTGCACTGACGGTGTGTGAGGTGCAGACATTTACAGACACCTATTGTCTGGACGGGCATTGTTGGTCGTTTTGTGCAGTGTGTAGTGGGTGTAGCAAAGGCTGCAACGTCATCATCGGTACGTGTCACGGCAAATGTTCACATGGGATCTATGGGCACGACTGCTCCAGGTCTTGTCTCAGTGACTGTCCTTTATGTGAGAAAAAATCCGGAAAATACCTACAATGTAAACATTCTGGCTATATTTGTAATGACACTTGTCCTGATGATAATTTTGGGTTGCAGTGCGAACAGACGTGTTCTGATGGCTGTGACATCATATGTGACCCGGAAAGTGCAGACTGTACGTGCAAGGAAACGTGCTACTGGTCAGACTGCACTCACAAATGTCCGGACAACTGTTTCAACCACACCTGTGAACAGACAACTGGGAACTGTACATGCAAGGGAACGTTCTACGGGTCAGACTGCACCCTCAAATCTACGTACAACTGTTTGAACGTAACCTGTGAACAGTTAACCGGGGCCTGCGTCTCGTATGTCGATGATTCCCACGGTAAGAAGAGTCTGCCGACTACAACAAACCCAAGCATATGGATACCTTTCGCGGTCGCTGCTTTTCTACCTCCTCTTCTGCTTCTCTTGAATTGAGCCATGGCTCAAGTATATATCCGTGCTAGTCGTAGCTCATATCTTAGTGGGTGTCTGCGATAGCCATGGCTGATATCTTAGTGGGTGTATGTGCTGTCCATGGCTCATATCTTAATGTGTGTCTGGGCTGACCATGATTCATATCTTAGTGTGTGTCTGTGCTGGTCATGGTTCATATCTTAGTGTATATCCGCGCTAGACATGGCTCATATCTTGGGGGGTGTCTGTGCTGGCCATGGTTCATAACTTAGTGTGTGTCTGTGCTGGCCATGGTTAATATCTTAGTGTATTTCCGTGCTAGCCATGGCTCATATCTTTATGTGTTTCTTAGCTAGGCATGGTTCATATCTTGGTGTGTTTCCGTGAAGCCATGGCTCATATCTTAATGTGTTTCTGTGCTGGTTATGGCTCATGTCTTAGTGTATTTCCGTGCTAGCCATGGCTCACATCTTAATGTGTTTCTGTGCTAGACATGATTCATATCTTGGTGTGTTTCCGTGCTAGCCATGGCTCATATCTTAGTGTGTTTCTGTGCTAGCCATGGCTCATATCTTAGTGTGTTTCTGTGCTAGCAATGGCTCATATCTTAGTTTGTGTGTGTGTGTGTGTGTGTGCGTGTGTGTGTGTGTGTGTGTGCGCGTGTGTGCTAGCCATGTCTCATATCTTGATGTGTGTCATGTTATTCATATCTCATATCCTGTTGTGTCCGTGTTAATCATGTCTCATATCGTCATGTGTGTCTGTGTTTAGTCGTATCTCATATCTTAGTGTGTATCTGTGTTAGCCATGTGTCATATCTTTGTGTGTGCATGTCTGCGTTAGTGATATCTCATATCTTTGTGTGCATGTTTATGTTAGTCACATCTCATATCTTTGTGTGTGTGCATGTCTATGTCAGTCATATCTCATATCTTTGTGTGCATGTCTATGTTAGGCATGTGTCATATCTTTGTGTGTGCATGTCTATGTCAGTCATTTCTCATATCTTTGTGTGCATGTCTATGTTAGGCATGTGTCATATCTTTGTGTGTGCATGTCTATGTTATTCATATCTCATATCTTTGTGTGCATGTCTATGTTAGGCATGTGTCATATCTTTGTGTGTGCATGTCTATGTTATTCGTATCTCATATCTTTGTGTGCATGTCTTTGTCAGTCATGTGTCATATCTGTGCGTGTATGTCTGTGTTAGTCATATCTCACATCTTGATGTGTGTCAGTGTTAGTCATGCCTCGTATCGCTGTGCATGTATGTGTTTGTCACATCTCATATCTTTGTGTGTGCATGTCTGTGTTAGTAACCTCTAGTGACTGGGGCAGATTGTGCTCGTCAACCTGGGAGGGCCGACCATCTAAGGGCAGAATCCCCCTAAAGAAAATACAATCTGCTGCCTTGCAGGAAGATTGGGGACAATCAAAGGCTAAGGAAAGCAAACCTGAAAAAATTCTGGCTGAAATCGGATGCACTGGGCCACTGGCGCAGAACACAGTGCAACGTTTTAACGGGTGTTCCCTGAAAGACTTAGTCTGAGGTTGAACATCGTGCGCCGCCAAGAAGTTGGCAAAACTTGCAATAAAACAGTAACAATGGAGAAGTGGGTGAAAGAATCCACGATCCACTGAACCAATAAAAGACCTATTGTTAATAATAACATGGCGGACACTGACTTGGTATGGACACGTCACGTGGTCCACGGGTCTTGCCAAAATCATTCTACAAGACACAGTATCAAGCAAAGGAAAACAGAGAAGACAAAAGAAAAGATGGGCAGATGACATCAGAGAGTGGACAGGAGTGTCTTTTGTTGTATCTCAGAGAGCTGCTTTAAATCACGACGATTGGAACCAAATTGTGAAATGGCATCTATGGTGCTTCCAACGATCTACAAGGTTGACAATTGATTGATTTATTGTTGTAAAATAAGATACAAAATACACAACCAATAAAAAAAATAAGTAAAATGAAAACTTGATCTGAATAAAGAAGGAACAATATCCTACAAAACTACACTGATTCTCGCTGACCTCGCTGTGTAAAGGAGTTTCTTTATATTTAGAAACCAAGAGCTAGACAACCTTTCTCTTTACTTTTTGATAGGTTGATCAAAGCTTTATTTTGCCACCTGGGGGGGGGGGAGGCGCTGCTTCATGAAAACATATTTTAGTTAGCCATAGGTGTGAAAGTCTTCGCCGTCCTTATAATAGTGGAGTCTGTGAAATGGTAACGTTCATGGACATGATGATGATAGGTGTGAAAGTCTTCGCCGTCCTTATAATAGTGGAGTCTGTGAAATGGTAACGTTCATGGACATGATGATGATAGGTGTGAAAGTCTTCGCCGTCCTTATAATAGTGGAGTCTGTGAAATGGTAACGTTCATGGACATGATGATGATAGGTGTGAAAGTCTTCGCCGTCCTTATAATAGTGGAGTCTGTGAAATGGTAACGTTCATGGACATGATGATGATAGGTGTGAAAGTCTTCGCCGTCCTTATAATAGTGGAGTCTGTGAAATGGTAACGTTCATGGACATGATGATGATAGGTGTGAAAGTCTTCGCCGTCCTTATAATAGTGGAGTCTGTGAAATGGTAACGTTCATGGACATGATGATGATAGGTGTGAAAGTCTTCGCCGTCCTTATAATAGTGGAGTCTGTGAAATGGTAACGTTCATGGACATGATGATGATAGGTGTGAAAGTCTTCGCCGTCCTTATAATAGTGGAGTCTGTGAAATGGTAATGTTCATGGACATGATGATGATAGGTGTGAAAGTCTTCGCCGTCCTTATAATAGTGGAGTCTGTGAAATGGTAATGTTCATGGACATGATGATGATAGGTGTGAAAGTCTTCGCCGTCCTTATAATAGTGGAGTCTGTGAAATGGTAACGTTCATGGACATGATGATGATAGGTGTGAAAGTCTTCGCCGTCCTCATAATAGTGGAGTCTGTGAAATGGTAACGTTCATGGACATGCGAAAGGTTTACACCCTCTCGAGCATGACTGGACGATAAACTACACAATGAATGAAATACAAAGATGCAAAGAATGCAGGAAATAACATCGGAATTAAACAGCCCTAAGAGAGCAGTAGCAGTAACAGATATTATTGACATTCAAGTTATGGTTTTTATGTGTGTAAATATAGATATTACTTTTTGAAGTTTGTTATGATTCGCGTTTATGAATAGATTTGACACCCGACATCCGGGAGTTTGCTTGTAAACGTTATACATCATCCCATCATCCACTATCATGCTGTTATAGTCACCATCAGTTTAGGACACTTATCTAATCGGTACTATGACATGTTGACATGGAAAATCTAGTTTTGTATTAGTTCTGGGATGGATAATATTTCTCCAACAGAACTCAGGACAGCGGGAAAGTCTTTGAAGCCCAACCACATAACCGTCATGGGTCAAACGGATAACGGTTTGTGTGGACGCTTTTGTTTTATATCAGTCAATCAAACAATCAATCAGTTAAACAATGGACCAGTCAATCAACTAATCAGTCAAACTTTACCTTTCATTACTAAAACACATATACTGATCGACTAACATCCAAACAGCGGATTTGTTTTGTTTCATAAACAAGTCGTTGTCTTACAAACTTACACTACAGTTATCGTGCATGATCTTCACCAGCTGGAGTTTCTTGTATGAATCTATTCCATGTGTAGGAGTTACTGTTCTTGGAATCTATTTGAAGACTGAAATAAACGTCCCCAAGCAGATTCCCCGTCCGTTTTGTCTATGAATTGGTTCAACAAATCTGATGGATTTTAACTGCACATTTGTCATCGTAAATTCAATACTGAATTATTAACTCACAAATTATTCCACATTATGATCATCGGAATATTGTTTGGTAAAAGTAGGACTTTTTCTTCTTTTCAAATCACTTTCAGAAATGGCTTGGCATTGTTATAAGCTGTCTGCCTGTCTATCTTGTTTTTCTGCAGATCCTCTATCTACCAACGCTAAACATTTACGTGGTACATAACCTTGTGACTGTGTTATGGTTTAAGTCACTGAGTCACTGCCTAGGCGCCCGTCTCTCACCACCAGTGGTTAATTGTTTACGTCTCTAAGCCTCTACGCCCATATTCCTCACATTTGCTAAGCCCCTGTGCCTCGGTGATGGACTTTAGCCACACGGACATATTTTAATGTGCCTCTCTGTTTTAAATTCTCTGTGTACTGCTCTAGTTTCTAGTTTCTAATCTACAGAAAGTACATTGCATATTAATTAACCAGACACACATTTGTACAGGCGTGTCACTGATAAAATGTCTCACAAAATCTCACTCTATATTAAAATATCAACAGCGCTAATCTGCAGCGTGGTGTCAGATCTAATAGGTAATGGCGGCGGCCGTCAGAGCTATCTCATGCCAGCAAACACAAAATATAAAAACATGTTTTTTTTAAAATATAGAACACAATTTTAATGAAAACTCCAGGATGTTCTCATGCACCTATTTCGTGGAAGCGAAGGTGGATCTGTTCATAGTTATCATCTACTTCATCGATGTATATTTAACGTACAAATTAAAGGTAAAGTACGAGGCCTGAATAGGGAGCCGAGATAGCTCAGTGGTTAGTGAACTGCACTACAAATGACAAGAGGTAGGGTTCGATCCCAACCGACGGCTTCCGGGTTCACCCAGCCTTTAATGGGTACTGGATTTTTTTCTGGGAAAGTGAAGCAGCACGGGCGTAAACCGACCACATTACCCCAAAAAATCACATGCTGAAGGTCTGTAAAATGTATGGTCACTAACACCATATTCCCTATACGCCACTTGGCGTGACGGGGGTACTTTACTTTTTTACGCGGCCTGAATCGGCGTCTTAGCACGCGAGTTTTTACCCATATGTGCTCGAAGTGTTCGGAGACTTCTGGATAGTTTCGCTTCAAACATCGAAACTCACGATGTGAGGCGGCATTCCTCACCTTCCCAGAGTACTACCCTGGTACCCATTTCTGCCAGCGGCTGGGTCGACCGCGTGGGTATTTTTTTTTTCCAACCACGAGTACAACTCACACTACTTCCAGCGGGAATCGAACACGGGTTGTCCGAACGTCGGTAGTCCAGTCTGGTGGTTTTCCTAACTAGGTTTACCGACGCCCCTAAAGTATATAAATTGATGATATTAAAGAGCAAACTTGGGTCACCCAAAGGGTTTTCAACATCTCTACAGAGAGCTTCAGTGGCGGGCCCTGAATGTTACCATGTGTTGCAACTTTTGTTATTGTAATTTGGTAAAGGTTTGCAACAGATGCTCATCTGGCTATTGTTACTTATATATGCTTCTATTTTGTGCTTGTTTTTCTTTATAATTCTGTATATGTGTTACAGAAAATATCTCATTCCGCGTCATGCACGCAGTAGCAAGAACGTGTTTGACTGCACATGAACAGCTGTTGTTGTGCACTATCACTCATGTCACATGCCTGCTGTGTTTAGCAAGTGATTCTTTCGACTATTTTATATGTTGTTCCTAAACACTCTAGTTTGAGAGATTCATCTTGTTTTTTGAACACGGTTACCTCCCTTCATTACCAGAAATCTAGTTTGACATTACTCACTAAATAGTAAGATATCACAGATGTTTGTAAGTGATATTTTAATTTCCGTGCACTTTTGCTCCTATTGGAAAATGCCTTTTTTTTATAATTCGTCTGTGGCAAAGACGAATGGTTAGAATACATTATAATTATATTTTTAACAAAATTCGTGAAGGAATTTGGAATATTTCTCAACAGAAAAAGTCAATATAGCCAATCTATTAAATGCTTCTTCTAATTAACAACAATGTACTAATGTATTACTAACATATATATTTATTGAGACAAGAGACTTTCTATTTGGTGTGCAGCAATACAATGAGAACCACTTCTATAAAACAGATTTTCAAAATGAGGGGATTATGGTAGTTCCGCGACCTTTTCGTCACTAACACAAAAAAAAACAGTACAGTACAGAGCAGTAACATTTCTTGAACCATAACTAAATTGTCACATTTAATATTAAAACAAGTAGCTGTGATGTAGATGTATATTTTTACACCAATTTTTCTAATAAGTCGTGTCCTACCATTTAGCTCTTTGATATGTTAGCACTAGCGTCTTCCTTACAACACTGTAAGTTATGCCGATGACGATGAAGTTAATCAAACCAAATGTGCCAAGATATAATTGAAACTTACAATTATACTTGAAATAAATAACTTTTACTGTCATGAATTAAGTAAATTAGTTCAAGCTCCAAAACTAATTCGTTTATGGTTTATAGTTTTCAACGATTATCACGGTTTCCTAAACAAATTCTGGTGGACAACATAACTTTAGAACGCACACACGCTCAGCAATAACAAAATCTCGACGTAACACACAAGACAAAGATGAGCCAAGTGCTTTAGTATGTGACGCTGCACGCAAAGAACAAAAGATGCTAAAGTTAATCGATCTGTGACCTACCATTTGTTGGCTACAAATATGAGCTGGAGATAGAGGAGATTAATGAGAAGGAGAACAAATATTCTTTTGCGATAAACAAACTGTGACTGAACTATGAAAGGATTAATGTGTCGTCACTTGTATTATGTTTAGGGTATTAAGAATTCCTAACAGGAAGGGCAGACGAGAGGAATATACAGAGTGAGAGAGAGAGCGGAAAGATATGCGAGTCAGAGAGTCAATGGGAAAGAGGTAAAGATTTTATATACAAGGTAACCAATCATCATCATCATCGAGTGCCGTCTCCGCAACGAAGGTTGGCTACCATGGAGCGCCATTCTGCTCTGTCTCTTGCTTTGATGGTGCAGGTTGTCATAGGCTGATTTGTCCATCTTTTGATGTTACTCGTCCATGTTAATCTTGGTCTGCCTCTGCCTCTTTTACCTTGTATTTTCCCCTCCAGGATTACTTTCAGTAGGCTGTTGTGTCTTTTAACATGGCCCAAGAATCGTATTTGTCTTGTTCTAATTGTGTCCAGTAGTTCGCTTTTCATTTTTAGTTGTTTTAAGACTTCATCGTTTGTTTTCTTTCCCTTCCATCCAATTCTACCTATTCTTCTATATATCCACATTTCAAAGGCTTCAATTCTCTGTTCTGTTTTCTTGTCTAATGTCCATGTTTTAGCACCATACAGGAATATTGAGAAGATGTAACATTTTGCTATTCTTAGTTTTAGCTCTGGTGTTATTTGTTTTGATGTTAGTATGTTCTTCATGACATTAAAATTACTCTTTGCCATTCCTATTCTTTTGTTTATTTAAGTTGTACATTTTCCATCACTGATTATAGTATGTCCAAGGTAGTTATAGTTCTGAACTGTCTTCAGGTCTATTCCATCAATTTTGATATCCACTTGTGGGTTTTGAGTATTTTCTTTGTTTATGATCATAGTTTTAGTCTTTTTGATATTCATATCTAGTCCATATTTTTTGCTTGTTATGTTTATTTCATTAAGTAATTGTTGTAGATCTTTAGGATTTTCTGCTAGTAGTACAGTATCATCAGCATATCTTAGGTTATAGATTATCTTTCCATTAATTTGTAGGCCTGGCATCTCTATGATGTTTTTAAAGATTTGCTCAGTGTATAGATTGAACAAGCTTGGTGATAGGATGCATCCTTGTCTTACTCCTCTTTTTATATCAATGGGTGTAGAGTTCTCTTTGTTATATTTTATTATTGCTGTTTGCTCCCAGTATAGATTGCATATTAGTCGTATGTCCATAGCATCTAGATGTATCTCTTTTAGGCATTCTATAAGTTGTTTGTGGTGTACTCTATCAAAAGCTTTGGTGTAGTCTATGAAACAGGCATATATTGGTTTGTTTACTTCGGTGTACTTTTCGATTAATATTCTCATGCAGAATATGGCTTCTTTAGTCCCGCTATTTTTCCTAAATCCAAATTGCTGCTCATCTAATTCAATATTGATTTTATTCTGAATCCTCCCTTGTATAACTTTTAGCAAGATTTTTGTAACATGGCTCATTAGGCTTATTGTTGTAAAGTCACTGCATTCAACTGCACCATTCTTTTTAGGCAATGCAATGAAAGTTGATGTTTTTAGTTCATTTGGTATGTATCCTGTATGGCATATGTCATTGCATATGTCTCTAATCACTTCAATGCCAAAATCTTCTAGTGCCTGTATCATCTCTATCTGTATGCTTTCAGGTCCTGCTTCTTTTCCCTTTTTAATTGTTTTTATAGCTTTTTCCACTTCAGATCTTAAGATTCTATAGCCTGATGTACATTTTATAACTGGTTTCTTGTCCCTTTGATCATGAAATAGTTCTGTTATATATTCCTGCCATCTATCTATAATATCCTTATTGTCTGTTAGCATTTTTCCTTTTTAATCTAAAATGCATCCACCTTCTGTGGTTTTTTTTATTTTTATTAGTCATTCTCTTTATTTCTGTGTGCATTCCTCTTAAGTCTTGTTTGCTTTCCATAGTTTCTATTTCTATACATTTTTGGCTGAGCCAGTCTTCTTTTGCCTTTTTGCACATTTTGCGTATTTCATTATCTATTTTATTGTATTGGGTAGTGTTCTTCGCTTGTCTCCTTTCTTCCATTTTTTCTAAGATGGTGTTAGTTATCCATTTTTGTGTTTTGTTCTTTTCTCTTTTGGGTAAGGTGTCGCAGGCTTTTTGTATACTTTTCTTTATACATTGCCATTTGGTTGTTACTTTTTCATCAGGATTTTCTCTTCTGTATTGTTCAATTCCTTCCTCTAGCGGCTTCTGGTATGTGTTCTTTACTTGTATTGTATAGGTATCTTTAATATCTTTTTGATTTAAAACTGTTATATCAAGTGGATTTGTTGATGAATTAGATTTTGCTTGTTTCTCTTTAGTTTGATTTTCATTTTAATCATTACAGGATTGTGATCTGAGTTAATATCTGCTCCTGGGTAGGTTGTGGCTTTCTTTACGCTGTTACGGAACCTTTCTTTTATCATTATGTAATCTATTTTAAATTCCTCTTCTTATCTCCAGGGCTTTTCCATGTGTATAGTTTCCTTTTCTCTTGCTCAAAGTAGGTGTTACATATTACCAGCCTGTTTTCTTCACAGAATTGTATTAATCTTTCTCCTCTGTCATTTCTTTTTCCTAAACCATGATTTCCTATAATGGTCTTATATCTACCTTTTCCTACTTTAGCGTTCATGTCACCCATTACAATCAAGATGTCTGTAGATTTCACTTGCTTCATAACTTTATTTAGGTCTTCATAGTTTGCTTCTATTTGTTCATTTGTGTAGTCTTGAGTAGGTGCATATGTCTGTATTATTGCTATGTCGAATGGTTTTGCTTTCAACTTGAGTAGTATAATCCTATCACTGTATGTCCAGTGGTTACTTATATATTTTTGTAGCTCTCTTTTTATTAGTATTCCTACACCCCTGTGATGTTCTGTTGTGTTTCCTGAGTATATAAATGTATATTTTTTCGTCTTCAATGTACCCACATTCTTTCCATCTTGTCTCTGATATGCCTAAAATATATATATTTATTCGTTCTGCTTCTTGAATCAGATTTTCCAATTTCCCTTGTTGATATAGAGTCCTAACGTTCCAAGTACTTATTTTAAGATCTTTCCTCCGACATAAGTTCGAATTCCTCCGACTCCCCATGGCTTCCTCTGGACTAGTACGTGATGAGACTCCAATCTCTTTCACGGTGGTCAGCCATATTCGTCTTTCGTGTTCTGAACATGCCTCTTGTGTACCACACACTTTGCTGTTTTCGCTTTCTGGGCCGTTGATCATTCTTGATTCCCCGTCCACCGACACAGACTTTTCACATAGGGGTTGAACATACCCGGTTTGCCGGCGACATTTTTGTCGAACCATGTGCTTGCCTATCGAACCGCGAACACACGACACAAAGAAGAATAAATCATGTTCCACTTAAATATCGATAATCACAGTTCATCCACACGTCAGAAGTAAAACATACACCAAACGGGAGAATAGTAACACATAATTTCACAACTAGACTGTCGCGTAAATCATTTAAATATATCAGCAATTGCCGAATTATAAAAATCGACTACACGAAGCCGCCATGACACCGGAAAATCAATAATAAGGTAACCAATAATTCACGACATCATTTGTAAATAGTTAGCAACATCTTTTTGTTATTATTTGTAACTTTACAATTGTTTCAGATGATTAATATAGTAATGATTGAAGTTTGATATTAAAAAAAAAACATCTCAAATACTCAATGAACAACAACAACAAAAGACGCTGAGTTTTACTTGAAAATAAAAATCAATTATACTCACTTTAAACAGCGGGCATCTGCTACTTCAGTATTATGAATGAACCTTCAGAATCAATTAGTCCTTAATTTGGGCATTTTAAGCTGCCGGTGAGTTTAGCACTTTGACAGGATTACCAGGCTCAGCCGAGACAATACAACTACTAGACAATACAACTACCAGACAATACAACTACTAGGCAACACAACTACTAGACAATACAACTACTAGGCAATACAACTACTAGACAATACAACTACCAGACAATACAACTACTAGGCAACACAACTACTAGACAATGCAAAAACTAGACAATACAACTACCAGGCAATACAACTACTAGACAATACAACTACTAGACAATACAACCACTAGGCAATACAACTACAAGGCAATACAACTACTATATAGGCAATGCAACTACTAGGCAATACAACTACTAGGCAATACAACTACGAGGCAATGCAACTACTAGGCAATACAACTACTAGACAATACAACTACAAGGCAATACAACTACTAGGCAATACAACTACTAGACAATACAACTAGAAGACAATACAACTACTAGGTAATACAACTACTAGGCAATACAACTACTAGGCAATACAACTACTAGGCAATACAACTACTAGGCAATACAACTACTAGGCAATGCAATTACTAGACAATACAACTACTAGGCAATACAACTACTAGACAATGCAACTACTAAGCAATACAACTACTAGACAAAACAACTAGAAGACAATACAACTATTAGGCAATACAACTACTTGGCAATACAACTACTAGGCAATACAACCACTAGGCAATACAACTACTAGGCAATACAACTACTAGGCAATACAACTACTAGACAATACAACTACCAGGCAATACAACTACTAGACAATACAACTAGATGACAATACAACTACTAGGCAATACAACTACTAGGCAATACAACCACTAGGCAATACAACTACTAGGCAATACAACTACTAGGCAATACAACTACTAGGCAATACAACTAGAAGACAATACAACTACTTGACAATACAACTAGAAGACAATACAACTACTAGACAATACAACTAGATGACAATACAACTACTAGGCAATACAACTACTAGGCAATACAACTAGAAGACAATACAACTACTAGGCAATACAACTACTAGACAATACAACTACTAGACAATACAACTACTAGACAATACAACTACTAGACAATACAACTAGAAGACAATACAACTACTAGGCAATACAACTACTAGGCAATACAACTAGAAGACAATACAACTACTAGGCAATACAACTAGAAGACAATACAACTACTAGGCAATACAACTACAAGACAATACAACTACTAGACAATACAACTACTAGGCAATACAACTATGAGGCAATACAACTACTAGACAATACAACTAATAGGCAATACAACTACTAGGCAATACAACTACCAGGCAATACAACTAGAAGACAATACAACTACTAGGCAATACAACTAGCAGACAATACAACTACTAGGCAATACAACTACTAGACAATACAACTACTAGTCAATACAACTACTAGGCAATACAACTACTAGACAATACAACTACTAGACAATACAACTACTAGACAATACAACTACTAGACAATACAACTACTCAACAACAAACAGTTGTTCAGATCTACAACTTGTATAGGCGTTTGAATCAATTATATTAACCGTTGCAGTGAAATTTGTCGTGGAAGGAGCCCGTAACGTTAATTGTCAAGTTAATAGTTATTTTACATAATCAGATTGTCATAAATAAATGTAAAGAAACTAGCCTCTTGTAATGTCCGGCAGAGGAGACAATGAGTAGATCATCATCATCAAGTACCGGGCCTGCTGGCATAGGCGAAGATGTCTCTCCACAACTTTCGAACTCGACAGTTTTTTTTTTTATCATTTCTGTTGTTGACCTTCTGCCAGGCCATTCTTTTAAGCTGTCTGGTATCCTGTCTCCCTGCTTCCCTCTATCTCTTCGTCTCTCAATTTTCCCAGTTGTTACAATATATTCCAGCTGTTCCCTTCTCATTATATGACCACAAAATGATGATTGTTTCTTCCCAATATTGAAAATTAGTTCTCTTTTTGCTTTGGCCTCTTTCAGAACGTTTTCAATACTCTTCTTTGCTGTCCATGGTATTCTCAACAATCTTCTGTAAAACCACATTTCTACAGACTCCAGTGATTTTCTTGTCTGTTGTCCTATTGTCCATGATTCACATCCATATGTTAAGACTGGCTCTACATAACATTTAAGAACTCTTTTTCTTGTTTCTATTGTCAAAAATGGATTGCATAGTATCTTCCTCATTTTTTGGAAAGCTTCTTATTCCTGAGCCATTCTGAATCTCACCTCTGTTGTACATCTAAGGTCTGAGGTTAACAATGTTCCCAAATATTTAAATTCATTTACCTGTTTCAATATTGTTCCACTTGTCTTTATTTTGCTTTGAGGTGATGTCTTTTTCTTTGTTGTTACCATTACTTCTATCTTT
This sequence comes from Megaustenia siamemsis, assembly GCA_032433765.1. Classification (NCBI taxonomy): domain Eukaryota; kingdom Metazoa; phylum Mollusca; class Gastropoda; order Stylommatophora; family Ariophantidae; genus Megaustenia; species Megaustenia siamemsis. Next base: position 95,210,777 of record JAVIAB010000073.1, read on the forward strand.
TTGCCATTAAAGCTGAGTCCTTTAATCTTGCTTACCTTCATTATAATGTCTAACATTTCTTGTAACACATTTTCACTTTTAGCGATTAAGACTGTATCATCAGCATACCTTAACTTATTTAATGAGTAGATACAATGTACAAAAGTACGTGAACACAACTAAATTAATCGCCAAAGATAATGCCAAATAAAACTCTGAAAAATTAATAGGAATAAAGATGGGTCTTCTACCATAAAGAAATTTAAAAATAAAACAAGCCTGAAACATTTAATCAATTGTCAATATAAATTAAATTAGTTCTTGTCAGCTGATGTTGTGTACTACTTACTCAGTTGGATCAGAAAAGAGCTTAATTATTGTACGTACATTTTACGCGCTTTAATTTATTCACTTTTGTTTTGTGTCATATTTGCTGTTTCCAATTAACTGATGTTTACAGCAACATCGATACTACCTTACACGGAAAACTTGAGATATTTAATATAATTTTATATCTAATACAAACACTAACAAATGACAAGGCCTTCTAACCTTGCTTTAGCTTAAGTATACAAGGAGTAAAATATATGTGCCACCATCTGCGTTTTAAATGCTTATCACGCACGCAAACGTTCATATTGGTGGTAATTAATGCAGAGATGGCGCTGCTGACATACGTTAGGATGATACATGTGCTTATTACTTCATATTTATTGGAAGAGGACATAGAAAAGAAGACCACATCTTTTCTAAAGAGACAAATACTTTTTATCAAGAAAGATAGATTAAGGAGATCATTTATTTAAATAGCAAGCTGGAGTTATCAGGCGAGTGAATCAATCAGTTATTTAGTTAACTTTTGCTATTTACTTAGTCAGTCAATGAATTAATCAGTTATTTAGTAAACTTTTGTTATTTGGGTGGCTAGTTAGTTAGTTAATGAATCAATCAGTTATTTAGTAAACTTTTGCTATTTGGTTAGTTAGTTAGATAGTTAATTAGTTAATGAATCAATCAGTTATTTAGTAAACTTTTGCTATTTGGTTAATTAGTTAATGAATCAATCAGTTATTTAGTAAACTTTGTGTTTTGGTTTGTTAGTTAATGAATCAATCAATTATTTAGTAAACTTTTGCTATTTGGTTAATTAGTTAATGAATCAATCAGTTATTTAGTAAACTTTGTTTTTTGGTTTGTTAGTTAATGAATCAATCATTTATTTAGTAAACTTTTGCTATTTGGTTAGTTTGTAATGTATCAATAAGTTTTTTTATTAAACTTTTGATATTTGGTTAGTTAGTTAGTTAGTTAGTTACTTTGTTAGTTAGTTAATGAATCAATCAGTTATTTAGTAAACTTTTGCTATTTGGTTAGTTAGTTATTGAATCAATCAATTATTTAGTAAATTTTTGCTATTTAGTTAGTTAATGAATCAATCAGTTATTTAGTAAACTTTTGCTATTTGGTTAGTTAGTTAATCAATCAATCAGTTATTTAGTAAACATTTGCTATTTGGTTAGTTTGTTAGTTAGTTAATGAATCAATCTGTTATTTAGTAAACTTTTGCTATTTGGTTAGTTAGTTATTGAATCAATCAATTATTTAGTAAATTTTTTGCTATTTAGTTAGTTAATGAACCAATCAGTTATTTAGTAAACTTTTGCTATTTGGTTTGTCCGTTAATGAATCAATCACTTATTTAGTAAACATTTGCTATTTGGTTAGTTAGTTAATGAGGCAATCAGTTAGTTAGTGGGCCAATTAGTCAGCTTGGTTAGTGGGTTACTTACCTTATTAGTGGTTCTTTAGTTAATTAGTTAGTTATATAGTTCGTTGGCTGACTAGCAAGCTGTCTGGTTGTTTGGTTAGGTAGTTAATTAGTTTGTCAATTTATAAATAGGTTAGTTAGTAAATTAGCAAGTTACTTAGCCAATTTGTATGTTTTGTGACCAATAGTTTATTTCTTAATTAATTAAATAGTTTGCTAATTTAGACTATTTATGTAATTCTTATCCTGTCAGGATAAAACGAATATAAACTATCTGAGAGTCCAAACTTGAATAGAAAAAACTAAAATTTGGAGGAAGCCGTCTGAGACGGTAATTAAAGAAATTCTGTTAAGAGTTGCAGAAATTGTTTGTATATTTATAGGGTTAATTATTAATAACATTATCATGCTATAAGCGTAATCAGCTAACGCTTAATACAAGAGGCGATGCTACAAATAGTTGTAAAACCGGAAATTAAACAAGATGGGATTATAAAGTGATATGCTTAATGAGGGAATACCTGAAAGATATACATCTCGATGATGCTGATATATAAGACCGATATGTAATTAATACTGAGAACAGACAGCAGGGATAAGATATAACCGAAATAACTCAGCACTTACTGATATAAAAGGAGGTGCCAGAAAGGACTACATTGCCAAATTTACTCCTAGGTACTTTGATAAAAATGTCGAAATAGTCTGTTGTCATTTAAAAACAAGCCAGCTAGATAGCCCTTGATGCATACTAAACAATGGTACCTTATTTTTATGTCTGTATAACAATTAGAAAAATAGTTATGAATCTGTAAATGAATAATTAATTTTGACTTAAATTGATTAAGATGAACATAGAGGAAAATATCATTGGGCCCGTTTGGACAGTTGTCCGTGCCTGGAAAATTGAGTTGGCCGATTATGAGGGCACAATGGTTTTTAAAGGGGATATTCCCTGCCATTTAATAGTTTATTTAGACATAAAATAATTGAGAGATCACTTTCAAATTTCACACACTTATACTTAAATGGTAAATGAATTTTTAAAATCCATTATTGTTTTTAAACTATTTAATTAATTTTAAACTATTTAAAAACAGCAGAGCTGTTCTAAGATATGGGCTTTGACTATAAAATGGGGTATGCGACTTAATTTCTACCCATGGAGGTGCTCCCTTTAAATTATTATTTGGACATGAAATAATATGCAGATCGCTTTCAAATGTGTGCATGCTTATATTTAAATAGGGAGACGCGATAGCTCAGTGGATAGTGAACTGGACTACAAAGGACAAGAGGTAGGGTTCAATCCCAACCGACGGCTTCCGGGTTCACCCAGCCTTAAATGGGTACCGGATTTTTTTTCTGGGAAAGTAAAGCGGCACGATCGTTATACCGACCACATTACCCCAAAAATCATGTGCCAAAGGTCTGTACAAATTATGGTCACTAACACCATATTCCCTATACGCCACTTGGCGTGACGGGGCTCTTTACTACTTTTTACTTTACTTTTATATTTAAATGGATGCTGAATTTTTAAAGAAATTGTGTTTTGTCAAGATACACCAGTAAATTTACTGTTTTAATGTGGAAAAAAATCATTAAAAGGTACAAATAATGCATTCAATAATGCACTCAATAATGCATTCAATAATGCACTCAAAAAGGCACGTTTTTTTTCCCACACGGGAGCAATCTTGGAACGCAAACATTTCTATTAAAGAAAGAAAAAAAAGCGTAGAAGATGTAGAAGTACCAACCTCTCAGGTGAAAGCTGATCGACAGTGTTCACAGCAGGTGGGCTACTAGAACTGGCATGACCATCTGCTGAAATTGACTGCACACCTGGATGTGTGCCCGTTGTGATGTCAACTCTTAAACAAACAGATAAAGCTAAAATGTGGTCTCACCTGCAGCGACATTAGGAATCACTGATGGGTAAGCACGCATTTGCCTCTCCTGAGGCGTATGAAAAGTATTTTGATTAGCAAGTCGCAAGAACAATAAGTTATACTTGATAGCGTTACTGAGATCACGTTTTAAATGAATGCACACAAGGAAAAGTGTTGATCATTAATTGTTACTAATGTACTGAAGATCCCAGTGAATGTCTTGTATATATATCGTTCTATCTCGAGAACATGCACGAGCTGTTTACAATAGCAGTGACACGGATGTATGTATGACAAGGTCACGCAGGTAGCAGGACCCGACCATTGTGAACACGATTTTTTAAAAAAAATAAATAAAAGCCAGACAAACATTTACCTGCAATATTTGCACCTGGATAATTATTTTTTAAAAATGGAAGACAGGGGTCGAGAAAAACTTATGTTAAAAATAATTATGCCATAGGCGTAGGAATAAGAGTGACTATATAGGTCCTTACGTTCCATGTGCCAAGTTTAAACATTGGTGTTTTCTTCCTCATTTCACTTTTCCTACTCTGCATGGGCACGGAATATGGAGACATTGCTTTACCCAGTCGCACTATCCCCCTCTCGACTTCGTTTTCAAGATTTTCCGAAGCAGGGACGTAGTCCATAAGTTAGGGATTGAAAGAAGGTGAAATTAACTAACTAACTAACTAACTAACTAACTAACTAACTAACTAACTAACTAACTAACTAACTAACTAACTAACTAACTAACTAACTAACTAACTAACTAACTAACTAACTAACTAAACTAACTAACCAACTAGCTAACTAACTAACTAAATAACTAACGAATTAACTAACTAAACTAACTAACTAACTAATTAACTAACTAACTAATTAACTAACTAAACTAACTAACTAACTAGCTAATTAACGAACTAAACAAACAAACAAACTAACTATTTAAACTATCTAATTAATTAAACTAACTAATTGATAATTAACAAATTGACTAACTGATAATTAACTAACTAATTGATAATTAACTAACTAATTGATAATTAACTAACTAATTGATAATTAACTAACTAATTGATAATTAACTAACTAACTAATTGATAATTAACTAACTGATACCTAACTACCTAACTGATAATTAACTAACTAACTATCATCATCATCAAGTATCATGCTTGCTGGCGTAGGTGATCATGTCTCTCAAGAACTTTCGATCTCGACAGTTATTAATTATTTCTGTTATTCACTTTCTGCCAAACAATTCTCTTAAACTGTCCGGTATCTTTTCTCTTTGCTTCCCTCTATCTCTTCGTCCCTCAATTTTCCCATTTGTTACAATATATTCTAGCTGTTCCCTTCTCATTACATGGTCAAAAAATTATGATTGTGTCTTCCTAATATTGGAAATTAGCTCTCTTTTTTGCTTTGGCGCCTTTCAGAACGTTTTCATTGCTCTTTTCAGCTGTCTGTGGTATTCTCAACATTCTTCTGTAAAATCACATTTCTACAGCCGCCAGTGATTTTCCTGTCCGTTGTTCTATTGTCCATGATTCACATCCATATGTTAAGACTGGCTCTACATTGCATTTAAGAACTCTTTTTCTTGTTTCTATTGTCAAAAATGGATTGCATTTTATCTTCCTCATTTTTTGGAAAGCTGCTTTTGCCTGAGCCATTCTGCATCTCACCTCTGTTGTACATCTTCTGTCTGAGGTTAACAAAATTCCCAAACATTTAAATTCATTTACCTGTTTTAATATTATTCCACTTGTCTTTATTTTGCACTGAGGTGATGTCTTTTTCTTTGTTGTTACCATTACTTCTGTCTTTTTGCTATTAAGGCTGAGTCCTTTATTTTTGCTTTCTTTCACTATAATGTCTAACATTTCTTGTAGCTCATTTTCACTCTTAGCGATTAAGACTATATCATCAGCATAAAAAAAAAAGTAAAAAAGTAAAGTACCCCCGTCACGTCAAGTGGCGTATAGAGAATATGGTGTTAGTGACCATACATTTTACAGACCTTCGGAACATGGATTTTGGGGTAGTGTGGTCGGTATTACGTCCGTGCCGCTTTACTTTCCCAGAAAAAAAATCCGGTACCCATTAATTAAAATATGAACTTCGATAGTTATTCCAGGCATGCCCCTTATGGATCTTAAAATAATGTCACTATACATATTAAACATCTGGTGACAGCACACAACCTTGTCTAACACCCTGTTTTATTTGTTGAAACATTCCCAATTGATTTCCATTTATTATGGCCGCTGTTTGTTGCCAGTACATTTCTTTATTATTGTTGTTAGATCTATGCTGTAACTAACTATAAACCCTTTAAATGACTGCACTCGTCGAATTCTTTCTTCGGTGTATTGGTCAATCGTTGCAGAAAACAATTTTTCTGGGTTTTTTTTGGTTTGTTACTTGTAAAAACAAAATAAAAACAGAAACACTTTCAATAAACTCACAATGTGTTTTCAATGTTTTCGTTCTTTACTTTATGATCAGTATGCGTTTACTTGTTATTATGAGTGATATTGACATCATTTTGATACATAGTTTCGGCCACAAATTAGTGAATGTAACGTTATCTAATATGAAAGTGAAGCGGGAAAAAATTTAGCGTTTCCCACCACGTTCAGTCCTGATCAATGATATAACGTGTAAATATACATGCCAGACACAATTACATATTGATTTTAATGAAGCAAAGTCTGTAGGTAACGTCCGGCCGCTAGTCAATCAGTCTAGATAAGAAATGTTTAACATTTGGGAACTGAATCTACTTACCATTAATAAGCACTGTGACTGTTAATGTTGTTGATTATGTATGTTTACAATTTATTATATTATACTAGACTAGACTAGATTATATTATATACTAGACTAGACTAGATTATATTATACTAGACTAGGCTAGATTATATTATACTAGACTAGACTAGATTATATTATACTAGACTAGACTAGATTATATTATACTAGACTAGAATATATTATATTATACTAGGCTAGACTAGATTATATTATATATACTGTCTCTCTCTCTTCCCTTCCTCTCTCTCTCTTTCTCTACTCTATCTCCCTCGTTACTGCTTATCAATTCCGTTGTTGACTTTATTTACACTTGTGTCTAAATATCTATCACATCAGGGAACTTGAATGGACTTAACCGTTAGAGAATTTATTTTTAAACTTACCATATCTTGTAGCTGTTGTTTATAAAACTCCACGTGCAGTTTTGCTGTCAATCATCTTCTTATCGTTAACAACTCGACACTTCATCTCTGCATTCACTGTTCTCTGTCACGCAATTCTTAGACTGCCCCTCTTTCGCTTTCTTTCTGGACTCTACTGCGTGAGAGTTCTTCTAACAGTCCCTGAATATCATCTCAGCTCTTGGCATATCCAGTTAGAGCTTCTTCATATTATCATTGTTTGCGCTTCTTCTAGATTGCACCCGTTGAACAGTTCTTGGTTGCATATTTTGCTTGGTCAAGATAATCTGATAATTTTTACTTGAATCAGGATGTATAAAATAATAACAGTCTTGGCGTTTCCTTTTCTCTTGTTATCCAGCATTCAGAACTTAGAGTGCATATTTCTCTTATATCTTTAGTTTTATCTTTGAACTTTACTGGTGGATCTTCATATTTAAAAAAAAAAAAAAATTATATTTGCTAAATAAAAAAAATGCGTGTCATTTTGAACTCTTAATCCAATTATTGATATCCTAAAACTAAGTGGGTGTAGTTGCTTTCGTTATTTCAAAGAAATGTTGGCGTATTCAAATTCTAATATGTAAATCAGTTATTGGTAAGTGTGAGAAGCACGAGTTCACACATACTGAAGATAAAGCAACAATTGTGACAGTTGTAGATCTCCTTCTTCTTCTTGCTGTGAATCTAGAAACATGTCAGCCGACGCCCTTCGACCCCAATGACATATAATGATATCTGCAGACAGTTTGCCTTTTTGTAGTTGTAATTCACTAATGAAATGAAATATTGAAATAAAATTTCTCAACTTTAATTAATACGTTACTCAGAGAGGCACGGAGTCTCAGGCGGGAAAAGTGACCGCTGGTGTTTGTGATAACGAGAAGCAGCTGAGACCTCAATCAAATGGTGTATACACCAGTGGCGTATACTGGTTTTGGGGTCTGGGCTACCGACAACATAATAAATAAAAACATACATTACATTCAGTAGGCTAACATAAAGTAATATTTACTAATGACATCCCTACATTTTAAATTACTTATTTATATAGGGAGCCGCGATAGCTCAGTGGTTAGTGAACTGGACTACAAAGGACAAGTGGTAGGGTTCGATCCCAAACCACGGCTTCCGGGTTCACCCAGCCTTAAAAGGGTACCGGATTTTTTTCTGGGAAAGTAAAGCAGCACGGGCATAAACCGACCACATTACCCCAAAAATCATGTGATGAAGGTCTGTAAAATGTAGGGTCACTAACACCATATTTCCCTATACGCCACTTGGCGTGACGGGGGTACTTTACTTTTTTTTTACTTATTTATTTGTTAATTATATCCGTATTTCTTGGGACGAAAATGTCTTGATGACTTTGTCTTTGAAAGTACTGTTGGGTTGGTTTCTAAGTTTCTGAGGGAATGATTTCTCAATGGACATTAATGCCAAACCAGATAAGCGTTCATGTGTCTAAGTTGAGCGATAATAAGATTTGATTCTCTTGAGCGCAGAAAAAGTTCTTTCTACAGATGCTGATGCGCAAAACGTAGTTATAAATAGCTGAGGAAGTTCCGGTAATCAGACATAGTTTTACTTTCACTTTTAACGCTTCTAATTGGCTAGAGTTAAAAATAACCCATGAAACTGCATTCCTCTAGCGGTAGATCCCGCTATATTATTCTGACTCCCATTTTTGAATGTCAAGGTCGTTAATACTAGGTCCGGATAGAGGAAAAATGTACCGCTAGCTACTAGAGGTTTCAATGTAGAGTAGTTTCGGTTTCATTAACAAACGTTATAGTGGCCAGAGGAAAACATTGCTTTAATAAATGCAAATCAAAGCAAATAAATCTTATTGGCCTACGAAATGTGCAATAGAATATTAGAAAAATTTTAATATAACTATAAAAAAAATAAAATAAATTATCATTTCCTTTTGTAATTCGTTAATATGTTCAAGGCTTCCGGCGGTAGCGGCGTAGAGAATACGCCACTGGTACACACTCCAGTGAAACCAGGAAAACCTTCTATGTGGTTTCACGGAATTAACCACAGAAGGGGTAAAATGAATTTAAAAAGCATGAAAAATCAACGTGCCTGCCCATTCTCAGCCACACATCTTCAACACATCCATCCTGATATTGCGTTTGTAATCAACATTTAGATCAGTTATCATTATCATGTGCAATACCGGCTGGCGTAGGTATCAGCATAAAAGTGGCATTTTAGATCAAATTCTCGAAACTTTGAAGCATTTGTGGTTGAAGACCCTCTTAGTTCACTACTTTTCGCGCATTCTTAAAAAGTGGTATTTTGTGAGGGTAGTTTTGATTTTATCACATGTAGTGTTATTACCGTTTAAGATATAATTTCCTCTGATCAACTTCAACGTTACTATTGAAGAAGCGTGTACAGGTTAAACATCTGAAACGAGCAAACAAAATCAAAGCAACTAAAATATCAATGATAAACAATTGTGGCTTTATATCTTTTACCCTCTCATATTTTCCTGATGGTTTTCCCTCTAATATTTTCCTGATGTTTTTCCCTCTCATATTTTCCTAATGGTTTACCTTTGCATATTTTCCTAATGGTTTTCCCTCTAATATTTTCCTGATGGTTTTCCTTCTCATATTTTCCTAATGGGTTTCCCTCTCCTATTTTCCTCATGGTTTTTTTTTTCAGACTCTATGACTGATCTATCTCATCTTTCGTTCCTTAGCAGGGGGATAATGAAATCGTAATATTGGTCGATTTCTCTTCTGATTTTTATTCCTTTGTTAGTAATTGTGTATAATCATGAGATGCCTATTGCTCATTATTATCATAGCTGATAGCACAGCATGCTAGGCAGATTCATAGGTTCTCAGCTACCATCAAAAGATGACGAAGTATGAATGCACATATGATCGCAACTGTTCTCTCTTTATGCTATGTGAACTTAGTTCATCCTTGTAGATTGTCGTCCCTTAATTAATTAACACCGTATTTAAAAAATGTGTGCGGTCTCAATAATATCTTCCCAAACATTTATATTTCAAATACAAGTCCAGTAAGTTAATAAACCAGTCACAGATATATATATATATATATATATATATATATATATATATATATATATATATATATATATATTAACATTTACCGTGCTTTCTAAATGAGTATATGAGATTACATGAAGAAATTGTAATAAAATACAATGAAGCAAAAGAAGCATGGCTAAAACAGTGATGGAAAGAGATTGAAATGCAACAAGAAGGAGATGCCAAAGCTATATACAAAACAAATTAAAGAATTAACAGGAAGAAAAACGCCATTAAAAACTATTGTTTTCGTCAAAGATCAAAGGAAGGAGAACTGTTAATTGAACAATAAAGCATAAGGGAACGATGGACAGAATACATTAAAGATCTGTATTATGATGAACGAACGATGTAAATATTAAGGTTGTAGAGAAGGGCCAGAAATACTCAAAGAAGTGGAAGATGCCTTGCGCAATAAGAAAGCAGGAAAAGCTACTAGACCAGATAACATAACTAAAGAAGAGAGTGAAGCCATGTTTGCTTATTGAATGGAGACAATAACAAAAATATTGAATGATAACTTCCACAGTAGATATATACCAGACGACATGCTCAAATCAATATATATATAGCCCTAGCAAAGAAATCGGGTGCGATTGAATGCGATGATCATCACACAATAAGCCTTATGAGTCACGTCACTAAGATACTACTAAGAATCATCATGCGAAGAGTGCGAAACAAAATCAGTCCAGAAATTAGTGATGAACAGTGTGGTTTTGTTGGAGGTAAAAGAACGAGCAATGCCATATACATCATAAGATCTTAGATAGAAAGGGCCATAGAGGTGAAAACAGATATATACCTATGTTTCATAGATTATACCAAAGCATTTGATAAAGTAAAGCACCAAGAAATAATCAACATTTTAGAAGGCATAAACGTAGACAGCAAAGATCTAAGAATAATAAAGAACATGTACTGACAGCGGCCATAAGAACTGGAAATCAATTGGGAATGTTTCAACTAAAAAAAAAAACAGGGTGTTTGACAAGATTGTGTGTTGTCACCAGATATGTTTAAAATGTATAGTTAGTTTATCTAAAGATCCACTAAGGACATGCATGGAATAACAATTGGAGGTCACAATATAAATAATCTAAGGTATGCTGATGATATCGTCTTATCGTCAAGAGTGAAAATTAGTTACAAGAAATGTTACACATTATAGTGAAAGAAGGCAAAAATAAAGGACTCAGCATTAATAGCAAAAAGACAGAAGTAATGGTAACAGCAAAGAAAAAGACACCACCTCAGTGCAAAATAAAGACAAGTGGAACAATATTAAAACAGGTAAATGGATTTAAATATTTGGGAACTTTGTTAACCTCAAATGGTAGACATATAACAGAGGTGAGAAGCAGAATGGCCCAGGCAAAAGCAGCTTTCCAAAAAATGAGGAAGATACTATGCAATCAAATTTTGACAAAAGAAACAAGAAAAGAGTTCTTAAATGTTATGTAGAGCCAGTCTTAACATATGGATGTGAATCGTGGACAATAGGACAATAGACAAGAACATCACTGGCGGATGCAGAAATGTGGTTTTACAGAAGAATGTTGAGAATAACATGGACAGCTAAGAAGGAGTAATAAAAACGTCATGAAAGAGGCCAAAGCAAGAAGATAGCTAATTTCCAATATTAGGAAGAAATAATCATCATTTTTTGACCATGTAATGAGAAGCGAACAGCTGGAACATATTATAATAACTGGACAAATCGAGTGACGAAGAGATAGAAAAGGGAAAATACCAGACAACTTAAGAGAATGGCTTGGCAGAAGGTCAACAACAGAAATTATAAATAACTGTCGAGATCGAAAGTTGTATAGAGACATGATTAACTAGGCCTGCAGGCATGGTACTTGATGATGATGATGATGATGATGATGATGATGATGATGATGATGATGATGATGATATGATGATGTCCAAGCACAAATAAATGAATAAAACAGAAAAATTCCTAGCATTTTTGTAATGATAGTAACTACATTTATGCAATAAACGTAGCGACTCTCATGTTTAATCCTCAATTCTGCTCTGCGCTAAGATTTCCCTGCGTGGAAGGATAAGTAAATGGCAAGCTAACGAACACACTCTCAGTTTATAACCGTGCACAATTATTTACCAGAATACAATGTGTATAACCAAAGAGAAACTGGAGCGATCACCGTTAATATATCCAACTACTGTTAAAACAGGATAACCTTTGGTTGAGTTAGAGTGCAACAAGTTCGGTTCAGCTAACAGATAACCAACAATTGTCAACAATTTCTTCAATAAATTTACAAATCGCACGAACAAAAACCAATAATTTCAAAATCTTATTGAGTCAAAATCTTATCATATCACACTTTCAATAACCAATAATTAATTCCTTAAGTCAGGCGCTAACACCACCAGCAGTCTATTAAAGGATTTCAGTAACACTTCGAGTCCATGTATCAAATGGCAGCAATTGTAACCAATATCGTCCCATACCTCTTTGAATCAAGTTCATATATAACCAATAACGTCCCATAACTCTTTGAATCAATTTCATATATAACCAATAACACTGTCAATAACTAGTTGGCTCCCTTTTCTCTCCGAGACAAGAAACAAATCACATTTCCGTTAACTAATTACATTTAATTATTTTGACAATCGTCATCATCATCATCAAGTGCATTCTCCGTAACGAAGGTTGGCTACCATGTATCGCCATTCTACTCTGTTGCTTGCTTTGATGGTGCAGGCTGTCATAGATTGACTTGTCCATCTTTTGATGTTACTCGTCCATGTTAGTCTTGGTCTGCCTCTGCCTCTTTTACCTTGTATTTTCCCTTCCAAAATTACTTTTCGTAGGCTGTTGTATCTTTTAACATGCCCCAAAATTTCATTTGTCTTGTCTTAATTGTATTTAGTAGTTCTCTTTTTAATTTAAGTTGTTTTAAAACTTCATCGTTTGTTATCTTTTCTTTCCATCCAATTCTACCTATTCTTCTATAAATCCACATTTCAAAGGCTTCAATTTTCTGTTCTGTTTTCTTGTCTAATGTTTATGTTTCTGCTCCATACAGGAATATTGAGAAGATGTAACATTTTGCCATTCTTAGTTTCAGCCCTGCCTATATTTGCTTTGTTGTTAGTATATTTTTCATGGCATTAAAATTACTTTTTGCCACACCTATTTTGTTTATTTCAATTGTAAATTTTCCATCATTGGTTATAGTATGTCCCAGGTAGTTGTAGCTCTGGACTGTCTCCAGATGTATTCCCTCAACTGTGATTATAATATTAATGATTTTTAGAATCAAGTATCAAATAATAAATCAGTAACCAAAGAACCTACCTTAATTCTTCAAGTGAAGCACGAAATCTCACTACCAGTAACCAGTTACCTTAATTCTTCAAGTGAAGCACGAAATCTCACTACCAGTAACCAGTTACCTTAATTCTTCAAGTGAAGCACGAAATCTCACTACCAGTAACCAGTTACCTTAATTCTTTAAGTGAAGCACGAAATCTCACTACCAGTAACCAGTTACCTTAATTCTTCAAGTCAAGCACGAAATCTCACTACCAGTAACCAGTTACCTTAATTCTTCGAATCAAAACAGAAGAGGGAAACATGCACCACTTGGCACTAACAATAACAAATATTTATAGCATATACAATATCTGCATTATAAACAATCAAAATGAATTCATGAAACCGCGTTAATTCACGTCATTATAATTATCCACGTTTCAGTTCTCAGATTTAGAACAATTACCGTAGACGTTCAGAGAAACGCCCCACATAGCGCGAAGTAGAACAATATGAGGAAATTGTAACACTGACCTGCTATGTACGTGAGGGTTTATACAACCAACAGATGGGGAGCAACAACCTCGGCAAAGTGGATACATTGTGGAAAGGGTTGTGAGGAATGGGGAGTGAAGAGTTTGAGGGAAATAGAACAACTAATGAGAAGCGGATCTACAGTCCAAGCCCCCCGGTATCATGTCCTTACGTTATCACACATTTCCTTCATTTTTATTATCACTCTATTACAATTTTCATTTCTGACTTTTTTTCACACACACCAAAAAAAAAAATTAAAATGCTAACATAAATTACTTCCTTTTGTTGACGTTCCGCATTGCTGTTATTATTATCTTCTCTCCCTTTTTTTTTTTTAAACCACGTTCTCTGGTTTTTGTTATAATTCATCTTTCTTTTTGCTATTTTTATTTTCGTTACCATTATTATTTTTTGCTACCGTTTTTCTTTGTTCCTGTTGTCATTCCTGTTCCTTTTGATTGTTGTCGTCCTCTTTTAATGTTCATCATCATCATCGAGTACCGTCTCCGCAACGAAGGTTGGCTACCATGGAGCGCCATTCTGCTCTGACTCTTGCTTTGATGGTGCAGGTTGTCATAGGCTGATTTGTCCATCTTTTAATGTTACTCGTCCATGTTAGTCTTGACCTGCCTCTGCCTCTTTTATTACTTACATTTATTTACATTGTAAAACATACCCTGCTGACCTTCCAAAGAATTCTTTGAATGTGCTATTTTGTCCTGCCTAACTTGTCCTTCCAGTGAACTGTAATTTTTATGTTTTGATTGAAAGTGACGTCTCAGGTTGTATTTTGTTTAAGAACGGACATTATTGTTTCCATTTTATATTAAACACACAGGGCTATAGCGATACAGAAGGAAAAAAAACTTCCAAAGTGCATCTTTTCTGAAAAGTACGAAAATCTTCATCATCTGTACCTACTTTCCTCCTTTTGTCTGATAGTGCCACTGTGTAACTAACTGGTGACAACCGGTTATCAACTCTAAAATGAGTTGTTCTTCATGTGCTATACCGGTTGGCATAGGCGATCATGACCTTCCACAATCTTCTATCTACAGTGCATCGTATCAGTTCTGTTGTTGACTGCTTTCCATGCCATGACAACAAGCCATCTAGTATTTTCTCTCTTTGTCGTCCGCGATCTATCTTTCCTTGTTGATAGTTAGCTAAAGATTACTTAACATTCTTCCACCACAGTAACTCGTAACAGCAACCAAAACCGCGGATAAAGATACACAATCCCTTTGATCAGACGCAGGATTGTCTTCAAATAAAAGTCCTGGCGTTTAGAATACTCACATTCACACTCAGAAGCCACGACTTTTGTTGTGTCCCTCGCGACACGAACAACAAAGGCTAAACTACTCTTGTGCTGTCCACCAGTGAGCAACACTAGGTGAACTGTTCATCGGCCTAGTATCCATCGTCAAAGACAATAAACTTGACAGTCCTGGCTTGCAGCACGTAGCAACAAAGATATGATATACATTATTTTGCTTGGGCAATTCCTTAATCAAATTACTTTTTTTTTTTTTAAATGGGTTTTGAATTTTTTTGTATGTTTCTGTTACTTTTTATTTATTTATTTACAGACCAGGGAATGGAGTGTATAGTAATTATCAAATCAAATGCAAGGGCCGGTTAAAATAGCATGTCGGACCGGTTCTGGCCCGCGGACTGTAGGTTGCCTACCTTTGCGGACCTGAACGTTACAACCCATGGCGGGTGTCTTATACTTACTTCGACAATATCCTGTTAGACACGGACATGCTAGTTCGTTGGTAGGCGGACGTTCAACGAGCCAGTTGGCGAGTGCACTCAGTGATGTCTCTCTATATCTGGGTCACTGAATCTAGTGCTTGAAAGTAATGAGGTTACAAAGCTGCGTTCTCACGGTTTAAGAACTACCAGTACATCTTTAGCTGCACTGCGCCAAGTTACTACTATAAATATGTACCTGCAAAAATTATTTGTGTGTGTGTGTATATATATATATATATATATATATATATATATAAGACAGAAAGACAGACAGAATGAGGGTTAATTAAATGGTTATTGATCCAGCAGTCTCTGGACTCCTGACCTTTTATTCCAAATGCCATATACTTTGTTATTTTCATGCTGGGGTTTCTATGTGTTGTCTGACAACCCAGGTCTGGATCCACAAGAAAATAACTTGTCCATCAATGTGATGGGAAACAAGCTTTAGTTAGCGACCACCTAATGAACCCAAAGCAAAAATCACTAACACTGATTTTCCACAATTATTTGTGGACTGGTGTCACTAAATTCCTGTAATGTTCCGGTATACAAACGTAAGTTTGTAAGTTTCAGTCAAATGGATCATCACTTCCTGTGCCACTATCAAGGGTTTCAGTCACAGCGAGGCAGTTCGATTTGTCTCCCTTTCTCCAATTCTTTGCAGCAGAGCTTCGGCTTTGTAGCAGACTGACGACGTACTGATAGATAGATAGACAGACAGACAGACAGACAGACAGACAGACAGACAGACAGACAGACAGACAGACAGACAGACAGACAGACAGACAGACAGACAGACAGATAGATAGATAGATAGATAGATAGATAGATAGATAGATAGATAGATAGATAGATAGATAGATAGATAGATAGATAGATAGATAGATAGATAGATAGATAGATAGATAGATAGATAGATAGATAGATAGATAGATAGATAGATAGATAGATAGATAGATAGATAGATAGATAGATAGATAGATAGATAGATAGACAGGAGGTAATTATTGGTCGTTTCAAATCTAAATGTTCACGATTAACATGAAATATCTCCTCTTTCCCTGCACTTACAAACTTGATTTTTTGCATCTGGCCTTGTTTTTCCAAGGTCCCACCGATTTCACAAAATTTAATGATGTAGGAAGTATGCTTCATCATGAAGCAGCACTTTCCTTTGATCTCAGTGAATTTACGGATCTTTTTGCTCCTGGAGAAAATAATTTACCGTACATTAATGGAAATCAGCTTCTCGACATAGGCGTCTCTACACAACTTGAAAGTTGGAGGCGTTTATCAACTGTTTACTTTCTATTGTTTACTTTCTTTAAAATACTATGAGAATGTCAATGTTATAGCCTTTACAGACGGTCTAAAACGAATCAGCGTATAAACAGTTCCATTAATGAAAACTATTTAAACAATATACAACAAAGAATACATTTTAAAAAAATTAATTATCCGTTGCGAGCGATAACGAGCATGACATATCAAGCAAAGTTATTGTTTATGGGTACGCATGTGACTAAAGAGTCCGATGTAAGCACGGGATCCTCTTCACTGTAAAGAGCTACATTGTTCGTTTTATGTCTTTCCATGTGACTTTCATTATTTTACGTAAACAAGACATATGAAAGTGATTTAGTTTCTTTGCATGCCTGCAGTACACATATCAAGAATCTTTACATTTTCAAAACGTTATCAACTTTAGCTAAAGATTGATCATGCGGACATATAAAAACGTCCATTATTATTTCATTTATTCTGAATCAGAGGAGTCTAACATATTGATTACTAATCTGGGCTGAACGAACGATAGTCCATCTTTTTTCCAATAGTCATTTTCTTCTTTTAAGACATGATCTTCAAATTTGCACCAAAAATCTTTGTCAATCTGTGATAGAGCAGCATATGGCAGTCCTTTTATATCGCATAGTTTAAAACTTGTATTCTCAGCTGCCACCTGCCCTTTAATTTTTGCCCAAACGAGTTCAATGGGGTTTAATTGTGGATGATAAGGGGGCAGTCTCAAGCACGTATGACCATGCTGTTGAATGATTTTGTCTATTTGGAATACTTTGGTCTTTTGCGATTTCTTAACAAGTGACAGTAATTCAGGTTTCAAAAATCCCTCGTTAAATGGAATTCCTTCCTTTCTTAGCCAAATCTTTATAACATCTTTTGTACTGGTAGATGTAGGAATTTTGTCTTCTTCTGCCACAGCGTTGTGGTACGACGCGTTGTCCATTACCAGACAGGATGGTCTGTCTAGAATTGGAAGAAGAGTATTTTCAATCCACTCTCTAAATATATGGCCATTTATCTCGGTGTGATAGTCCCTGTTGTCAGTATAATTAGAGGTGAATATAAGTTCTGCATTTTTCACCAACCCTTCTTTTCGGCTGCCTGCATGTGCCATTATAATACGCTGTCCTTTTCCAGTGGGTACACATCTTTTAATACTTCCATCTGATAACTGCCATTCCTTTGCACTTGTGTGGTGAGAATTTATCCAAGATTCATCTAGAAATACAATATCATAACCTTGGTTACGCAATTCCCGTACTTCACGTAAATATTTACCCCTCATAGATACTAAGTGCGGCTTCTCGCAGATGACATTTCTACCACTATCGTACTTTCTAAACGTAAAACCGATGCTTCTAACAGTTCTCCATAATGTTGTTTTCGACACAACAAAGTCATTTTCTGCTCTCAGTCGAATTTTCAGTTTTCTTAAAGTCACAGTTTCTTTGGAATCGAACATTTTACAAATTGCTCTTCTAATCACTTCCTTGTCAAAACTATCTACTACTTTCTTTCTTCCTAGCGTCCTAGTCTTGATTGAACTGGACACTCCGTTAGCTTTAAGCACTTGTTTGAAAAAGCGTTTGCTTATACCCAATGCGTGAATAGTTCTCTTTTCTGGCTTTGAGATGCTTCGATACAGTTTTCCACGCTTAGCTTCTATGCAAAAATATTTATACACCTTTATTGCCACTGATTGCAATGTAAGGAACTTTACTTTTATACCCATTGACTAACAGATCACAAATTTAACGAAATTACCCAATAATTAGGATACGCCGTTGCACATAAATCACAACAAAACGACAGGAAATGGGATGCACCGGATATAAAATTATAACTATGACGCGTTTTATGTGTTTTTTAGTGCTTAAAACAGGGAAATTGGCGCGCATTACGTTCAAGATGACAAGTCCGTGGGTGCTCACTCATATGAAGCGGTAATTCCTCCAAATATATGGTTTGACCAAAATGCCTTAAATTTGTATACTTCAAATAAAGAATATTTAAAACTATACGTTTGTTGGTGAGGAAATGAATGTACTTCTTGGGACCAAAAAATCACAAGACCATATGCAAAATTTCAGCATTATCAATCAATTGGTTGCAGAGATATGGAATTTTAAACACCTTCAAAATATTTTGAAACGACCTATAGTAATTCCTTAATTTTTAATATTCCCTTAAAGTTCACGTACCAGTTGTCCTTGTGTTTGTAACTGGAAATTATGGTAATTAGGTTGAACCCTGTCAACCCAAACGCTAGCTGGCAGATCCACTGAGGATTCTCTCTCTCTCTCTCTCTCTCTCTCTGCGATCAGGACTCAGTCAGAGAAGGATTCCAGACTCACACATGAAGTCAGCTGTCAGGTTAAGTGTGTTGATCGCCCCCACAGACAGAAAGTCACATTTAGAGTCCGCCAGATCCACTCTGACTGAACACCCGTTAATACGTTGCACTGTGTTCTGCGCCAGTGGCCCAGTGCATCCGATTTCAGCCAGCATTTTTTCAGGTTTGCTTTCCTTAGCCTTTGATTGTCCCCAATCTTCCTGCAAGGCAGCAGATTGTCTTTTCTGTAGGGGGATTCTGCCCTTAGATGGTCGGCCCTCCCAGGTTTACGAGCACCATCTGCCCGAGTCACTAGAGGTGACTAACACAGACTGAGGATTCGATAATTCTTTGACCGGACTACCCTTTATGTCCATGAAAAGTTCGACTTCAGCATAAAAGTCATAACATCTCTTCAGTATTTCCCTTCGACTTAGCCATTGTACTTTACCATAGTAAAGCAGATAGTCATATTCTGAATCGACATCTTGAATAATTTCTTGTATTTGACGATGGTTGAAGCTACTTGCTTTCTATAAAATTGACACACGATACCACGACTTGCATGATGTCAGGAACTTTAAACCTTTAACGCGCATTTTTCTTGATCAATAAAAGAATGCGGGAATAAAACATCCAGATGACCTAACCCAATATCTAATAAGTGGGATTTTATTTGCTAACCAGGCCTGACTTTTGACCAGCCATAGCCTGTATCCCGTTTGTTGTCACTCCACAAAGCATATTCCAATTCAACCCAAAATCTTTAAGAGCGAGTTCCAGTGCTTTAAAAATGTCCCTGTTATGACGCCTTTGAGTGATTACAACACTAATATGTCCTGCATAATGTTAAAGAATTTATCAATGCCCCTAATAAAGATAAGTAATTGCCCTGTGCCTATCATATCAACGAACTCATATAAGGCGACGGAGACTGCTACGAATTCTGACACACGCTCTTCTAAGCTTTATTAACACATTTGTTCATGCTACCTATGCATTTAATGACAGTCCGACATAATAAACTTACTTGGTGAAATAAATAACTCTTTTCAGGACCAAACTCTTTAGCAGCTACTTCGAAACACTCTTCCACCAATTCTCAGGAAAATGGTTTCAAATTCTTCACACTTTTTTCACTAATAATAAAGCTCACACAAACAGCATTCTCTGTACATTAGTAGTGATATATGATATTACTATAGGTCGTTTCAAAATATTTTGAAGGTGTTTAAAATTCCATATCTCTGCAACCAATTGATTGATAATGCTGAAATTTTGCATATGGTCTTGTGATTTTTTGGTCCCAAGAAGTACATTCATTTCCTCACCAACAAACGTATAGTTTTAAATATTCTTTATTTGAAGTATACAAATTTAAGGCATTTTGGTCAAACCATATATTTGGAGGAATTACCGCTTCATATGAGTGAGCACCCACGGACTTGTCATCTTGAACGTAATGCGCGCCAATTTCCCTGTTTTAAGCACTAAAAAACACATAAAACGCGTCATAGTTATAATTTTATATCCGGTGCATCCCATTTCCTGTCGTTTTGTTGTGATTTATGTGCAACGGCGTATCCTAATTATTGGGTAATTTCGTTAAATTTGTGATCTGTTAGTCAATGGGTATAAAAGTAAAGTTCCTTACATTGCAATCAGTGGCAATAAAGGTGTATAAATATTTTTGCATAGAAGCTAAGCGTGGAAAACTGTATCGAAGCATCTCAAAGCCAGAAAAGAGAACTATTCACGCATTGGGTATAAGCAAACGCTTTTTCAAACAAGTGCTTAAAGCTAACGGAGTGTCCAGTTCAATCAAGACTAGGACGCTAGGAAGAAAGAAAGTAGTAGATAGTTTTGACAAGGAAGTGATTAGAAGAGCAATTTGTAAAATGTTCGATTCCAAAGAAACTGTGACTTTAAGAAAACTGAAAATTCGACTGAGAGCAGAAAATGACTTTGTTGTGTCGAAAACAACATTATGGAGAACTGTTAGAAGCATCGGTTTTACGTTTAGAAAGTACGATAGTGGTAGAAATGTGATCTGCGAGAAGCCGCACTTAGTTTCTATGAGGAGTAAATATTTACGTGAAGTACGGGAAATGCGTAACCAAGGTTATGATATTGTATTTCTAGATGAATCTTGGATAAATTCTCACCACACAAGTGCAAAGGAATGGCAGTTATCAGATGGAAGTATTAAAAGATGTGTACCCACTGGAAAAGGACAGCGTATTATAATGGCACATGCAGGCAGCCGAAAAGAAGGGTTGGTGAAAAATGCAGAACTTATATTCACCTCTAATTATACTGACAACAGGGACTATCACACCGAGATGAATGGCCATATATTTAGAGAGTGGATTGAAAATACTCTTCTTCCAATTCTAGACAGACCATCCTGTCTGGTAATGGACAACGCGTCGTACCACAACGCTGTGGCAGAAGAAGACAAAATTCCTACATCTACCAGTACAAAAGATGTTATAAAGATTTGGCTAAGAAAGGAAGGAATTCCATTTAACGAGGGATTTTTGAAACCTGAATTACTGTCACTTGTTAAGAAATCGCAAAAGACCAAAGTATTCCAAATAGACAAAATCATTCAACAGCATGGTCATACGTGCTTGAGACTGCCCCCTTATCATCCACAATTAAACCCCATTGAACTCGTTTGGGCAAAAATTAAAGGGCAGGTGGCAGCTGAGAATACAAGTTTTAAACTATGCGATATAAAAGGACTGCCATATGCTGCTCTATCACAGATTGACAAAGATTTTTGGTGCAAATTTGAAGATCATGTCTTAAAAGAAGAAAATGACTATTGGAAAAAAGATGGACTATCGTTCGTTCAGCCCAGATTAGTAATCAATATGTTAGACTCCTCTGATTCAGAATAAATGAAATAATAATGGACGTTTTTATATGTCCGCATGATCAATCTTTAGCTAAAGTTGATAACGTTTTGAAAATGTAAAGATTCTTGATATGTGTACTGCAGGCATGCAAAGAAACTAAATCACTTTCATATGTCTTGTTTACGTAAAATAATGAAAGTCACATGGAAAGACATAAAACGAACAATGTAGCTCTTTACAGTGAAGAGGATCCCGTGCTTACATCGGACTCTTTAGTCACATGCGTACCCATAAACAATAACTTTGCTTGATATGTCATGCTCGTTATCGCTCGCAACGGATAATTAATTTTTTTAAATGTATTCTTTGTTGTATATTGTTTAAATAGTTTTCATTAATGGAACTGTTTATACGCTGATTCGTTTTAGACCGTCTGTAAAGGCTATAACATTGACATTCTCATAGTATTTTAAAGAAAGTAAACAATAGAAAGTAAACAGTTGATAAACGCCTCCAACTTTCAAGTTGTGTAGAGACGCCTATGTCGAGAAGCTGATTTCCATTAATGTACGGTAAATTATTTTCTCCAGGAGCAAAAAGATCCGTAAATTCACTGAGATCAAAGGAAAGTGCTGCTTCATGATGAAGCATACTTCCTACATCATTAAATTTTGTGAAATCGGTGGGACCTTGGAAAAACAAGGCCAGATGCAAAAAATCAAGTTTGTAAGTGCAGGGAAAGAGGAGATATTTCATGTTAATCGTGAACATTTAGATTTGAAACGACCAATAAGTTTATTGTAAGTCTTAGAGAGCACAAGAAATCTGTTATTAATTTCATAAACTGATGACGTCATTAATGTTATTTACTGCCAATTCGTCCAGATTTTCAATGATTTTGCTGCACAAGGAATAACGTTAGACTATTTCTCAATAGAGATCGATGTAAATGCTGCTCTGGCAAAATACAAACTTATTGACTTGTAAGAACAAAATATTCTGAAAAAAAGTGAAGAGACTCAAAGATACTGGACTTCAATGCTCCTTATTCCCCAAGTGAACAATATCCAATGATTACATCAAATGTCTAAAAAGTTACTTCATTATTTGATAGCACTTATGTTTGTGAACATTTTATTTCAGAACTTAAGTGGACTAAATCAAAGGCAAGAAATAATTAACTGACACAGATTTAAAAAAAAGTGTTATTGTTAATCAACCAGCAAACAAAGACACCCTTGTGCTTGAAGTTCAGGCACATCCATCTAATTAAACCGGTAAGTTTTCTATTTATAGTTTATTATTGATTTCCGCCCCCTCCCCCTTTCCTTTTCATTGCACTCTCTTACATTACAATCTCTTGTGAATGCAAAAGAGATCATTTATATATTAGCTTCTTTATGTGATGGTTTCTTGCTCTCGGCGATTTTCATAATTTTAAGATCAAGCCACTGGGTAAAATAAGGTTGCCCACCCCTGGAGGGTAATTAAGTATTAGTGCTCACGTTTACTATGATAAAGGGCACGTTAAAGAGTGATCTTGTTAGGATCGTCATCGCTGCACACGGAACGTGGACACTGTTATGGATGTTGTTGTTGTGATCGTCATCGCCGCACACGGAACGTGGACTCTGTTATGGATGTTGTTGTTGTGATCGTCATCGCCGCACACGGAACGTGGACTCTGTTATGGATGTTGTTGTTGTGATCGTCATCGCCGCACACGGAACGTGGACACTGTTATGGATGTTGTTGTGATCGTCATCGCCGCACACTGAACTTGGACACTGTCATGGATGTTGTTGTTGTGATCGTCATCGCCGCACACGGAACGTGGACACTGTTATGGATGTTATTGTTGTGATCGTCATCGCCGCACACGGAACGTGGACACTGTTATGTATGTTGTTGTTGTGATCGTCATCGCCGCACACGGAACGTGGACACTGTTATGGATGTTGTTGTTGTGATCGTCATCGCCGCACACGGAACGTGGACACTGTTATGGATGTTGTTGTTGTGATCGTCATCGCCGCACACGGAACGTGGACACTGTCATGGATGTTGTTGTTGTGATCGTCATCGCCGCACACTGAACGTGGACACTGTTATGGATGTTGTTGTGATCGTCATCGCCGCACACGGAACGTGGACACTGTTATGGATGTTGTTGTGATCGTCATCGCCGCACACGGAACGTGGACACTGTTATGGATGTTGTTGTGATCGTCATCGCCGCACACTGAACGTGGACACTGTTATGGATGTTGTTGTGATCGTCATCGCCGCAAACTGAACGTGGACACTGTCATGGATGTTGTTGTGATCGTCATCGCCGCACACTGAACGTGGACACTGTCATGGATGTTGTTGTGATAGTCATCGCCGCACACGGAACGTGGACACTGTCATGGATGTTGTTGTGATCGTCATCGCCGCACACGAATGGATGTTGTTGCTGTGATCGTCATCGCCGCACACGGAACGTGGACACTGTCATGGATGTTGTTGTGATCGTCATCGCCGCACACGGAACGTGGACACTGTCATGGATGTTGTTGTTGTGATCGTCATCGCCGCACACGGAACGTGGACACTGTCATGGATGTTGTTGTTGTGATCGTCATCGCCGCACACTGAACGTGGACACTGTTATGGATGTTGTTGCTGTGATCGTCATCGCCGCACACTGAACGTGGACACTGTTATGGATGTTGTTGTGATCGTCATCGCCGCACACTGAACGTGGACACTGTTATGGATGTTGTTGTTGTGATCGTCATCGCCGCACACTGAACGTGGACACTGTTATGGATGTTGTTGTTGTGATCGTCATCGCCGCACACTGAACGTGGACACTGTTATGGATGTTGTTGTGATCGTCATCGCCGCACACTGAACGTGGACACTGTTATGGATGTTGTTGCTGTACACGGAATGAAACCTTAGGTGCTCCGAATCTCGAGAAAATCCGAGGAGATTCCAGACCACCATGCTAGCACTCCATTGCATGACCTGGGATCCACTGTGTCGGTAGGTTTCTATTGACAATTTTACCTGGACAGCGGCCATATTTTATGATCTACTCTTTTTGATTCTGCCACAGGTTCTTTAACGTGCACGAGTACACACGAAATATCCTGTTTATTGCCTTTATCCGTGCGGGCAAGACATCGGATCTCACTACCCAAGAGATTATGAAATATTAACGTCATCAGAAACCACGGATTAATTTTCCCTTTTTTTTTTTAAATAAAAAAATCATAACCGCATGTGGTGGACTTTGAACCCGGATTTTTCCTATCCAGAGAAGGCTCGTACCGCTACATTACTCAGCCATTATTCAAACTCAGGAAAGGGTTAATTCCTGTTGTCGTTTCCTCTCTTTTCAGCGTTCTTCTCAGTGTTTCTAAAGGCCAGCATATTTTTATTTTCCTGGTTTTTTTTTTAATATGTGCGCTTGCTGTGTGATCTTCTAGTTGTTTCTTCTCATTACATCAAAAAGTAATGCACACCAATTTTTTCTTGGCTAATAATAAAGATAGGAATATGAAATTTTGCACACTTGGAATATGACATGTTCCAATTATGTGCACCAAATTGCACAGCATTCTGATAAATATTACGCAATCTATGAACCGTTAAAATGGAGCTTGTCAACAATGTCCGTTACAAACAGCGAATTGTCATAGAATTTCTGGTTGCGGAAAAAGAAACTGTGGCAAACATTCATAAACGACTGTGTGCAGTGTACAAATGTTCTGCAGTCGATAGGAGCACAGTTAGTCGCTGGGTTCAGAGAATTAAAGCTGCAGAAAGTGTACGAGTGGAGCTGCATGATTTACCGCGTTCTGGACGTGTTGCCTCGGCTACCAGCACAGACATGTTAAACCGGGCTGATGCCATTATTCGTAAGGATAGGCGTATCACTAGTCAGCAATTGGCATTGCAGCTTGCAGTTAGCAAGGGAAGTGCAATCGCAATTTTTAAAACTCTCGGATATTCAAAGATTTGCGCTCGATGGGTTCCTCGGTGCCTAACAAATGATCACAGAGTTCAAAGGAAAACATTCTGTTCTGAATTGTTGGAGCGTTTCGGTGTTGAAGGAGAAATGTTTTTGTCAAAAATTGTTACCGGTGACGAAACGTGGGCACATTATTATGAGCCTGAAACAAAAATGCAGTCAATGGAATGGCATCATCCGCAGTCACCAAAAAGAAAAAAATTCAAAACATCTCCATCAGCCGGAAACGTGATGATCACTGTCTTCTGGGACATTGATGGTGTGATTCTTGTTGATGTAATGACAAGAGGTGAGACAATCAACTCGACAGCTTACATCAATACACTGACAAAACTCAAAAATCGGTTCCACAGAGTTCGGCCTAATAAGCCATCTGCAGATTTGTTGCTTCAACATGACAATGCACGCCATCACACAAGTCTGGTAACACGGGAAGCAATCAACAAATTTGGTTGGACTGTACTGCCCCATCCTCCTTACAGCCCTGATCTGGCTCCCTCAGATTTCCATCTGTTTGGACCACTCAAAAAATTCCTGCGTGGGACACACTTTGACAATGATGAGGATGTGATCCGTGCAGTTAAAAAATGGCTACGCGAGCAGGACAAAACTTGGTACAAACGAGGCATTCATGACCTAGTTTCGCGTTGGCGTAAGGCAATACGCTTGGACGGAGATTATGTTGAAAAATAGGTAGTGTAAAGGGGATGTTCAGCTACAATCTGTGAAAATTTCACACATTTTGCCCGAATAGTTTCCGAGAAAAAAATTGGTGGGCATTACTTTTTGACCTCCCTTCAGTATATATATATATACTCATCTTCTCTTCTTGATTACCAATGTAACTGCTGGTTGCATGACCATTTCTCTTTTTACTGTCCTACTCTTGAATTATTGTTATTGTACGCAGAGCATTTCCCTATAATATTTGTTCTGGATTTGGAGATATTTGAAAATGGATATCAAAATTGAAGGAAGAGACCTGGAGACAGTTCAGAGCTACAACTACCTTGGATATACTATAACCAGTGATAGAAAATGTGCAACTGAAATTAACAAAAGAATAGGAATGGCAAAAAGTAATTTTAATGAAACGAAGAACATACTAACATCAAAACAAATAGCACCAGGGCTAAAACTAATAATAGCAAAATGTTACATCTTCTCAATATTCCTACATGGTGCAGAAACATGGACATTAGACAAGAAAACAAAACAGAGAATTGAAGCCTTTGAAATGTGGATATATAGAAGAATAGGTAGAATTGAATGGAAGGAAAAGAAAACAAACGAGGAAGTCTTAAAACATCTAAAAATGAAAAGAGAACTACTAAACACAATTCAAACAAGACAAATGCGATTTTTGGGGCATGTTAAAAGATACAACAGCCTACTAAAAGTAATCCTGAAGGGGAAAATACAAGGTAAAAGAGGCAGAGGCAGACCAAGACTAACATGGACGACTAACATCAAAAGATGGACAAATCAGCCTATGACAACCTGCATCATTAAAGCAAGAGACAGAGCAGAATGGCACTCCATGGTAGCCAACCTTCGTTGCGGAGACGGCACTCGATGATGATGATGATGATGATTTGTTCTGAAATGTCTGTAATTTATTTCGAGTCTGTTTCTTTGATTTCCAGTTTTCACACGCATAGGTAAGAATGGATACATTGGATTTGAATATCATTAGTTTTGCTTTTATGATTATCGTGTATGGTGCAGAAACGTGAACATTAGACAAGAAAACAGAAAAGAAAATTGAAGCCTTTGAAATGTGGATTTATATAAGAATAGGTAGAATTCGATGGAAAGAAAAGAAAACAAACGATGAAGTTTTAAAGCAACTGAAAACCAAAAGAGAACTACTAAATACAATTAAGACAAGACAAATGAAATTTTTGGGGCATGTTAAAAGACACAACAGCCTACTAAAAGTAATATTGGAAGGGAAAATACAAGGTAAAAGAGGCAGAGGCAGACCAAGACCAACATGAACGAATAACATCAAAAGATGGACAAGTCAATCTATGACAGCCTGCACCATCAAAGCAAGAAACAGAGTAGAATGACGATCCATAGTAGCCAATCTTCGTTGCGGAGAAGGAACTCAATGATGATGATGATTATCGTGTGTGGATTTTCATCTCTCTCTCTACCTTTTTAGCTCCCAGTGGAGCATAGGTCTTCACCAAACACTTTCCAAGTCGTTCTGTTTTTTGCCATTCTTTTAAGATAATTTCATGTCTTCCCCATCATCTTCATCTCTGCTTCTATCTGTCTTCTCCAAAAACTCCTTGGTCTTCCTCTTTGTCTTTTCCCCTGGGGATTCCAAAAAAAGGCCTGTGTGGATTTTCATACTATCTCAAAATTTCTATTAAAAAAAAATATACCTACCATCTCCAGGCCATCATGTTGTTTTGTATGACCAAATATATTTGATTTTACCTTGATTTTATTTTCTTGGTACATCTTTTTTTTTTCCTTGAAATATTAAGCTGTTGAAAAATGGACGCGTTTGTTTCAGAACTGAGACCGTGACGCTCCGCGCCTCCATACAGACTCAACAATCAAGAGGCTCTAGCTTCAGAAATTATCACCCTCAGGTAATGCAAGGTCAGTCATGCAAGCCACATGAAACTCAAAACATGACGACCCATCTAAGAAGTAAGTAACATATGTACGTTGTCTGGGGAATAAAACTGTGTTGCAGTGGGTACCAGCATACTGTGAGATTCCAGGAAACGAGGAAGCAGACAAACTTGCAAAAGTTGAAGGGAATTTCCAACAGTCAAACCCACCTCAGATCCTCAAAGAAGTGAAGAGATTCCCAGAACAAGCTAGGAAAATAGAATGGAGAGGACTATATGAAAAATGTGATCACAAACATGACAGCTTATACAAGTTCAACAGATATGAACAAACCAAGATCCTCAGCCAGAGAACGGGTCACTGTTTAACATATTCATGCTTTCGGAGAGACTGACTTGTCGAAAGATGACATTTCTAGGTTAATCGAACTCAATAGCAACTTGTATCCATTCAACAAGATTATATCATGTATTTCCCCTTTCCCTGTTATCTTTCTTGACCTGATTGCCTCCTTGGATAAATCCAGCCTCCACGTCTCCGTTTTCTATAAAGCCACATATGTCAACTGTTATCTTCTCTTTTATCTTGATGTTGTTGTAACGTTTCTTTGACGTTGTCGATCCATTTTACTTTGGGTCTGCCTCTTGCTCTTCTCCCTTCTCCTCTTTCAGTATGTGCTTGTAATCGAGCATATCTAAACAAAATAGGACTCTGCGACATTGCTAAGGTTAGCGGGGTAGAGTTCTGCCCTACCGAAGGAGGAGTAAGACGTCTCCTCTCCTCCGCTAGTCTTCGGGACACCCCTGGGCAAGGTGGAGCTCCCGTTTAGCCCCCCTATCAGGGTTATGTGAAGCCATTGGAGCAGGTGGTGGATGGTGTTGTGGGAGCAGCCGACAAGTAGTGCCGGTTATGGTCCCCACACCGCGATGGCAGGCAGAGGATCTCATGTATAGAGACAATGGCTGCGGTCTCCGACTAGTACAGTCACTGCCAAGAAGGAAAGGAATGGCAAACTACCTTCTTAAATTGCCTGGAATAATCATGACAAATCACAACCTTCTATTTACAGCTAACGACGTTAATGGGGGCTTCACAGCCACATCGTCCGGTAGAGAGCGTCATGTGCTACAGGTGACACCCGATCGTCATCAAACAACTGTATGCAAGATCAAAAATAAAGAGACACTAGCAATAGGAACTTGGAACATTAGATCAGCATTCCAGGTTGGAAAACTAGAAAACATCAGTCAAGAAATGAAGAGAATGAAATTGAACATCTTGGGACTATGTGAAATGAGATGGACAGGGGCAGGATTATTACAACGCGACAGTGGAAATGTAATTTACTCTGGGGGAACCACACACGAAAGAGGAGTAGGCATCATGTTAGATAGAGAAAGAAGCAAAACAGTGAAAGGATTTTGGCCAGTATCAGACAGAATTCTGCTAGTAAAATTGAGTGGCAGACCAATGGATATCAACATAATTCAAGTTTATGCACCAACAAGTAATAGCAAAGAAGAAGACATTGACACCTTTTACGAGGAGCTAGAGGCAGCAGCCATGGAACAGTGTAAATCCCAAGAAATAACTGTTGTATTAGGGGATTTCAATGCAAAGGTAGGAACAGCTAAAGTGCAAAATGTGACTGGGAGGCATGGTCTTGGCGAGCCGAATGACAGAGGGGATAGATTGATAGATTGGGCAAAGACACATGAATTGATTATAGGTAACACCTGGTTCAAACAACACCCCAGGCGACTATGGACATGGCAAAGCCCAGACAAAAAAGTACACAATCAAATTGATTTTATACTGGTACAGAGAAGATTTAGGAATGGGCTAACGTCTGTTAAAACAAGGCCAGGGGCATATTGTAATAGTGACCATGTACCAGTAGTTGGAAAGATAAGAATAAAACTGCGGAAGGCACAGAAATCACCAAGAAATATAAAATTAGAACTAGATATGCTAAGAGTAGATAAACAGATGAGTGATAAGTACAGCATGATAGTACAAAATAGATATAATGCTATTGAGAAAATACAGGACATCCAGGAGCAGTGGGAAATTCTCAAACAATCGATTCAGCAAACATCAAAAGAAGTAATACCAGTGACTAAAAGAACCAACAAAAAGAAATGGATGACAGAAGAAATATTACAACTAATGGACGAAAGAAGAAAACATTAGAAAGAAGAACGAGCATACAAAATATTGCACAAAGAGACCCAAAACAAGTGCAGAGAAGCAAAGGAAGGATGGTTAAAACAGAAATGTGAAGAAATGGAAAAACAACAAAAGAAAGACCCACAAATTATGCACAATCAGTTCAATGAATTAACAGGAAGAAAAGAAGTCAAAGTTTCAGGATGTGTGAAATCAAAGGAAGGAAATATAATAATGGGACAGGAGAAGACAATGGAAAGATGGACAGAATATATCAGTCAACTCTATGATGATGAAAGACCAGAATTAAACAATTCAAATGAAGACACAGGACCATCAATAATGCAGAGTGAAGTGGAGGACGCAATTCAACACATGAAAAGAGGCAAAGCTCCAGGTCCTGACAATATAACAATCGAAGAGATAAATGCATTAGGAGAGTTGGGAGTACAAGTCATAACAAAATTACTCAATGACATATATAACACTGGACACATACCCAAAGATCTACTAAAATCTATCGTTGTAGCCATACCGAAGAAGTCAGGCGCCACTGATTGTGAAGACCATCGCACTATTAGTCTCGTGAGCCATATTACTAAGAATAATCATGAGACGTGTAAGGAACAAAATAAAACCAGAAATAAGTGAGGAACAATGTGGATTTGTGGAAGGAAAGGACACCAATAATGCAATATACATCTTAAGGACATTGACAGAAAGATCTATAGAGGTAAAGAAAGATCTATATATGTGCTTTATAGACTACACGAACGCATTTGACAAAGTAAAGCATGTGGAAATAATAAATATGCTGGAGAAATTAAACATTGATGGCAAGGATTTGCGAATCATAAAAAAACATGTACTGGCAACAAACAGCAGCTATACGAATTAACAACCAAACAGGACAATTCCAATGTATAAAACAAGGAGTCAGACAAGGCTGTGTTCTGTCGCCGGATTTGTTTTCACTTTACAGCGAATATGTTATGAGATCAATAGTAGACAAAAAAGGAATTGAAGTCAACGGTCACAACATAAATAATTTGCGATATGCGGATGACACAGTCTTAATAGCAGAGACAGAATGAACTACAAGTAATGATAGACATAATAGTAGAAGAAAGCAACAAGAAAGATCTCAGTCTGAATAGTAAGAAAACAGAAGTAATGGTTATATCGAAGAAACAATCATCACCATCATGCTGCATAAAAATAAAAAGGACAAATCTGAAACAAGTACAACGTTTCAAATACTTGGGCACAATAATTACATCAGATGGGAGATGCACCATAGAAATAAAAAGCAGAATAGCTCAGGCCAAAACCAAAATAGCATTTCAGAAAATGAAAAATATCTTATGCAACAAATATATGTCAATAAAAATGAGAAAGAGAGTTCATCGGTGCTATATAGAACCAATTCTGACCTATGGAAGCGAATCATGGACAGTAGACAAACAAATGAAAAGACGATTAGAGGCCACAGAGATGGGATTTCTCAGAAGAATGTTGAAAGTTCCCTGGACAAAGATAAAAAGACCAATGAGGAAGTTCTCAAAGAGGCCAACACAAAAAGGGAGCTCTTAAAAAACATCAGAAAGAAGCAATCAACGTTTTTCGGGCACATCACGAGAAGAGGAAAGTTGGAATAATTGGTTACAACTGGCAAAATAAAAGGAAAGAGAGATCGCGGACGACAAAGAGAGAAAATACTGGATAGCTTGGTGTCATGGCATGGAAAACAGTCAACAACAGAACTGATACGATGCACTGTAGATAGAAGATTGTGGAGGGACATGATCGCCTACGCCAACCGGCAGGGTACATGATGATGATGTTGCTAAATAAATTTCCAACCATATGTTATACAGTTGTTTTGTAGATGTGAGAAAGTAAACTAAATTATTGGACATATTCGTTTGCGCCAGCAGAAGAATGTTTCAGGGCTGCAACGTCAGAAGGTTTTGTGGATTTTTTTTTTTAACGTAAAACTGTGACGAACCGGATGTTATGTTTAGTTGTTGTTGTTGTTGTTGCGTTCGTCAGCTTTCAACTCTGACGAAGTCCCTAGAGACTAGGAACTGAATTTTGCGTATTAATCCATTTTTCTCTAGCAGCCGTTTGCACAGGAGTCCCTCGCCGCACTGGCTGATAACTCCGCCTGTTGTTATGTTTGAAGCAATACTTACTTTCACTGTGTTGTGAAGCTCAAAAATACAGTGACGAAACGTGCACATAAATAAAGAAGGAGAAGATGAGAGAAAAATATAGAAGAATATGAGAAAGGATGAGAGCTGTTTGTTTTCATCTAATGTTAATTCTAATCTTGGAAATTTAGCAGCGTTTGTGGATGAAGTTGTCTTGAGCTTAGTACGAGCATATTCCTCTCATTCCATTTATATGTTGTATGGAGGTGATTTCAATTTGTGCGCCACACACAAAACGTTACATTCTAGCTAAAGTAAATATTAATGTATAAATGATAATTTACTAGTAAAGTAAGATTAAAGAGCCCTCGTCACGACAAGTGGCGTACAGGGAATACAGTGTTAGTGACCATACATTTTACAGACCTTCAGCACATGATTTTTGGGGTAATGTGGTCGGTATTACGCCCGTGCCGCTTTACCTTCCCAGAAAAAATCCGGTACCCATTTAATGCTGGGTGAACCCGGAAGCCGTCGGTTGGGATCGAACCCTGCCCCTTATCCTTTGTAGTCCAGCTCACTAACCACTGAGCTATCACGGCTCCCTAATTTACGAGTAATGCTTATATATAAAATCATATAAGGTTTACAAATTTGAGAGCTTCAGAGGATGTCATTTATTCAATTTCTAACTACAAAAATTTTTTAGCTTTTAAAATTCAGCTTATTTTAATCACAGCGAATGAATAATAGAAGTAGATTGTGCATATTATCTTCTTGAAAAGACATGAATGAATAAATAAACTAAAGTACTAGTGACAAATAACTGTGAGAGAGAATGAGAATAAGAGTGAGAGATCGGTGAACCAGAGCTGACAAATAACCTACTGCACTCCTCCCCCCGGTACACCTGGAAACAAACTAAAGCTAGCTTCAGAATGCCATGGAAGTGAAGGACCCAGATATCACATCTTGCTCTAAACTCTAAACAGAAGCAGAACCCAATTTACACCCATTTTTAGTTCCCTTCAAAGTTGGACAAAATATGGTGGAATTCGTCTGGCGAATGTGAAAAAGACGAGGAGCAGAGAGTAGACGATAGACAAGAAGTGAAGAGAAGAGGAGAGAAGTGAAGGAAAGAGAAGAGGAATGAAGGGGGGGGGGGGAAGAGAGTAGAAAAGGAAAGAGAGCAGATGAGGAGAGAAAAGAAGAGAAACAGACAAGAAGTGAATGGAAGATAACTGAGAAGTGAAGGGAAGAGAAATGAAAGAAAGAAAAGAGGAAGGGAGAGAAGAGGATAGGTGAGGAGAGAAAAGAACAGACGAGAAGTGAAGGTTGGAAGAGAGAAGAGAAGTTAAGAGAAGAGGAAAAGTGAGAGGAAAAAAATAAGAAAAGGGAAGAGAAAAAGAGAGGAGAGGCGATGAAAGGAGAGAAAAGGAGGGAAGGGGAGAGAAGAGGAGAGGAGAGAAAAGAAGAAAAGGGAAGAGAAGAGGAGAGTAGAGGCTATGAAAACAGAGAAGAGAAGGGAAAGGGAGAGAAGAGAAGAGAGAAAAGAAAGAAAGAAAGGGAAGAAAAGAGGAGAGGAGAGGGAAAATAAGGAAAAGAAGAGAAGAGGCGACAAGAGAAAGGAAAGGATGAGAATAGAAGAGAACAGGACAGGAGAGGAGATGAAAGAAGAGAAGAGAAGATGAAAGAAGGGAAAGGGAGAGAAGTGAAGAGAAGTTGATTGAAAACATATTCTTGGCCTTTTAATCAGGTTGAAAATGTCAACAAATATAAATGAATACTTACCAATGAAAATTTGAATTTGCTGAAATAAACACAAACATGCAAACACAGAGAGAGACGTCAGCTTTTTGTGTGCTGTGTCATGCTCATTTAGTGCAGGTTTTCTGTGCCCACACAGCATGGGTGCAATACCCTGTTAAGAAAAGCCTTAACTCAAGCTGTATTAGACGACCTCACCTTTGTATTTGCCACATGCTCATAGTTTAGCTTATCTGACAGCTGGTGTGTGTGTGTGTTTGTGTGCGCGCGCGCGTGTGTGTGAGGGTAAGACGTTGTTTGTTTTGGAGCGGACAACAGTGCGAGATTTCTGTTCCCTATTAAGCTTTCCTGTCACATTTATCCAAATCTTTCATCTTTATTTATTTTTACTTTTCTTATTTACCATACGTAACCCAGCAACCCGTTTTCACTTCTCCGACATTTTTATTCTGGTTGACATTTTCATTGTGAGCGATACTTCAGCCATTTAACTTGAATAACGCGATCCATTGGTAAATCATCAGAGAGAATCTGGATACAGGCAAATATAAAATAAAAGAAGCTGAAAGAAGGAAAAGTAATTATTTAATAATAGAAGCTATAGAGCATTATCTAACAAAGATGAATAACTTACTTTATTTATCATTTTGTTTCACTATTATAATGATCTAAGAGGAGTAATGAAAACGTTCTGAAAAAACGCCAAAGCAAAAAGAGAGATAGTTTCCAATATTAGGAAGAAACAGTCATCATTTGTTGGCCATGTAATGAGAAGGGAACAGCTGGAATATATTGTAAAAACTGGGAAAATTGAGGGACGAAGAGATAGAGGGAAGCAAAGAGAAAAGATACCAGATCGCTTAAGAGAATGGCTTGGCAGAAAGTCAACAACAGAAATGATAAATGATTGTCGAGATTGAAAGTTGTGGAGAGACATGATCACCTACGCCAGCAGGCATGGTACTTGATGATGATGATGATGATTATAATGATGTTTAATTTTCTTTTGTTGTTAGTATTTAACAAAAACAAATAAACTTGGAACCCATAGGCTAGGATGAAACAGGTTTTGCGTTTAAACATGACGCATTGCCTGAACGAGTATGCAGTTGTTAGTGGAGAAAAGCAGGTAAACATATGTAAGAGCAGAGATACTCTCAGAAGAATATACACATAGACTAAAATAACAGAATATAGACTGACTAAAATAACAGAATATAGACTGACTAAAATAACAGAATATAGACTGACTAAAATAACAGAATATAGACTGACTAAAATAACAGAATATACTGACTAAAATAACCGAATATACTGACTAATATAACAGAATATACTGACTAAAATAACAGAATATACAGACGAAATAACAGAATATAGACTGACTAAAATAACAGAATATACTGACTAAAATAACAGAATATACTGACTAAAATAACAGAATATACTGACTAAAATAACAGAATATAGACTGACTAAAATAACAGAATATACTGACTAAAATAACAGAATATACTGACTAAAATAACAGAATATAGAGTGACTAAAATAACAGAATAAATTGACTAAAATAACAGAATATATTAACTAAAATAACAGAATATACAGACTAAAATAACAGAATATACTGACTAAAATAACAGAATATACTGACTAAAATAACAGAATATACTGACTAAAATAACAGAATATACTGACTAAAATAACAGAATATACTGACTAAAATAACAGAATATACTGACTAAAATAACAGAATATACATATATCATGTGCCATACCGGTTTGTGTAGGTGATCATGTCCCTCCACAATCTTCTATCTACAGTGCATCGTATCAGTTCTGTTGTTGACTGTTTTCCATGACATGACACCAAGCTATCCAGTATTTTCTCTCTTTGTCGCCCGCGATCTCTCTTTCCTTTCATTTTGCCAGTTGTAACCAAGTTTCCAACTGTCCTCTTCTCATGATGTGCCCGAAAAATGTTGATTGCTTCTTTCTGATGTTTTTAAGAGCTCCCTTTTTGTGTTGGCCTCTTTGAGAACTTCCTCATTCGTCTTTTTAGCTGTCCAGGGAACTTTCAACATTCTTCTTAGAAATCCCATCTCTGTGGCCTCTAATCGTCTTTTCATTTGTTTGTCTACTGTCCATGATTCGCTTCCATAGGTCAGAATTGGTTCTATATATACATATATACTGACGAAAATAACAGAATATACTGACGAAAATATACAGAGATAAAAATAACATTATGCGGATGAAAATAACAGTGAATAAAGGAGAAAGTAATGGAGAATAAAGGAGAAAATAATGGAGAATAAAGGAGAAAATAACAGAGAATACATAGCAATTGGACGGCCTGAAGTAGGAATGAACACGTACAACTGTAAACTTTGTCCTTACAGGAGACAAATACGTCAACTAACTAGGGTCACTAAAACATTACACGGGTTTTGGTTTATTTGTAGGGGTCGGTCAGGGTGTGTCTGTTGAGCTATTTTGTCAGATGCTAGACATGATTCTGGCTATCGCCTTTCTCATTCTGACGCATGTACAATCCACTAGTGTGGGTCATACAGTCCCGAGTCATACAGTCCCGAGTCATACAGTCCCGAGTCATACAGTCCCGAGTCATACAGTCCCGAGTCATACAGTCCCGACTGACACTTATATATAGTGAGCTGCAGTTAGGTCATCATCATCGAGTGCCATCTCAGCAACGAAGGTTGGCTACCATGGAGCGCCATTCTGCCCTGTCTCTTGCTTTGTTGGTGCAGGTTGTCATAGGCTGATTTGTCCATCTTTATATGTTACTTTTCCATGTTAGTCTTTGTCTTCCTCTGCCTCTTTTACCTTGTATTTTCCCCTCCAGGATTACTTTTAGTAGGCTGTTGTGTCTTTTAACATGGCCCAAAAATCGCATTTGCCTTATTTGAATTGTGCTTAGTAGTTCTCTTTTCATTTTTAGTTGTCTTAAGACTTCATCGTTTGTTTTCTTTTCCTTCCATCCAATTCTATCTATTCTTCAATATATCCACATTTCAAAGGCTTCAATTCTCTCTTTTGTTTTCTTGTCTAATGTCCATGTTTCTGCACCATATAGGAATATTGAGAAGATGTAACATTTTGCTATTCTTAGTTTTAGCCCTGGTGTTATTTGTTTTGATGTTAGTATATTTTTCATGGCATTAAAATTACTTTTTGCCAGTCCTATTCTTTTGTTTATTTCAGTTTTACATTTTCCATCACTGGTTATAGTATATCCAAGGTAGTTGTAGTTCTGAACTGTCTTCAGGTCTATTCCTTCAATGTTGATATCCACTCTTGGGTTTTGAGTATTTTCTTTGTTTATGATCATCGTTTTAGTCTTTTTTATATTCATATCTAGTTCATATTTTTGCTTGTCATGTTTATTACATTAAGTAAATGTTGTTGATCCTAAGGATTTTCTGCTAGTAGTACAGTATCATCAGCATATCTTAGGTTATTGATTATCTTTCCATTAATGTTTAAGCCTGGCATCTCTGTGATGTTTTTAAAGATTTGCTCAGTGTATAGATTGAACAAACTTGGTGATAGGATGCATCCCTGTCTTCCTCCTCTTTTTATATCAATGGGTGTAGAGTTCTCTTTGTTATATTTTATTATTGCTGTTTGCTCCCAGTATAGATTACATATTAGTCGTATGTCCATGTTATCTAGATATATCTCTTTTAGGCATTCTATAAGTTGTTTGTGGTGTACTCTATCAAAAGCTTTGGTGTAGTCTATAAAGCAGGCATATATTGGTTTGTTTACTTCTATGTACTTTTCGATTAATGTGCCCATGCAGAATTTGGCTTCTTTTGTCCCGCTATTTTTCCTAAATCCAAATTGCTGCTCATCTAATTCAGTATTGATTTTATTCTGAATCCTTCCTTGTATAACTTTTAGCAAGATTTTTGTAACATGGCTCAATAGGCTTATTGTTCTAAAGTCAATGAATTAAACTGCACCATTCCTTTTATGCAATGAAAGTTGATGTTTTCTTCTTCATAGAATTGTATTAATCTTTCTCTTCTGTCATTTCTTTTTCCTAAACCATTATTTCCTATAATGGTCTTATATCTACCTTTTCCTACTTTAGCATATCACCCATTACAATCAAGATTTCTGAAGATTTCACTTGCTTCATAACTTTATTTAGGTCTTCATAGTATGCCTCTATTTGTTCATCTGTGTAGTCTTGAGTAGGTGCATATGTCTGTATTATTGCTATGTCGAATGGTTTTGCTTTCATCTTGAGTAGTATAATCCTATCATTGTATGTTCAGTGGGTACTTATATATTGTTGTAGCTCTATTTTTTATTAGTATTTCTACCCCTCTTTGATGTTCTGTTGTGTTGCATAAATATATAAATGTATATTTTTCGCCCTCTATGTACTCACATTCTTTCCATCTTGATCTTTCCTCCTACATGAGTTCGAATTCCTCTCCATAGCTTTCTCTGGACTAGTAAAAAGCAGGAAATAGCCTGAGAGATAAGATCAAAAATGAAACCTGAGAGAAAAAAAAATAGGAGCAATTGCTGCCTTTGAATACATAAAGAAATAAGGACAAACTAGTTTTGCCACGTGATAAGACATAAGTACTAAACTATCTAAAACACAAACGATGCAGTTAGGTAACACAGACAAAATGGACAATAGAAGCTCTGGATTACATTTGGCACTAGTTGATGATTAATCATCCAGAAGTCGCCTTTCAGCTGTCCCTCCAAATGAGTAATTCCCGTTTTGAGGATTACCAATGTACTAATTTCGTTTCATTGATTTCACCAACTTTATTTTGATATGTGTCTATTATTAAGCGAAAACAGTTTAAGGTTAAATGCAATAGTTGTTACTTTGTGGTTTCAGTAAACATACAAATTTAAGCGCGCCCTTTCACCTGGTTTCAGTAAAGCTTTTATTATTTAAAAAAAAACCTTATATTTTTGTCAATAATTTGTGTGTTTGTGTGTGTTTTCAGTAATGGCAAAGTCAACAAATTATCTTTTTTTTTTTTTTAACGAGAATATTTATAACAGAGTAGCACAGATTATTATCTCAAACAATTTCAGAAAATCATTCGACATCGAATAATAAGTACACAGATTTGTTGATTTAGCTATAGTGAAGCTAACAATACGAAGGGTCTCAACAATGCTTTCATAAGCACTGGATCATGGCATGTGTCAAAATAAAATCATAGAAACATAAAATATATCAGCTTTCTGGCAATTTTTCTGATAATTGTGAAATAAATAAAGTGTATGTACCAGCGGCAGAGGTAGGGTTCGATCCCAACCGACGGCTTCCGGGTTCACGCAGCCCTTAATGGGTACCGGATTTTTTTCTGGAAAAGTAAAGGGGCACGGGCGTCATGATGTTATGTTTAATAGTATGTATAATATTCCACCAATCTTATATCCCATCATTTTTCCATGGTCGGCCCTTAGGTCTGGTATTCTCGCAGCGTTTATTGAAGGCTCGCTATGTTGTGTTTTGATACTTATGTCTTATCACGTGGCAAAACAAGTTTGTCCTTGTTTCTGTATGTATTCAATGGCGGAAATTGCTTCTAGCTTTTTGTTTTAATCAGGTTTCATTTCTAATCTTATCTCTCAGGCTATTTCCTGCCATGAGTCTAACAGATTTCATCTTGGTAAAGATGATTTTTCGTCATGTTCTTGAAAGCATTCTGCAAAATAAAAAAAAATATTTTGAGCGACCAGGTGAAGACCGCCACAATATGGTCTGTAAAACTCACAATTAGTAAGTAACCAAGTGAGGATTAATACAGATGTATATATGTCAAAGAAGTAAAAGTAGTTCCCAATTACGTGATAGAAGGAAAAAAGTATGCCATAAAGATGACGATGATATAAATATAAAGCGTATTTTCAACAGTTTTTACTTCACCAATGTCGAGATATAAATTTGTAAACAATGGCAAACATTTGCGAGCGCACTATTCTTCTACATTTTGTAAACTCTGTGTTATTTCAATTGCTTATGATGATATTTTACTCTCCCCATATTAGTGATAATTGTGAAAATCGTCAATCAACCACTAATATCTTCAGTTATCAAGAAAAGAAGATGGACATATGTTGGATATGTGAAGAGGAGAGATAATGACCGAGTAACAAAGCAAGCCCTCATGTGGGAAACGAAAGGTAAGAGGAAAAGAGGTCAACCCAGAGGGACACTGAGAAGAACATTGATCAGAGAGACAAAGGCAGCAGGAATTGACTCCCTCAATCAGATTTCGATGCTTGCACAGAACAATGACAAATGGCGGGATTTGATAAAATATCTTTGCAAGAATTGAGATTGCTAAAATGAAAATATTGAGATAAAAGAAAGAGTATCTGGATCTATGTCCTAAGGGCCGGCCAAGGCTCGAAAAGTCAATAGACAGACAGACAGGCAGACAGATATTTATTAAAGTTTTTGTTGCTTATGTTGAAGATGCACATACGAATATGTTAATTATTGAACATCATCATCATCATCAAGTACCGGGCTTACTAGCGTAGGTGATCATATCTCTCCACAACTCTCGATTTCGGCAGCTATTTATCATTTCTGTTATTGACCTTCTACCAAGCCATTTTCTTAAGCTGTCTGTTATTTTTTCTCTTTGCTTTACCCAATCTCTTCGTCCCTAAATTTTTCCAGTTGTCACAATATATTCCAGTTGTTCTCTTCTCATTACATGGCCAAAAAATGATGATTGTTTCTTCCTAATATTGGAAATTAGCTCTGTTTTTGCTTTGACCTCTTTCAGAACATCTTCATTACTCTCCTTTGCTGTCCACGGTACTCTCAACATTCTTCTGTAAAACCACATTTCTACAGACTCCAGTGATTTTCTTGTCTGTTGTCATATTGTCCATGATTCGCATCAATGTGTTAAGATTGGCTCTACATAACATTTAAGAACTCTTTTTCTTATTTCTATTGTCAAAAATGGATTGCATAGTTTTTTCCTCATTTTTTGGAAAGCTGCTTTTGCCTCAGCCATTCTGCATCTCACCTCTTTTGTACATCTTCCGTCTGAGGTTAACAAAGTTCCCAAATATTTAAATTCATTTACCTCTTTTAATATTGTTCCACTTGTCTTTATTTTGTACTGAGGTGATGTCTTTTTCTTTGTTGTTACCATTACCTCTGTCTTTTTACTATTAAGGCTGAGTCCTTTATTTTTGCTTTCTTTCACTATAATGTCCAACATTTCTTGTAACTCATTTTCACTCTTAGCGATTAAGACTGTATCATCAGCATACCTTAGATTATTTATATTATGACCTCCAATTGTTATTCCAGGCATGTCCCTTATGGATCTTAAAATAATCTCGCTTTAAATATTAAACAAATCTGGTGACAGCACACAACCTTGTCTAACACCCTGTTTTATTTGTTGAACATTCCCAATTGGTTTCCAGTTCTTATGGCCGCTGTTTGTTGCCAGTACATGTTCTTTATTATTCTTAGATCTTTGCTGTCTACGTTTATGCTTTCTAAAATTTTGATTATTTCTTGGTGCTTTACTTTGTCAAATGCCTTGGTGTAATCTATGAAACATAGGTATAGATCTGTTTTCACCTCTATGGCTCTTTCTACTAAGGATCTTATGATATCAATGGCATTGCTTGTTCCTTTATCTCTAACAAAACCACACTGTTCATCGCTAATTTCTGGACTGATTTTGTTTCGCACTCTTCGCGTGATGATTCTTAGTAATGTCTTAGTCATATGACTCATAAGGCTTATTGTGCGATTATCATCGCATTCAATCGCGCCCGATTTCTTTGGTAGGGCTATGAATATTGATTTGAGCATGTCGTCTGGTATATATCCGCTGTTTTAGATATCATTCAATATTTGTGTTATTATTCCTATTCCAAAATCACCCATGGCTTCAATCTCTTCTTTAGTTATATTATCTGGTCCAGGAGCTTTGCCTGCTTTCATATTGCGCAAGGCATCTTCCACTTCGTCTCTGATTATTTCTGGTCCTTCTCCATTATCCTTAATATTTACTTCCGTTCGTTCATCATTATAAAGATCTTTAAAGTATTCTGTCCATCGTTCCCTTATGTTTTCTTGATCAATCAACAGTTCTCCTTCCTTTGATCTTAGACATCCAGTTTTTGATTGCGTTTTTCTTCCTGTTAATTCCTCAATTTGTTTGTATATAGCTTTAGCATCTCCTTTTTGTTGCATTTCAATCTCTTTGCATCTCTCTTTTAGCCATGCTTCTTTTGCTTCATTGCATTTTACTACAATTTCTTTATTTAATCTCTTTTACTCATCTTTATTTTCTTTATTTCTTCTTCTTGTATCCATTAGCTGCAAAGGTCATCTGTCATCCATTTCTTTCTTGAATTTGTCCTCACTGGTGGTATAAACTCTTTTGATGTTTGTTGCATTGATTCTTTTAGCATTTCCCACTGTTCATCAATGCTTTGTATCTTCTCTATTGCATTGTACCGGTTCTGAATTGTGATTTTATATTTGTCTTGCAGCTTCTTGTCTGATTTTAGTAAATCTAAATTTAACTTGATGTTAACTAAGACTCGTTTTGTTATTTTTAATTGTACTCTAAGCTTTACCACAACTGGTACATGATCACTATTGCAATCTGCTCCTGGTCTAGTTTTCACACACACCAGACTGTTTCTAAATCTATTGCTTATCATTATATAATCAATTTGATTACGTG
Organism: Megaustenia siamemsis; assembly: GCA_032433765.1. Classification (NCBI taxonomy): domain Eukaryota; kingdom Metazoa; phylum Mollusca; class Gastropoda; order Stylommatophora; family Ariophantidae; genus Megaustenia; species Megaustenia siamemsis. The sequence goes on from JAVIAB010000073.1 coordinate 95,254,275, forward strand.
CGTTGTCCCCTGGGCTTTTCCATGTCCACAGACGCCTTGGATGTTGTTTAAACCAGGTGTTTCCTATCATCATGTTGTGTGTTCTTGCCCAGTCAATAAGTTTCTCACCTCTTTCATTCCTCTCGCCTAAGCCATAATGACCAACTACTTCCTCAACTTTTTCCTTTCCTACTTTTGCGTTAAAATCCCCTAGAACTATGGTGTTTTCATGTGGTTTGTATTTATGAAGTGCCTCATTTAACTCGTTGTAAAATTTATCAATTGTTTCCTCTAGACTGTCTGCTGTTGGTGCATAAACTTGTATAAGATTTATGTTTATTGACTTTCCATTTAATTTCACTAAAAGGACTCTGTCAGATATTGGGTAAAAGCCTTTCACTGTTCTTGCTGTTTCTGCATCCAAGATGATACCTACTCCTCTTTGGTGTTCAGTACCGCCATAATAGAATTGTTGAACAATAAGAGGTAATAAGCGCCCTTCGTGACTTATGACGATAGTGTTCCTATTTTTCAAGGTCCATCAGCACATTCAAGGAGCCGCGATTGCTCAGTGGTTAGTGAACTGGACTACCACGGACAAGGGGTAGGGTTCGATCCCAACCGACGACTTCCGGTTCACCCAGCCTTAAAAGGGTACCGGATTTTTTTATGGGAAAGTAAAGCAGCACGGGCGTAATACTGACCACATTACCCCAAAAATCATGTGCTGAAGGTCTGTAAAATATAGGGTCACTAACACCATATTTCCCTATACGCCACTTGGCGTGACGGGGGTACTTTACTTACTTTTTTTTTTTTATCAGCACATCCATGGGTGATATGGTCAGTATCACATCAAGCCGCTTAACTTTCCCACACAAATTTATAATATTTTAACATTTTAAGAGGCTGGGCGGACCGCGCATGGAGCCTCTCACTGCAATAAGAAAACGTCAAATTTGGGAACTGAACCTAAGACCATCTGGCCATTAGACCAGCTCACTAAACCCCTCCCCCCCCCCCCCAGCAACCGCACCTTCCATTCTTGTTTACTTAATAAATAAATAATCCTACGATCTTGTGGGAACATGCTTTCCGTTTGTTGGCACTTATTCATTCTACCATATCAGGTTTGCGCAATTTATATTCTTTTACTTAGGAAGGTCCCGTTTATTCCCGTAAGTTATCTCAGACAGACGAAGGGGAGAATGGCTAAGATAGTTGAGACGTGCACGATAAGCTGGGCGTGGCACAATCTCAGTTCTTGTGTTTAGTGTCGAATAAAGCCTGGTTCGTGCTTTGGGGGGAAATTAGAGGAAATTAGAAACAGGCGCAGCTATAAGTTTCCAAGAAGCTGGTCACTTGAGATTTATAAAAATGTGCTTCATGGTTCAGGATACGCCGAACCTTCAACTCCAGCTTCTTTATATAACTAATATCATACACTAGCTCATGTATTTGTCTGATATAAGATTATTATTTTTCTTCTTCTTTTTCTTCTTCTTCTTAGCGTTCCACCGTTAAGTGGGTGGGGATACGTTGTGTAGCTAGTCACATCAGTCAATAGATAAAACAGACATCATTAACATCAGAAAGATAGGTAGAACGAAGGACTTTGAAACAAATGACGAAACTATATTGCTATTTAGACAGTGAAATTGGAGGTCATGATTGACAGAACAGACCGATATTTTGGACGAATGAAAGAAATTGTCAGTGAACACAGTAGTCGAGGAGAATTTTGAGAAGATGGTAGCACTTTTGTTTATGTCCGGTTTGCTGTGATGATGAACATAACATAACTTGACATTAGCTGAGTACCGTCCCTTGTGTGTGTCAGATAACGTTTTAATCTATTGGTGTTAACAGTGTACTTTTCTTTGAAATGCATTGTCAAAGGGTGTAGGCTACTTATATATATTTATTTATTTGACTTTATTTTCTTCATTTTCCCATTACTGGGGTCTGACGGGGAGAATTACAGGCCCGGAGAATAAAGGTTACTTGTCTAGTGCAGTCGACGCGAGGTTTTCAGGTTTTAGTTTTTTTTATTTCACCTCCGATATGGCTTTTGGCGTCTTGGTAGATGGTTGATGGCAAGCAATCATGATTAGTCAGTAGTTTGGTAAAATATTAGTGTCTTACGCTGGATGCTGTTTTACTGAACGACTTCTCTCGTGTCTGAATCTACAAATATTGGATAGACAGATCCATCCACAGAACGAACAAGATGTATTTCTGGTGCCTGGCCTCATCTTCTTTCTCCTGCGCCTTTTGTCTGCTGACCTTGACATCAACGCTTCATCGAATGTTGCTGTACGGTTTTTAATCCTTTTCTTCTTGTGCTACGATCTGATGCTAGATTTTCCAGTTTCTTTCTCTGATTGCGAATTTACTCAAACAAGCCCTGCAAACATCCCTATATTTCAGCAGTTGTCTGCCCTTCGGTCTCTTTCCGATCCTAAGTTAACTATATAATAATATTTGCAATTACGACCGTTCTCCATTCTTCTTACATGACCCAGCCACCTTAGTCTCCGACTCCTAAGTGTTGCCACGATGGATGGAAATTTGGCTCTTTGCAAGATATTAGAGTTGATTACTTTGCCCTGTCATTTAATGTTCATTATCTTACGAAGGCAGTACACATGAACTCTAAATAAACTTTTTCTCCTGCCCTGCATATGAAGTCCAAGTTTTTGATCCGTGTAGAAGTGTACTAAGCAAACACCTTTGATAAATTAGAATCTTAGTCCTGAGTGTTGGTTAGAGTTAACCCTTACTCTTTAAGTTTACCAATTGTCGAAGCGGCCTTTCCAATGCAGGAATTTATCTCTTCTTCAAGCGAGGTGGTGGATGTGACCATAAAACCGAAATAAGTGAACTTTCGCACAGATTCAAGGGGTGTGTTATTTCATGTTTTAGTTGCGGGTACGGCTACAGACTGTTGAAACTACACAAGCACAGTCTTCTGAATACTTATTGACAGAGATAATAAATCATAAATTGTAGCTAGATTGTCAATCATTGACTGCAGTACAGTTCCATCGTGACAATCTAGTGCTGCATCATCAGCGAATAGAAGCTCCCTCTTGGAGTCTCAGTTTTAAATTTTGACCCCTTTTTTTGATAAAGATCTTCAAGTCGTCTCTGTTCTTTGTACTTCTTCTGCAGATCTTTATATATATATATATATATATATATATATATATATATATATATATATATATATATATATATATATATAAAAAAAGTAAAGTACCCCTGTCAAGCCAAGTAACGTATAGGGAATATGGTGTTAGTGACCATAAATTTTACAGACCTTCGGCACATGATTTTTGGGGTAATGTGGTCGGTATTACGCCCGTGCCGCTTTACTTGATTATATATATATATATATATATATATATATATATATATATATATAAGATATATATGTTATGGATGTTGAGACCCAGGAATGTCCTTCTTCATCATGTCTTTCGCAGTTGCCAGAAAACAATCTGCATACTCGCAGTTGACGTTTTATTCACATTAGCAAGAAGAACGGCATGTTGTTCATTGAATCCTGTCACGAATATCAACGCTGACAGCGTGCTCCAAATATATCAAAATATATATTGCCCAAACAGGTCGTCGCTTGTAAGACAGAATCTGTGAACAATTATATAACATCAGACATGATTCTGGCACTTTTGTCTTCTCCCATTTCAGATTACCAAGACCATTACCTCTGATGACTTCCGTGTTACTGGCATCATCTTTTGTTCCTCAGATACCCATAGCCGTTTCACTTCGGAGAACCGACTCATAGCCCGCTTTGATACTCTCCAACCTAGAGGATTAAACTCGTTTCACTGTTTTCTTCAATCTTTGGCCTTCTCCCCATCTTTTCTTGTGTCATATACCACTTCCTCCCTGTGTTTTACTGATTACCTCTTTTGCTTCCCCCCCCCCTTGCTACCCATATCCTCTCTTTTTACTACTCTTCTTCCCGTTTTCTTTGTACCCTATCGAACACTTCCTTTCACTTTTTCCAATTTTTTCCTGCTTGATTCCTTTGGTCTAATTAAATCCTACCTGCCCTATTATCTATTAATCTTTTAACCAGACTCTACAAAAATCCTGACCACTATCTTTTCCGCCAATTTTAGAGCTGTTTTGTTGTGTATAGTTTTTGTTTGTTACAGTAGTTACACTTAATGTAGGCTTCTGCCGAAACGTAGTAGCTTGTTTTGTCTTTGTGTTAGTTTAGCTGCTCAATACCAGTTTATGTTCATTTTATTTGTTTTCTGCAGCTATATACGCGGTCCTACATAGTATTTAATATTTGTTATTTATTTGATATATCGTGCTTCTCCCCAACTAGATAGTTTGTTCTTTTCGTTGTTTTCATTTATACAAATGTATGTATAATATCTGGGAAATGCTAAAAGAGTCAATTCAACAAACATCAAAAGAGTTCATACCACTAGTGAGGACAAATTCAAGAAAGAAATGGATGACATATGATATTTTGCAGCTAATGGATACAAGAAGAAAAATAAAGATGAATATAAGAGATTAAATAAAGAAATTGTAATAAAATGCAATGAAGCAAAAGAAGCATGGCTAAAAGAGAGATGCAAAGAGATTGAAATGCAACAAAAAGGAGATGCTAAAGCTATATACAAACGAATTGAAGAACTAACAGGAAGAAAAACGCAATAAAAAACTGGATGTTTAAGATCAAAGGAAGGAGAACTGTTGTTTGAACAGGAACAAATAAGGGAACGATGGACAGAATACATTAAAGATCTTTATAATGATGAACGAACAGAAGAATTAAAGATAATGGAGAAGGACCAGAAATACTAAGAGAAGAAGTGGAAGACGCCTGGCGCAATATGAAAGCAGGCAAAGCTCCTGGACCAGATAATATAACTAAAGAAGAGATTGAAGTCATGGGTGATTTTGGAATAGGAATAATAACACAAATATTGAATGATATCTACAACAGCGGATATATACCAGACGACATGCTCACATCAATATTCATAGTCCTACCAAAGAAATCTGGTGCGATTGAATGCGATGATCATCGCACTATAAGCCTTATGAGCCATATGACTAAGATATTACTAAGAATCATCATGTGAAGAGTGCGAAACAAAATCAGTCCAGAAATTAGCGATGAACAGTGTGGTTTTGTTAGAGATAAAGGAACAAGCAATGCCATTTATATCATAAGATCTTTAGTAGAAAGAACCATAGAGGTGAAAACAGATCTATACCCATGTTTCATAGATTACACCAAGGCATTTGACAAAGTAAAGCACCAAGAAATAATCTACATTTTAGAAAGCATAAACATAGACAGCAAAGATCTAAGAATATTAAAGAACATGTACTGGCAACAAACAGCGGCCATAAGAACTGGAAACCAATTGGGAATGTTTCAACAAATAAAACAGGGTGTTAGACAAGGTTGTGCTGTCACCAGATTAGTTTAATATTTATAGTGAGATTATTTTAAGATCCATAAGGGGCATGCCTGGAATAATAATTGAAGGTTATAATATAAATAATCTGAGGTATGCTGATGATACAGTCTTAATCGCTAAGAGTGAAAATGAGTTACAAGAAATGTTGGACATTATACTGGAAGAAAGCAAAAATAAAGGACTCAGCCTAATAGCAAAAAGACAGAGGTAATGGTAACAACAAAGAAAAAGACATCACCTCGGTGCAAAATAAAGACAAGTGGAACAATATTAAAACAGGCAAATGAATTTAAATATTTGGGAACTTTGTTAACCTCAGACGGAAGATGTACAAAAGAGGTGAGATGCAGGATGGCTGAGGCAAAAGAAGCTTTCCAAAAAATGAGGAAAATACTATGCAATCCATTTTTACGAGAAAGTATATGAGTACAGAGTCCACAAATGCATCTTGCTCATTCTGCGATCGGATCTGTCTATCCAATTCAATATTGTCAGATTCAATCATGATTCAGTCATCCAGCTGCTCAGTAAAGCAACATCAAACAAAAGACACTGAATTATTACTGAACTGCTGACAAATCAATAATTGATTGCTACCAGCAGTCTGTCAGGACGCCAAATACAGTCATTATCATGTGCCATACCGGTTGGCGTAGGCGATCTTGTCCTTCCACAATCTTCTATCCACAGTGCATCGTATCAATTCTGTTGTTGACTGTTTTCCGTGCCATGACACCAAGCCATCCAGTATATTCTCTCTTTGTCGCCCCCTCATGTCTCTTTCCCTGTAACCAAGTATTCCAACTTTCCTATTCTCATGATGTGCCCGAAAAATGTTGATTGCTTCTTTCTGATGTTTTTTATGAGCTCCCTTTTTGTGTGTTGATTGCTTCTTTCTGATGTTTTTTATGAGCTCCCTTTTTGTGTTGGCCTCTTTGAGAACTTCCTCATTGGTCTTTTTAGCTGTCCAGGGAACTTGCAATATTTTTCGGAGAGCTCCCATCTCTGTGACCTCTAATCTCATCTTTTCATTTGTTTGTCAACTGTCCATGATTGGCTCCCATATGTTAGAATTTGCTCTATATAGCATAGATGAACTCCCTTTCTCACTTCTATTGACATAAACTTGTTGCATATCAGGTTTTTCGTTTTCTGAAATGCTATTTTGGCCTGGGCTATTCTGCTTTTTATTTCTGTAGTGAATCTCCCATCTTAAGTTATTATTGTACCCAAGTATTTAACGCCATGCACTTGTTTCAGATTTGTGCTGTTTATTTTTAGACAAAGACAGCAACATTACTTTAAAACGACATAGTGACATGGCATAAATCTTTCAATAGACTTGCACATCGTTTAGGAAGCCTTGGCTTCTGCAGCAGTATCACAGGAGAAATAATCGATGTGATAATACTAAGTGGTGAACGTGTTAGTCGGATTCGTAGCTTCGCATAACGTAAATTATTTTCAACATTTGCGAGAAGACAGCCTCCAGATACGACGGTCCTTTTTTTATCAGTGACAACAGTGATCTACTGTTTCCTGGGATGTTCATATTCTGTAAATGAGATCATAACAGATATAGTCTGTTTACCAGGTATATTGTAATATATCATTACCATCATCATGTATCATGCCTGCAGGAGTGGGTGATCATGTTCTCTCCACATCTTACTGTCCCTGTAGTTTAAGTGTTCTGCTGTTGTTTTCCAGCCAAGTCATTCTCTTATATTTCCTGTTTTTCTCTAACTCTTCTTCCCCTAATTGTTACAGTTGACACATCATCATCATTGAGTGTCGTCTCCGCAAAGAAGGTTGGCTACCATGGAGCGCCATTCCACTCTGTCTCTTGCTTTAATGGTGCAGATTGTCATAGGCTGACTTGTCCATCTTTTGATGTTACTCGTCCATGTTAGTCTTGGTCTGCCTCTGCCTTTTTTACACCTTGTATTTTCCCTTCCAATATTACTTTTATTAGGCTGTTGTGTCTTTTAACATGACCCAAAAGTTTGACATTTGTCGTGTCTTTAACATGACCCAAAAGTTTGACATTTGTCATGTGTTTAGTAGTTCTCTTTTAATTTTTAGTTGTTTTAAAAACTTCCTCGTTTGTTTTATTTTCTTTCCATCCAATTCTACCTATTCTTCTATAAATCCACATTTCGTTCGTTCGTTCGCTTTCGTCAGCTTTGACCTCTGACGAAGTCCCACCCACTCAATTTTGTGGGACTGAATTTTGCGTGTAAAGTCTGTTTTATCCCATTACAGGATGCCCCTCGCCATGCAGGCAGATTTACTCCGACTTCAGAGGTACTAATTTTTAGGGAATTAGTAAAACCCAGGTGTCCTCGCCAGGGTACGAACCCCAGCTGTGGCCGTGGTAAGCCAACCGCCTATCGATTGCGCTAACCGGACATCCACATTTCAAAAGCTTCAGTTAACACAACAGTTCACTTTTCATTTCATGACCATCAAGAATTTTTCCTCTTTTATTTGGGCAATAAGCTATCTTGTTTCCTGCAGGGCCGTCTTAACCCATAGGCCCGTTGGGCATTTGCCCGGGGGCCCACGATCATAGGGCCCCATGCGAATATGTTGTAGGGTTTAAACATGCAAATAAAATCTCTTTTCTGTTTTTCATGTTTAATGTTGATTATTGTTGCAGCTGTACAGCATGTTTTAACAACAATTTTGTTGAAATTAGTATAGTGACAATAAAATAAATAATACATCATTTTTAATATTATCAACCATTTATTTTTTATTCCTGCGGGGGGGGGGGGGGCGCAACACTCTTTCTTTGCCCAGGGGCCCAACACTATTTCTATGCCCAGGGGCCCAAAATGGTGTAAAGACGGCCCTGGTTTCCTGAACCTCTTTTCATGATCTTGACAATTACTTAAGCGATGGCCAGGCTAGAAACACAACCTTTAAGTCGTGTATGTTTTCTTCGTGACTCGAGAACATGGGGAGCCTTGGTAGCCTAGATGGGAAAACCACCCGACTGGGCTACCGACGTTCGTTCCCAACCCGTGCTCGATTCCCATTGGAAGCAGTATGAATTGTACTCGTGGTTGGAAAAAAAAAATACCACCGCGGTCGACCCAGCAGAAATGGGTACCATGGTATTACTTTGGGAAGGTGAGGAGAGTTTCGTTGCTTGAAGCGACACTATCCAGAAGTCTCCGAACACTTCTGGATAGGCGACGAGCATATATGAATGAAAACTCGCGTGCGAAGACGTCAATTCAAGTCTGTATAGTACTTTACCTTTACGTTTAATCAAATGGGGCTGGATTCGAAGGCAGTATTTGGTGTCAGGAAAGAACACAAGACTGATTGGGGTCTCATTTTCGTCCCTGGACAAGACTGATTGGGGTCTCATTTTCGTCCCTGGACACTCGGGCATGAAAGGAAATTAACTAACAGACAGCCTGGTTAGAATGTGTGTTGTGGATAGCAAACGTGCAATGGACCGGCAACACATTATAAATGCCTTCAGGAAGGTAGGGCGAGCTACGTGTTCAGTCAATGATCATGAATCTACAACCTTATTCCCACTGCAGTCAAAATTGGAGATGTCAGAGGGGAGCGCTATGCGGGGAGACGCAGAAGAATAACAGATTAAAGCAGAATTAGAGTCGTCAGTCTCCACACACCGAGGGACATACTAGAGTCGTCAGTCTCCACACACCGAAGGACATACTAGAGTCGTCAGTCTCCACACACCGAAGGACATACTAGAGTCGTCAGTCTCCACACACCGAAGGACATACTAGAGTCGTCAGTCTCCACACACCGAAGGACATACTAGAGTCGTCAGTCTCCACACACCGAGGGACATACTAGAGTCGTCAGTCTCCACACACCGAAGGACATACTAGAGTCGTCAGTCTCCACACACCGAAGGACATACTAGAGTCGTCAGTCTCCACACACCGAGGGACATACTGGAGTCGTCATTCTCCACACACCGAGGGACATACTGGAGTCGTCAGTCTCCACATACCGAGGGACATACTGGAGTCAACAGTCTCCACACACCGAGGGACATACTGGAGTCGTCATTCTCCACACACCGAGGGACATACTGGAGTCATCATTCTCCACACACCGAGGGGCATACTGGAGTCGTCATTCTCCACACACCGAGGGGCATACTGGAGTCAACAGTCTCCACACACCGAGGGACATACTGGAGTCGTCATTCTCCACACACCGAGGGACATACTGGAGTCAACAGTCTCCAAACACCAAGGGACATACTTGGGGTTGTCAGTCTCCACACACCGAGGGACATACTTGGGGGGGGGGGATATGAGCACATATGGATATGTCCGACGTGCAATAAGAATAATCTGTTGACTAAACGAAAGTGTTGTACACTAATTTTTTTTATAGTATTTATGAGAGTATGCAGTGTAGTCGTTCTGAAATTAAAAAGAAAGTATTTAAAACCCACATCGTGAAATTTCCTATAAAATATATTTGCAACTAAAAATAAACTCTTTGAGTATGTATTTACAAACATTCCAACAATGTGGTCAAAGAAGGCGCTATAAAGATACTCTCAAGACCTCATTTAAAGCCATTAGTATTAATTTTGATGTATAGGAAAATATGGCACCGTAAAGACTCCAAGGGCAAATCAACATTATCTGAGGTATTCGTGTACCTTCTACACATAGCCATATATAGATTTACATGGCTATGCTTCTACATTACAACTTGTAATGACAACTGTATAATTGATTTGTATGAATGTAAACAAAAAATGCTTTCTGGCGCACATCTATTTGAGGTCGGACTTCAGCTTGTGACACAGTAGCCGAACAGCTGAGACAGGCAAGCGGCACTCGTGACACAGATCCCCCAAACCAGTAAATATTACATGCCCACACTCTTGTTCACATTATTATGGGACCTACCACTGAGAGTGGTGTTTTTGTTTTGCTACATTGTAAAGTTTTCCCATTCATCAGGCCCTGGGGGGGGGGGGGGGGGGAAGGGGGGAGAAGCACTTGTCTAACATCATCAAGTATCTTAGCGATGGCCACACAGCTCCGAGTCTACGAAGTGTGTTTTTGTTTTGCTACATTGTAAAGTTTTCCCATTCATCAGGCCCTGGGGGAAAAAAGGGGAGAGAAGCACTTGTCTAACATCATCAAGTATCTTAGCGATGGCCACACAGCTCCGAGTCTACGAAGTGTGTTTTTGTTTTGCTACATTGTAAAGTTTTCCCATTCATCAGGCCCTGGGGGGAAAAAGGGGGAGAAGCACTTGTCTAACATCATCAAGTATCTTAGCGATGGCCACACAGCTCTGAGTCTACGAAGTGTGTTTTGTTTATACCCCGTTCAACTTCTGTTGTGATGTATATATATATATTATTCTTCTGCGATCAAGATTCATTCAGACTAGGATGCCGGACTCTCTTATGAAGGCTGCTGTTTCAGTGATTCAGGTGCACCGCCATTTCTCTTCCAGTGTGGTGGGCGTGGGCTACAGTGACATCCTCAGGTCTATGTGCTGGGAGGGGGGGGGAATCCTGTAGGATGTTTTTATTTATATTGTAATCGAATACCATCTCAGCATCGATGGTTAGCTACCACGGAGAGCCATTTCGCTATGTTTCTTGCTTTGGTAGTGGCTTATAGGCTGACTTGTCCATCTTTTGATATTACTCGTCCATGTTAGTCTTGGCCTGTCTCTTTTACTTTGTATTTTCCCTTCCGAGATTACTTTTAGTAGGCTGCTGTGTCTTTTAACATCCCCCAAAAAACTCAATTTGTCTTGTTTGAATTGTGTTTAGTAGTTCTCTTTTCATTTTTAGTTGTTTTAAGACTTCCACATTTGCTTTCGTTTCTTTCCATCCAATTCTGATATGACAATTACATCATCTAGGGCACAGAAACATAGACTGGTCTTTCCTAATTTGGGCATAGAGTCAGAAATGATGCTCTGATCTCTCCTTTTCAGGATGTCATTGGATGTAGAGCAGATGAATCATAACAGATTTTAAATTAAGTTAAAAAAACACAAAGTGGGCTTGTAGAATGTATTTATCTTTATTGACACATATAGCAGGTGGAAAAGCAAAACTTGTGAATAGCTTATGTATTCATGTCAAGCAAATGGTAGATGCATGTCATATGAGAAAATGCTAATGTAGTCTACAATATTTTTGTACATTTATGGAAAAAAATACTATGATTCAGTATTATACTACTGGAGAAAGCATTTTTTGTTTACATTCATACAAATCAATTATACAGTTGTCATTACAAGTTGTAATGTAGAAGCATAGCCATGTAAATCTATATATGGCTATGTGTAGAAGGTACACGAATACCTCAGATAATGTTGATTTGCCCTTTTCCACACCCAAAGTGATTTTTTAAAAAATGCCACAGAAAAAGAAATTTGGCAGAATTACTTCCCCTTCTTTTATGAAACTTGGAGTGGAAATTGAAACTTGATAAACTGGCTCAGATTAACACTTTAATTCTGGAATTCATTTTTTGGTGTGGAGAGAATTATTAGACAGAAAATTGTGAACTAAATAATGTATTCAAGTCTAAACATTTATAACATTGTTTTAGATTTTGTTCATAATTAAATAAGACTACAATATAATACATATTAATAAGAGATGTTGCAGAACATGTAAATGATGTAAAAATAGTCCAAACAATACTTGGACTACACACCTTTCATAATTTTATATGTCAGAAATGTTTGTCCTGAGTTAAAGAATTTAAACTGCAATAGATAATTCATATACATTTCAGGATTAGACTCATAATGACGATCTCGATTTACAAGAAAACACTTGAACATAATACTGGATTATGCTTCATGCTGAAATTGAAAGTTAGGTCTTTAGATGCAGCTTGATGTAAACAAACATATGGTGCAGCTTACATACATTAAACTCTTTTTTTTTAGATGAATCCAGAAGAAGGATATCCAGATGAACATGCCTAGACTCATGTCTATTGAAGCTGATACTTCATTCTCCCACAAATATTAAACACTTCAATATTTCAGAATGCTGTTTTCCCCAGCATTTTATACTTTACAAATATTAGTTCTGGCTGCATCTGCAACTCCACCAATAACTTCTCACTTGAACTCCCAACTCCACAAATACTACTTTTGATTGCATCACCACTTAAAATAGCTTCTATAAAATCTATCCATTAGTGCAGATAAAAAAAAACTCTACTGATAGTTACACAGGAGAATGTCTCCAAGACTCCAACATAAAACTGTACTGATAGTTGCACCAGAGAATGTCTCCAAGACTCCAACATAAAACTGTACTGATAGTTGCACCAGAGAATGTCTCCAAGACTCCAACATAAAACTGTACTGATAGTTGCACCAGAGAATGTCCCCAAGACTCCAACATAAAACTGTACTGATAGTTGCACCAGAGAATGTCTCCAAGACTCCAACATATAACTGTACTGATAGTTACACTAGAGAATGTCTCCAAGACTCTAGCATAACACTCTATTTATAGTTACACCAGAGAATGTCTCCAAGACTCCAACATAAAACTGTACTGATAGTTGCACCAGAGAATGTCTCCAAGACTCCAACATAAAACTGTACTGATAGTTACACTAGAGAATGTCTCCAAGACTCTAGCATAAAACTCTATTTATAGTTACACCAGAGAATGTCTCCAAGACTCTAGCATAAAACTCTATTGATAGTTACACCAGAAAATGTCTCCAAGACCCCGACATAAAACTCTGCACTTAAATCTTTAGGCCATTAAACATAATGATAGTTGACAGTATGAGTATATTTTTCTAATTTTGAAAGTCAAATAAGAAATGTATACCTGCTGGGCCTTGGGGCTGGTAATGGTGCAAGTAATAAGAGATAAATATTACAGGTAATACCTTTGTAATTGTGTAAAGCAAATGCTTACTGTTTATGCTGATATTTGACTATTTTGAGTGAAATTGAACACAACATTTAAATCGCTTCTTGTAACGCAAACAGTGTTAGCAGCGCAGTGTCAGCCCTTTGGTTTGGTAATAAAGAGAGCATGGCTCAATAACTTGGGGAAGGTAAACACCAGGAAGGCAAATTATTTTTTTTTTATACCTCAGTGTCATTTGTCATCCATGAGAAGATTTTGACCATAATATCATCATCAAGTACCATGCCTGCTGGCGTAGGTGATCATGTCTCTCCACAACTTTTGATCTCAACAGTTATTTATCATTTTTGTTGTTGACTTTCTGCCAAGCCATTATCTTAAGCTGTCTGGTATCTTTTCTCTTTGCTTCCCTCTATCTCTTCGTCCCTCAATTTTCCCAGTTATCACAATATATTCCAGCTGTTCTCTTCTCATTGCATGGTCAAAAAAATGATGATTATTTCTTCCTAATTTTGGAAATTAGCTCTCTTTTTCGCTTTGGCCCTTTTCAAACATTTCATTACTCTTCTTAGCTGTCCATGGTATTCTCAACATTTTTCTGTAAATCCACATTTCTATTCCCCCAGTGATTTTCTTGTCTGCTGTCCTATTGTCCATGATTCACATTCATATGTTAAGACTGATTCTACATAACATTTAAGAACTCTTTTTCTTGTTTCTGTTGTTAAAAATGGATTGCACAATATCTTCCTCATTTTATGGAAAGCTGCTTTTGTCTGAGTCATTTTGCATCTCACCTGTGTTGTACATCTATTATCTGAGGCTAACATTGATGTCAGATATTTAGATTCATTTACCTGTTATAATATTTTTCCACTTGTCTATATTGTCTATTGTGGTGATGTCTTTTTCTTTGTTGCTACCATTACTTCTGTCTTTTCGCTATTAAGGCCGAGTCCGTTTTTTTTTTGCCTTTCTTCACTATAATGTCTAACATTTCTTGTAACTTATTTTCACTCTTAGCAATTAAGACTGTATCATCAGCATACTTCAGATTATTTATATTATGACCTCCAATTGTTATTCCAGGCATGTTCCTTATGGATCCTAAAATAATCTCAATATACATATTCTTATGGTCACTGTTTGTTGCCAGCACATGTTCTTTATTATTCTTAGATCTTTGCTGTCTATGTTTATCTCTTCTAAAATTTAGATTATTTCTTGGTATTTTATTTTGTCAAATGCTTTGGTATAATCTATGAAACATAGGTATAGATCTGTTTTTACGTGTAAAGCTCTTTCTACTTAAGATCTTATGATGTATTTGGCATTGTTCATATAATAATATACTGCCTACTACTATATATAATAACATAGATAATATACAATGGTTTATAATGTCATGTACTGCCATCCTACAACATACTTCTACAACTAAAACTACAACAATATTTTCAATGTATTTGTTTTACTAAAAAATTAAATTTTGGATCTACTTTCACACAAACTAAATGTAATTATTTTAAAATAAACAATTGTTAAGAACACTAACAAATGTATCGCAATTTTTTTATGCCAATATCTTCTGGATTATAATAGACATTATAATAAACATGTTGAAAAAATTGGTAGAACTATTGCAGAATTTTGGGAAGCATGGCTACAGCAATGATATCAACATTAAAAATGCAGTTAATGCATGTACACAGAGCTGAGTGTCATAATATGTATGCGTCAGTAAATAATGTGGCTAGAAATAGAAGAAACATAACTAAAGTCTGATGAAACAGTTCAGAAAAAACATGGCAAGGATAAAAGTCTGCACTTTGATATATTTGAGCACTGGTTTTCTGGTAGAGGAATGGGGGACTAAGGATAGCTTGGACCAGACATTGGGCACACTGTCATGGACCCCAAAAATTGTGCAGGAACTATGCTTTTGTATATGAGTTACGAGATCTGCTACAAAGCATACAATCTTTGGATTGCTGTGACCAGGGAATAAAGAAGAAGATTTATTAATAATGATCTAAGAGTCATTTGAAGAGAATACAAACAAAACACACTCCAGTTGTGTGCACACATTCTTATGAAACTGTTAACAGGATCACTGTTTGACATGATTCACTTTATAGATACACACATCCAGCATTTTTTAATATTGCACAATGGATATATCCTCTGACTTTTCTCATTAAAAACTGTTATATAAAATGTTTCAACACTAAACAACTATATAAAATTGAATGAGTGAACATTTCTTCAATGATGAAATGACATCATATTATAACAAAAATTCATATTATCATTAAATTTAACAAAAGAACATTCCTCTGCTCATCTAAAAATTGCAACCAACACTAGAACAAGAAATATCTGCCAATTGACTGAATCTAATACTGACCAAAGACATACAATGCCCATGATAAACTTGTATATTATGTTAAGATGTAATATTCAACATAATTTCAATATACGTTTTTCTTTTTCTCCCCAAGATCAGGCATGACTCTTTGCAATAAGCTGAGAAAACTGTTATACAACCAATCTTTGCCAATTAAATTAGGAACTCTTCAGTGTAGAGTCAGTCATAACAAAGAGAGATTAATCCTGAACAATCAGATAATACACAAGAAAATCTTTAGAGGCCACAGATGTATAGTTCTACAGAAGAATGCTAAGAATACAATAAACAGCTAAAAAGCATAATGAGGTTGTTCTAGAAGAGACCAAAATCAAAAGGAAACATACCGTCAACATAAGGAGGAAGCAATTATCTTTTCTGTGCATGAAAGTATAAGGAAACAGCTGGAATATATAGGGACAATTGGACAAGTTGAGGGAAGGTAAGATAGGGGAAGTATGGAAATGGCAGAACAAAATCACTAACATAGAATTATGGAAATGTACCAATCAAATACCAGTGGATAAAGAGATACAGCAAAGACAATGGCACTGGATAGGACACACACTGCAGAAGCCAACCGAGAGTATTACCCGGAAGGTCCTTTTTTGGAATCACCAGGAAAAAAGACAAAGAGGAAGATGAAAGAATTTTTGGAGAGATGGAAGCAAAGATGAAGATGATGGGGAAGACATGGAATGATCTTAAAAAATGGCAAGAAACAGAACGGCTTGGAAAGTGTTTGTTAAAGACCTATGTTCCACAGGGAGTGAAAGGTAGAAGAAGAAGAAGATAGGGGAAATCGAAAGAAAATATACCAGACAGTTATGAACATGACACAGTAATAACATCATCACTTACAACGGTAGGCATACTTAGTGATGATGGTTATTCAATGTGGCTAGGAATCTATAAAAAAATGTCATAAAAGCACATATTTTTTTTTAAGATAATGAACCATGCCCTTTGAGTTACCTAAAAAATTATGAAAAGGAATTAAACAACGCCTAAAACAATAAACAAGATATGATGGTGGGTTTTTGTTTTCATGTGCGTCTTTCCGTTAACTGCAGAAAGTGGGAACTCACACCATGGCTAGAAACCAAAAACTGTCAACTGCAGAAATCATAAGTTTTGGTCAAGGATCTCTCAAAAACATCTTTATCAAATGACACAATTAATGAGCAAATTGTCAGCATGACAAAGAAATGGTCTTATAATGAATTTCAATGACTTCATCATGTTCAGCTCTATGAATGGGCAAAAGTGCAGATACACAAAATGACCTCACCGTGTCACATCAACAGAACAATCAATATCTTAATTCAGCTTGCAGATTTTTATCTTGAAGGCAAACTAACTTGTCCAGTGAAGCAGGTAAAGATCTAATGGGGAAGGCAACCTGGTACTAAAAAATGGCCTGCTGAATTCATATATGCTGGGCCAAAGGGAAGATATTGCAGCTTGCTGTAAACCACAGCACAATATATATATGCCAAATTAATGTCCTTTTAAGGTGGATGTTGAAGTTAGTTGTTGCATAAATGTAGCAGGAGGAGAGTCATGGGAACAAAAGAAATTTTTTAGAAAGACCGACTTCTACTTTAATTTTCTCTTTGAAACATGCTACAGATGTAGAAGTATGGTTATGGTTAGTCAAAGGCCCTGGTATCACTGCAAACAAATTAAAGTCCATAATTACTTAATTGCCTGTGCCAGTGGAATCATCCGAATTAAAACTCATCTCATGGAAGGATCCAAACAAAGAATGCAGCTGCAGTCCCCATCATAGCAAAGTATTAACAGCAAAGATGAATTATAAGATTCTATGACATGGATTAGTTGAAAGTAGGACTGTTATGGCATAAAAGTGTCTGGTTAACTTACTGGTCTTGTAGTAAATATTAATTTAATTGTAACTGTCAATGATTGTGTACCATTACAGAGGGAAACTAGATTTGCTAAGATGGTACTAGAAAGTCTAAAATAGATCATAAATGAATTAGTCAAAATTTTCAATTTTATCAAATGCAATTCAATGGATTCAAGACTTTCTAAGCAGGTTTGCAAAATTATAGACAATGACCACCATCAATTTCTGCTCAAATTCAAATTCACTGGACATCATGAGGAAAAATGTTGTTTCATTTTTTAATTGAGAGATAAGGTAAGATTACTTTTTTAATGGAACAGAAATTTCACTTATCATCAAGTGAGGTCTCAAGGCACAAACAGTAAATGAATACCGGTCAATATGGTGGATAGGCAGCAAGAACCACTGAGGCTCAGTCTAAAAAGTGTTCCTTGTTGCATTTTCCTCATTTTTCATGTCTTGTTATCGGAGCTACTGAGTTTAGTACTCTGTGCACACAGTGAGCTGTGTTTTTCATCCAGATCATGTTTCAATATTCTAATTGCTTATGATGAATGATGATATCGTATGGATGAAGGGCAGTTCAGTTGTGTTCACTTTCGATGCCGCTTGACCGTATGTCTTTTGGCATGTGCTGTAGCTGCTACAATGGGGACCGCAGCTACCTTTCTTTGTTTGGATCCTTCAATGAGACAAGTTTTAATGCAGATGATTCCACTGGCACAGGCAGTTGAGTAATTAATGACTTTAATTCATTTGCAGCAATACCGGGGCCTAGACTAACCATAATCATAACCAAAGAGTAAATGACATGAAAGTATTCAGTGAATCATAACTGACTTTGACATCGGAATTAGTGAATCAAACTGAGCAAGAACTCCCAATTTGGCTTAGTGAGAAGAATTAAAAAAGATAAATAAACTCAGTACCGAAATAATGTTGTGCTAAATTTGGATGTTTTAGGTCTAAAGTTGCAAAAATCACAGCTTGCTGTAAATGTAGATGCAATGCAACTTATGTCTTTTCAGGCATGATGAGCCAAGGCAGCAACTGCAAGATTGAACATCAGCAAAGAACATGTAAATAATTATTTCCTGGTTAAGAAAATTAACTTAGTTAGACATCTTCTCCTATTTAGGAACATGAATATGAAGCTTCAAGTAGCAAAAAATGATCATCTTCTCTCTAACCCCCCCCCCCCCCCATTCCAATTAAAAATTGGAATCAGAACATCAACACCTATTGAACTGAGTCAATATCAGATATTTCCAAATATTAAAAAATATTCATTTGACAAGGGTTGTTGGAAGTGAAACATCACTTAAAACACATCTGAAAGATTTGCTATATAGTTTCCATTAATATTTCTTATTTCAATCTGAGTCAAGCAACAATGGTATTAAGAGAAAACTATCCTGTTACTGCGTCAGGCAACAATGGTACAAGAACAAATTATCCTGTTACTGAGTCAAGCGAAAATGGTATTAGAGAAAGATATCCTGTTACAGAGTCAAGCAAAATCTGGATCAGAGAAAAATATCCTGTTTTTGTACCAAGTAAGAACCGGATTGTAGATCTATTTTTCTCTTAAATCATCAAACATAAAGGATTATAGTAACAAAATGAATACAAACTCATAGAAATATCTACTGCTATGCTCTCAAATCTCATTTCAAGTAACAGTCTTTTCAAAATTTCTGGGTTACAAGATGATTGTCAGAAAGTATAAAAAAATCAGTCAAGGGTAAATAAAAAGTTGAAAATCCACTATATTAGGTAATTGAAACAGGATTCCAATTTTTATATCTTTATTTACCTGTGGGTTAATTGAATTCAAATCCAGATCATTTTTAAGTTTGCAAATTATACAAGCTATTAGTTCATAAAATGAACAGAACTGATAAAACATAAGCCACTCTACCGGTGTCCCCCTCTTTTATAACAAAATCAATAGCTCTATGGTAGATGAAGCTGGCTCATTTGTAAGAAATTCCATTCTGTGCATACACTCATCTAATCTTGAAACAAGCCTCCTGTTTAGTTTCAAGCCACAGAAATTGTGATCAGAATGAATTGCAGTATGGCAACAATGACAAGCTGACACACCTTTGGTATTATATTTTCTGAAATCAAAAGAAAATAATCACTTTTAAGTCTCTTAAAATAGTCTATTTTGGTTCAGAAGTTAAAGAATGGAAAATGTTAGAGAATTTCTTTAGGCACCCAATTATTTTCAGCAAATTAAATGTTGGGAATACTGATGACATAACAAATGTTCTGTAACTGCAATGGTAATGTTTAAAAATCTGTTCCATTGTAAAGATGTTAAAATATAATTATCTGTGTAAAAACTAATATCTCGTGTGTGATTATGTATGGGAAAACTAAAATTCAGTGTGTGAAAGCTTATCTATGAAAACTACAGGATACAGCACATATCACCCTACCATTTTATTTTGGTGTCATTTTGTTATTTGGCTGTCAGTTTGGTTTTGACTATTATGTAGAGCAGACGAATACACTATATTATGAAAAACAATTTATCATTTATTTAAGAAATTAATGAATATTCTATTCTATTCTATTCTATTCATGGAACCAGTTTCGTTGCAGTCAGAAATTCCCCATATCCTCTCCACTTGTCAAGGTATGTTCCAAAATGCATCGGGTAAATTCCGTTGACAAGGTCATTCTGTGCACGTCCTACTCGACTGCACAGGCAACAATTCAAAACCTCCTTAGTCTCTCGTATGACATGCATAGCAGATAACAGTGACTCTATTTCTCTACTTCTCTCTCACCACTCTTCACCATTACATTCAGTTAAAATCATTGTTTGGCATTCAGATCAAGGATACAGACATTATTTTTTCTTTTTAAACCAAAGAGGTGAATCTGAAAATAATGGTTTTGAGCACTTTTTTTTTGTAAATTTGCCTTGATACTGATTTACTTGAAGCCGCTTCATATCTTTAATTTGTTATTATGTTTGTATTTCTCTTTCTATATCTTAGCTAAATTTTGTCTCTCGTACAATGTTTCTCGTATTTCATATAGGCCATCTCGTTGTTTCTTTAACCCATTTTTGATAGTGACATGCCTGAGGTGTTCCATAACATGAAAACATATTTATGTACTATTTTTACAGTCCTGTTGTCACAAGTTATATTAACACATAATAAATTAAATGGATGATACATCAATTGTAGGTTAATAACAATACTAACGGATGATCTAGATAACCGCTGAATTCAGATATTCCTGGAATCATTAAACACATCACAGATTACACTTTTAAGTATCTAAACACCAGTCCTGTTGTGGACTAACTATATTTGCTAATCTACTCTTCTGCTAATACTGCTTAGCTCTTTCCGTACGTTTTGCCGCACTGTGCGACATGCCTATTGGGCCTAAACATCGTTTAATCTGTGTCGTCCACTAATCACGTAAAGCTTCTAACATACCATTTTTTCTATTTTCTAATTTTTCCTTACATTCAGCTTTACTGCAGCTTTGCATTTTTATGCATTCATTTGCATTTCTTTGCCTTAACCCCCTATTTAGGCAGCGTACATTTCACCGCATAGTGCGCCACTCTCAATTTGATTAGTGTGAACACCATCAAACCATATTCTTTTTACATGTCTCGTATCATCCTGATATTGGTGAAATCTAATACCTTGTTCAATTATCTGAAAATCCATATATAGTATGTTATATGTTAGATCAATATAAATACGCAGATTGATTCTTAAAACCATGAACAATTTTGTCTCTGAAGTCTCTTCCGTTGGGTTGATAAAAAGCTTCCGTACGGAAAGAGTTAATCTCTAATTGCTCGTCTGTTTGTCTATCCTTCTCTAATGGTCTGTAGGTGTTTTTTCCTATACTGGCCAATCCTTTTCCACCCACCTATTGTCAAATATTTTTATATTTCTTTTCTTTAAACCCGCTTCTTTCCTGTGGACATTCCACCCACACTGTCTGGTCTGGTAATCTTGGCCCATTTTGCTGTGAACTATTAAGTGCAATTTCTCTTTCACTTCTACACACAAACTGTTGTCACTGGTGAGAACTATTAAAAGATGATACAAAACTTTTGGATGGAAAAATAGAAAAACAAAAAATGGTCAATATGTGGTTTCTGAAAGATGATGCCCAACACAACTGGCTACAAAGATCTCCAGAACTGACTGCACCAGACCTTTTTATAATGGGGGTATTTGAAGGACAAGGTGTGTGTGAACAAGCCAGTAACAGTTCAACAGCTTAAGGACAACATTTGTAATAAAATCAAAGTAATAGTGTCAGAAAATGCTAAAAGAAATTATGAAAAATGTGGTTAAAAAAAAAGTTGAAAACTGCATAGCTGCTTGTCACTCATATTTATCTGATATTATTTTCAAAACAAGGTAAAATACAATTTTAAACTTAAAAAAAACATAATAAAAAAAATATATAATCTCTTATTATTTTTATAGATAATAAAAACTAAAATGGTAGCATGATACTTGCAGCACCATGCATGAAATTTCATGGCTTAATTATCAATAGAGAACTATATTTTGGTGATAAAATATCTACATAATTACCTTCATTACCACTGGTCTTCTAATTCTGAGTAAATCACACAAACTGTTTCTTTTTTCACGTATCTCTGCAATTTCCTGGGTGTCCCTGTCAAATTGAAAAATTAACATTAATGGTAATGGATACTATTGGAATATATTTACATTTAATACTTCTTTGCCACATGTATCAGCACTTCAGAAAATAATTTCTATAACATTTAAGTTTTGATTTTAGGTAGGTTTAAACTTTACTTTTATCAATAAAATGTGTGGTACATTTTGTAATAAACGCTAACATCTTCTTAAGATAAATTACAAAGAATTAAGAGGGGAAGACTAATGATTGGGGTGAGTGGAGGAAGAGAGAAGAGATTAAGAATGGGTATGAACAAGGAAATGGGAGAAAACTGAGAAAAAGATGGACAATGAGAGGAAGAAGTAATTGAATAAACTCAAATAACACTAACGTTATTTTCAAAAATGCATGTTTTCTTTTCAAAACTATAGCAAATTTGTTGTTTTTTTCACTGATGCCAACATATATTAATACTAAACAAGGATCATCTAAATTGAATGAATCTTTGAACAGTTGGTCAAATCTAACCATTAGGATTATAGTCATTAATTCTCATGATTAACCTAAATTATTTTAACAGAAAGGAAAGATGGTGTTGTGGTTAATAATATTCACATTTCTTAAGGTAGACAAAACATAAACTGTAATGTCACATGCTGAATCTGAAAGCTCTGTTCATTAAAAAAAAAGACCATGACTATATTTAAGTTATACAAGAATCTGGATTATAAGTGGAATTTATATTTGACTTCCAATCATCTTAATCAGTCTTTGATTTTAAGTCTCTCCAGTCTTATCACTGAAAGCATTTTAACAATACAGTTTTTTATGTGTTTTACAATCCACCATTATGTGTCTTCCATTGATAGTGCCCCAACATTTCCAGTCTGTGCGTTCCACTTATTTCAAATACTTTCAACTTCCACTCTATTCACTCCTAGCAAACCCTAGGTTGCTCACTCTCTACACTCCACTCTCTGTATATGTCTAATCTTCCACTTTGTATACTTCGCTCTTTACACTGTGTACACCCAAATCTGTGTACTATATTCTTTACACCATGTACACCCAAAATTTTCCCAGTGTATGTATTCCAATCTCTGTACTGTGTATGTCCCAAAATGTGTACTCCATTTTCTGCACCATGTACAGCCCAATAATCCCAGTTCATGTACTTTTAATTTTTAAAAGTGTGCACTGAAATCTTTCCAGTTTCTGTACCCCACTCTTTCCACTGTTTATTCTTTCAACTTTCCACAGTTTATTCTTCCAACTTTCCACAGTTTATTCTTCCAACTTTCCACAGTTTATTCTTCCAACTTTCCACAGTTTATTCTTCCAACTTTCCACAGTTTATTCTTCCAACTTTCCACAGTTTATTCTTCCAACTTTCCACTGTTTATTCTTTCAACTTTCCACTGTTTATTCTTCCAACTTTCCACAGTTTATTCTTCCAACTTTCCACAGTTTATTCTTCCAACTTTCCACAGTTTATTCTTCCAACTTTCCACAGTTTATTCTTCCAACTTTCCACAGTTTATTCTTCCAACTTTCCACAGTTTATTCTTCCAACTTTCCACTGTTTATTCTTCCAACTTTCCACAGTTTATTCTTCCAACTTTCTACTATTTATTCTTCCAACTTTCCACAGTTTATTCTTCCAACTTTCTACTATTTATTCTTCCAACTTTCCACAGTTTATTCTTCCAACTTTCTACTATTTATTCTTCCAACTTTCCACAGTTTATTCTTCCAACTTTCCACAGTTTATTCTTCCAACTTTCCACTATTTATACTTCCAACTTTCCACAGTTTATTCTTCCAACTTTCCACAGTTTATTCTTCCAACTTTCTACTATTTATTCTTCCAACTTTCCACAGTTTATTCTTCCAACTTTCTACTATTTATTCTTCCAACTTTCCACAGTTTATTCTTCCAACTTTCTACTATTTATTCTTCCAACTTTCCACAGTTTATTCTTCCAACTTTCTACTATTTATTCTTCCAACTTTCCACAGTTTATTCTTCCAACTTTCCACAGTTTATTCTTCCAACTTTCTACTATTTATTCTTCCAACTTTCCACAGTTTATTCTTCCAACTTTCCACAGTTTATTCTTCCAACTTTCCACAGTTTATTCTTCCAACTTTCCACAGTTTATTCTTCCAACTTTCCACAGTTTATTCTTCCAACTTTCCACAGTTTATTCTTCCAACTTTCCACAGTTTATTCTTCCAACTTTCCACAGTTTATTCTTCCAACTTTCCACAGTTTATTCTTCCAACTTTCCACAGTTTATTCTTCCAACTTTCTACTATTTATTCTTCCAACTTTCCACAGTTTATTCTTCCAACTTTCTACTATTTATTCTTCCAACTTTCCACAGTTTATTCTTCCAACTTTCCACAGTTTATTCTTCCAACTTTCTACTATTTATTCTTCCAACTTTCTACTATTTATTCTTCCAACTTTCCACAGTTTATTCTTCCAACTTTCTACTATTTATTCTTCCAACTTTCCACAGTTTATTCTTCCAACTTTCCACAGTTTATTCTTCCAACTTTCCACAGTTTATTCTTCCAACTTTCCACAGTTTATTCTTCCAACTTTCCACAGTTTATTCTTCCAACTTTCCACAGTTTATTCTTCCAACTTTCCACAGTTTATTCTTCCAACTTTCCACAGTTTATTCTTCCAACTTTCCACAGTTTATTCTTCAACTTTCCACAGTTTATTCTTCCAACTTTCTACTATTTATTCTTCCAACTTTCCACAGTTTATTCTTCCAACTTTCCACAGTTTATTCTTCCAACTTTCCACAGTTTATTCTTCCAACTTTCCACAGTTTATTCTTCCAACTTTCCACAGTTTATTCTTCCAACTTTCTACTATTTATTCTTCCAACTTTCCACAGTTTATTCTTCCAACTTTCTACTATTTATTCTTCCAACTTTCCACAGTTTATTCTTCCAACTTTCCACAGTTTATTCTTCCAACTTTCTACTATTTATTCTTCCAACTTTCCACAGTTTATTCTTCCAACTTTCCACAGTTTATTCTTCCAACTTTCCACAGTTTATTCTTCCAACTTTCTACTATTTATTCTTCCAACTTTCCACAGTTTATTCTTCCAACTTTCCACAGTTTATTCTTCCAACTTTCCACAGTTTATTCTTCCAACTTTCTACTATTTATTCTTCCAACTTTCCACAGTTTATTCTTCCAACTTTCCACAGTTTATTCTTCCAACTTTCCACAGTTTATTCTTCCAACTTTCTACTATTTATTCTTCCAACTTTCCACAGTTTATTCTTCCAACTTTCCACAGTTTATTCTTCCAACTTTCTACTATTTATTCTTCCAACTTTCCACAGTTTATTCTTCCAACTTTCCACAGTTTATTCTTCCAACTTTCTACTATTTATTCTTCCAACTTTCCACAGTTTATTCTTCCAACTTTCCACAGTTTATTCTTCCAACTTTCCACAGTTTATTCTTCCAACTTTCCACAGTTTATTCTTCCAACTTTCTACTATTTATTCTTCCAACTTTCCACAGTTTATTCTTCCAACTTTCCACAGTTTATTCTTCCAACTTTCTACTATTTATTCTTCCAACTTTCCACAGTTTATTCTTCCAACTTTCTACTATTTATTCTTCCAACTTTCCACAGTTTATTCTTCCAACTTTCTACTATTTATTCTTCCAACTTTCCACAGTTTATTCTTCCAACTTTCCACAGTTTATTCTTCCAACTTTCCACTATTTATTCTTCCAACTTTCCACAGTTTATTCTTCCAACTTTCCACTCCATTTACTCTTCACAAGCTTCTTCCAAGTCTGCATAATCGAATCCCTTCACTGTGTGTGCCTAACGCTCCCAATCTGTACAGTCCATACTGACGATTATGTATACCCTAACCTTTCCATCAATGTACTCCACTCTTTCCTTTAGTTATGTTATAACATTCCATTCTATGAACTATATACAAAACCCAACATTTCTAGTCATGTACACCATTCTTTCCTTTTGTATATTATAACATTTCATTCTATGAACTTCATTCAAAACCCAACATTCACAGTCTCAGTAATCCAAGTCGTGTTTTTATATTTTCCATGTAAAAGTAATTTCTTGCTGACATGGAAAAGAAAAATGGTAACTTTAAGCTATCAACCTTTTAGCATAGTTATCTTCTGTATGTACCACAACTCACAACTGTTAGGTTTTTTAAACGTTTGTTAAATTAAATTAGTTTCAAGAAATACTTACCAGCTGGTATCACTTAAAATGGCCATGACCTCTGCAGAATTTTCCTCAGGCACAGCATCATCATAAGTAAGTAGTGCTTCATACAGTTTGTCTGCAGTTGTCTTCCTTACCTGCAAATTTTGACAAAGTGACAGTCTACAAATATCACTTCAAAATTGTTAAAGATAAAAGGAAAAGACATCACAGAAACATTAAATATTTCATTTTAAAAGCAGAATTACTCATGTCTACTATTTTGCCCTATTAACTGAACACCAGCTTATTATTTATTTTAAAATGTACTTCTAAATGCTTGCTATCGCATTTAAGTCATTTCAACAATTTCAAATACAAGAGATAATTCTGACATACCTTTTATAGAAAGAAACATTGCTAAAACCGTTAATGAATTCAATTACTGACTGGAAGAATCACCTTTATGTACTTCAGGAAGACTCATAAGTGCTGACTATCTCAATAGATGGTGCATACATAAATGCTGATGGGTGCTCTGGTGGCAAGATTAACAGCTATTTTGTCACTCTGATATTTCATAACCACATTGGACATGAGCAGTCTGATAATGCTTATTCTTAAAGAAAGATTTCTATTTTATTTAA
Source organism: Megaustenia siamemsis (assembly GCA_032433765.1). Lineage (NCBI taxonomy): Eukaryota > Metazoa > Mollusca > Gastropoda > Stylommatophora > Ariophantidae > Megaustenia > Megaustenia siamemsis. The sequence goes on from JAVIAB010000073.1 coordinate 95,281,437, forward strand.
AACCAGAAGTTCATAAATAATTATGTACACATTAAATTAGGATTATTATCATTATTATTGTTCTAACTATATCCACCAGATGAAAACTCTCAGCCTTATCTTGCTCCATGCCACACAGATTATATAAGTTCAAGTAATCATCTTGAAATCGTTTCCGGTTGTTTCCAAAATGGAGGAATTATTTTTCTCCGGCTTGGTATATAACCGTTGATCAGAGGTTTAACAAGCCGCTATCGTAAAAACGATGTTGTTAATGAAACGTAATACGTGAAACGTAAAACGTGATACAGAATGTGTACCCAGGGAGACACTGAGAAGAACATTGATGAGAGAGGCAAGAGCAGCAGGAATCGGCTCCCTCAATGAGATAGAACTGCTTGCACAGAACAGAGACAGATGGCGAGATTTGATAAAATATCTTTAAAAGAAAATTGCTAGAACAAAAAATTCATATAGGAGAAGGTGTATCTTGGTCTACGCCCTATGGGCCGGTTACGGCTCGAAAGGTCAATAGATAGAATCATCTTGAGTGTTCTTACCCTTGGATACATGTGACACAGCAATATCATGAGCTGGGTCAGAGATTTTGATCTAGGGCTTCCATCAAATTGCAGTAAGCCACAAAACCTGGAAATTAATCAAAGCAAATGAAATCAGGAACACTGCACAAAGTTCTAAGGGCAAAGAAAATCAAATCAACAAACAAACTAATACAGCCTTAAACTTGAAGCAACTATTACACTGAATAAATCACATGTGAGACCATACAATACATACTGCAATATCTGAGACTGTATAGCACATACTGCAATATCTGAGACCATGCAATACATACTGCAATATCTGAGACCATACAATACATGCTGCAATATCTGAGACCATGCAATACATACTGCGACATCTAAGACCATACAATTAGTCTCACCTTTCGAGCCGTAACCGGCCCATAGGGCGTAGACCAAGATACACCTTCTCCTATATGAATTTTTTGTTCTAGCAATTTTCTTTTAAAGATATTTTATCAAATCTCGCCATCTGTCTCTGTTCTGTGCAAGCAGTTCTATCTCATTGAGGGAGCCGATTCCTGCTGCTCTTGCCTCTCTCATCAATGTTCTTCTCAGTGTCTCCCTGGGTCTTCCTCTTTTTCTTTTACCTGTTGTTTCCCATATGAGAGCTTGCTTTGCTATTCGATTATTATCTCTTCTCATCACATGTCCAACGTATGACCATCGTCTTTTCTTTATTACTGAAGATATTAGTGGTTGATTGGCGATTTCTCTAATTTCCTCGTTTGTTTTGAATTCGTTCCATTCTATACCAAGTATTTTCCTTAGACATTTATTTTCGAATGCGTTCAACTTTGTTTCTATATCTCTTGTTGTTTTCCAGCTTTCACACGCATACGTAAGGGTTGATAGTACATTTGATTTATCTGCAATATCTGAGACCATGTAACACATACTGAAATATGTGAGACCATACAATACATAATGCAACATCTGAGACCATACAATACATACTGCAACATCTGAGACCAAACAATACATACTGCAAGATCTGAGACCATACAATACATACTGCAAGATCTGAGACCAAACAATACATACTGCAATATCTGAGACCAAACAATACATACTGCAACATCTGAGACCAAACAATACATACTGCAACATCTGAGACCAAACAATACATACTGCAACATCTGAGACCAAACAATACATACTGCAACATCTGAGACCAAACAATACATACTGCAAGATCTGAGACCATACAATACATACTGCAAGATCTGAGACCAAACAATACATACTGCAACATCTGAGACCAAACAATACATACTGCAACATCTGAGACCATACAATACATACTGCAAGATCTGAGACCATACAATACATACTGCGACATCTGAGACCATGCAATACATACTGCAATATCTGAGACCATGCAATACATACTGCAATATCTGAGACCATACAATACATACTGCAATACCTGAGACCATGCAAAACGTACTGCAATATCTGAGACCATACAATATATAATGCTATATCTGAGACCATACAATACATACTGCAACATCTGAGACCAAACAATACATAGCGCGACATCTGAGACCATACAATACAAACTGCGAAATCTGAGACCATACAATACATACTGCAACATCTGAGACCATACAATACATACTGCAACATCTGAGACCATACAATACATACTGCAACATCTGAGACCATACAATACATACTGCGACATCTGAGACCATACAATACATACTGCGACATCTGAGACCATACAATACAAACTGCAATATCTGAGACCATACAATATATACTGCAATATCTGAGACCATACAATATATACTGCAATATCTGAGACCATGCAATACATACCTGCAACATCTGAGACCATACGATACATACTGCACAAATGCACGTGACTCAACTCAGAAAACTCAAAATTATTGCCAGACCACTCAACAATCACAAAAATGCTGCATTGATTTAACAGTAACACAACACATGCAGATTCCTAAGTTTTTCAATGATGATAACTGCAGGCTTATCAACTCCAGTTAAACCTTTTACAAGAGAACTCAGGAAATGTCATCAGTTCTCTAAAATTACTTTGTCCTGAAGTTAACCATAACAATCACAGGAAAACTTACACATCAGCTCCAGCCATTATCTTCTGCGGCTTCCCACATTTGTGTAGCTCTGTTCTAACCATATTCACAATCCGGTCAGGCACTGAGTCACTAATAACCACAAAGATAAAATAATAAATGAAAGTTTACTTTATACTTTAGCCAGTCAATTCACATTCCTAGCTATAAAAATATACTGTGCTCATACTAAAGCAAATGAAAATAATGAGAACTACTTTTTTTAAAATCACACACAAATGTATTTTTAAAAATTGACACATGCTATAAAACAAACTACTATAAAACTATCATTACCATCTTCCCTCTCTTTCTCTTCTGATTTTGCATTCATTCAAATGCATAACTATAAAGTCATATAGAAATCATATTTTGCATTTCTTCTGATGATCATAATGCCTGATTTTTTTGTTGCTCAGTAAAGAGTGTTTTCTATCGTTAATTAAAGACAATCTTCACTTACTCGCTGTCTGAGGCAAGTGAATCAAGTAGACCCCATGACAAAATATGATCTAGTGTTTTCATTACTGGAAGAGATACTCTGAAAGAAAAAAAAAATGAATCATTCATGTATAGTAATTGCTGATTATTCAGGAATAGCAAACAAAACACTACAAAATAATACTGAAAAGTAACTTTGACAAAGTTTCAAAGGAAATACACTGTACAAATTATAAACACCCAAATATGACAGTTTTGTTTTTGTTTTTAAATTTTCCAATCTCTTGGACAAGAAAATCACTGGAAGCTGTAGAAATGTGGTTTTACAGAAGAATGTTGAGAATGGACAGCTAAGAAGAGTAATGAAAACATTCTGAAAAAGGCCAAAGCAAAAAGAGAGCTAATATCCAATATTAGAAAGAAACATAATTTTTGTGGCCATGTAATGAGAAGGGAACAGCTGGAATATAACGTAATAACTGGTAAAATTGAGGGACGAAGAGATAGAGGGAAGCAAAGAGAAAAGATACTAAACAGCTTAAGAGAATGGCTTGGTAGAATGTCAACAACAGAAATGATAAATAACTGAGATTGAAAGTTGTGGAGAGACACGATTACCTACAATAGCAGGTATGATACTTGATGATGATGAATCTCTTGGAACTAATTAGTAGTTGTCAGATTATCCTCATTGCACATTGAACTGTCCGTAAGCACTCAGATCTCCTCCCCAGCAAATCCAGCAGAGTGAAATGATAAACTAGTTACAAGTCCTCCCTCTTTCTCCTCGTATCTCTCCTGAATTTAGATAACATCCCTTTTAATTGACATGAAGATTCAGAAGTTGTACCAGTGCTGCAGATTCATGAACAGCATCAAAATCATTATCATCTTGTAATTCTTTTCAAGCACATGATTAAGGATAAATGATCATCCTTCGACATAGCATGCACAACTTTGTCAACAATGGATGCAGCCACAATGATAATTCAAATAAAATACAAAAACAAAACAAAACAAGAAACTGATGTAAATCTGAAATTCATACATTAATAGATATATAATAAAGCCAGCAATTTATAATATTTCAACACGACATAAACCAACCTGTCATCTTTACAATGATCTTTGAAAATGGCTAGCAGAACTTCAAAGAATTCTATGAGGCCTTCTTGATTTTGTAATAGTTTCTTCATATATTCTTGTAATGATGCACTGGAGAATTTTACCTATAAAATGCAACATAAACAATTAACTTAATTATTTAGAACATTTATGTAATGAAAAATGAACTGCAATAAGCAAGAGGACATCTAATCTGACCAATATCAGATATCTGCTTCTGGATAGATATTTAAATTACATCTACATGCAGGAAAACTGAGGGTAACTTTCCTGTATCATAATACATACAAATACAAACATAATGAATAAAGAAACAGTAGCAGACTCAGAAAATAAATGTCTCCACATGATGTCTATATGGCTAAATTAATTCAAGACAAGTGCAGAAATAAGCAAAATGGTCATTCAACCAATAATCTCAAATATAATAAAGAAATAAAGGTGGGTATCTAGTTAATATTTAACTAGGAAGAACACTTATAAAGGAGGCAAGGATAGTGTGCATTGACTCCCTTACTAAGATTGAGAGGCTAGTCCATAACAGGGACTTGTGGTAAGACGCAATACAGGACCTGTACAAAGTATGTTGACAATGGAAAGTAACAGCAACAGACTGTCAGACATTGAGAGAGTTTTATTTCTGCCTCGTGTGTCATAAATGAGAATTTTGGGGCATGTTAAAAAGACACAGAAGCCTACTAAAAGTAATCTTGGAAGGGAAAATACAAGGTAAAAGAGGCAGAGGCAGACAAAGACTAACATAGACTAGTAACATGAAAAAATGGACATCAGTCTATGACAACCTGCACTACCAAAGCAAGAGACAGAGCGGAATGGCACTCCATGGTAGCCAACCTTCGATGTGGAGACAACACGCGATGATGATGATGATGTGTGTCACATTGAGACAAGGTTGTTTTTATAGCATTCGGAAAAACCCATATATAAACAAACAACACAACAAGTCTCTCACTTTGGAAGTTTCCATTCATAACAAATATTTATTTATTATTATTGTTTTATGCCATATTCAGCCTAAGAGGAACTAAGTAAATTAACAGACCACACAAAAATAAACTGAAAGTTTTACAATATGAAATAAGAAAATGTGAGTTCTCGCTATGAGACAATCCTTTACAGTTGACGACACTGAGTGCTCACTATAGATTCTGTAATGCCTCCCACACTGACCACAAGACCAAGTAGAACACTGTAGGTATACTCCGGCAGTGCTAGCAATTTAGAGAACATCGGGTATGTGTCTGACTCAGCAGAGAAGTTCGTTCCAAAAACTGCTGATCTGAAATGTAATTATCAAAACAAAACTTCATTTCATACGTTGTATTCTACTCTAAATAATACTAACACACATAAAAAACACTAATAAAAACACAAATAAGAACTGTTAATGACATGATGTCTATATCCCCAGCCCCACAGAAAGCCACCTGTAAACTCCAGAAATTGAATGAATGCTGTATTTATAGCTTTCAAAATAAAAATTTTGTTTTAAAGATGAAAGCACCTATAAAATGTTACTTGCAGATGCACTTACTCAGGCAAGATGGACTTCACTTCTGCTTCATGAGGTATGTGTGGTATAGGAGGGCTGAAAACAGACAAATATAAATTCATCATGTAAATTAGTTGGATCAATTATTTTTCATAATATAAACAAAATTACATTTTAAGTAATATCTAATAAACTGGAAAACAGTGCTGCATAAGGAGAAAATCAACATATAATAGCATATACACAGTTCTCTCTTTGAAATTTATTCCCATTTTTTTTAAAAAACTTTGAACACTTAATTTTACAAAGAATTACTATCCAGATATCACTTCTATTTTTTTATATAAAGGATGTAATGAGAAAGTAATTATTTTTACAATGAAAATTATTAGAAACAAATATGAAAATAATGAAAAATTAATTATACAACACAGGTCATCTTTAAAAATGTCTATATTTCTATAAAGTAAATAATCAGAAATCACAAAATAACAAATAATGAAATGACAAAATTCCAGCACTTACATATGATACAACAGCTTGGTAAAAAGAATTCCTGCAAGGCAGCGAGTTCTGTCTATTTTTTCAACAGCTTGCTGGACTAGAGAGCAAAAGACTTGTTTGCAACTGAAAGAAATAATTCAGGAAACCAGTTAAATCTATTTTTAGCTGTCCAGATCTGCTATTTTTCTTTTACACAAACTACTCACTATTCTGCAAATTGCTGCACACATTTTAAATAAAAGTGATATTCATTTAAAGCAAAAAGATATATTTGATGAAAAGAGCAGTAGAAAACACACTAGATAGCAACTTTTAGTATGAAAATAACAGATGAGGCAAAAGTGGATCAAATGTTTAAATACAGAGACTTCAGTCTTGTGTTGTTGTTCAGTCTAGCTATTCTGAAAATAAAGGAGTAGGTAGCAGTGAATGTGTCAAATGTCAGTGCTGAAATAACATATTGCAATAACAATTATTTATGGAAACAAACACAAAGAAAACCTTCTGATGTAAAAATGTCAAATAATGAAAGTGTTTTCATGAGGCTACAATAATTATGAATCAAATTTCTTTAGGAAGAGGAAGCTGAGAGAACAGATAGGAGGTGTGTAGTATACGAAACCTATAGGTTACATGTAACATCAATTTGCATGATCTTTTGTAATCAGAGAATGAGCATCAATAAATCCACACAAAATGTATTGAGTTTGACTCTAATAACAAATATACAGTTTAAAAAATGTATGCTGACATGGTCTGGCATATCTACAAAAATAGAAGTAAATGAAGAATGCATAGGAAATTAAACGCATGGGACTAGATATACAGAACAGTCCAAAATTACATTGAGGGACTAAATATGAAATGTAAAACAGATGATTAGAATCAGGCCACTGAAAAGATAGCTCATAAAATTCTTGTGACAAGTTTAATCAAATTTTTTTTAAAATAAGGAAAGAGTGATACCGGCCAGGCACAGCTAACTGGTCTATGAGGAATATTATGCTCATTCCATGACCATTTGAACATTTTCTGGCGATATGATAAGCATCACTCACCCATACACACTTTCCTACTGAAGATGTCTGTTTTTATCTTTTAAAATATAAAAGCTATTTACTGAGAACAACATACAGTATGTCTTTATTATGAATGGTTCTATCTTTAGTCACAAAAAATTACTCACATGCTTGGTGACAGAAGAGAACTATCAGCTTTAACTACAAGACAAGATATGTCATGCAGAGCTTGCATTGCTGCTTCCCTAACCCTGTAGATGAAAAAAGAGCCCAGATTATTCCAAATGCTTACAGTAAATTATATCTCATGGCAGTTCCTGTAATGAGTATTCTAATTACGAAATGTTTAATTCATTTTTTAATGTGCATTTTCATATATTGCGTGATATAGATAGGATAATCAGTTTTCATTCCTTTGTTATATGTGTATTGTGCTGTTTGTGCTACGCTTACTCTAGATTTTAAAACACTTTAATAATTCACTTCAATATTAAATCAGTCCTATTATGTGGTTATGAAACATGGAGAACAACAAAAGTGACAATCACAAAGATATAGATTTTTATTAATTGATGTTTGTTCAGAATAAAAGGATGGAAATGGCAGGACAAAATTACTAACTTAGAACTATAGGATGGTACCAGACAAATATCAGTGGACAAAGAGATGTAACAGAGATGATAGTCCTGAATAGAAAACACACTGCAGAAGCCAGCCGAAAGTATAACACAACAGGCCCTTTTTTGAGACCCCAGGGGAGGAAAAAAGAGGAAGGTTAAAATATATTTTGAGAAAACAGATGGAAGCAGAGATGAAGAAGTTGGGAAAAACATGGGGTGATCTAAATAGAATGAAACCAAATCAGACAGGTGGAAGCAGAGATGAGGAAGTTGGGAAAAACATGGGGTGATCTAAATAGAATGAAACCAAATCAGACAGGTGGAAGCAGAGATGAGGAAGTTGGGAAAAACATGGGGCGATCTAAATAGAATGAAACCAAATCAGACAGGTGGAAGCAGAGATGAAGAAGTTGGGAAAAACATGGGGTGATCTAAATAGAATGAAACCAAATCAGACAGGTGGAAGCAGAGATGAGGAAGTTGGGAAAAACATGGGGTGATCTAAATAGAATGAAACCAAATCAGACGCTTGAAAAGTGCTTGTTGAAGATTTATGCTCTTCTGGGAATTGAAAGTTGGATTTAAAAAAAAATAAGAAATAATTTTCTTCTTTCTGCAATGTGTCATTATTCTTTCTTTCTTCATTTACCTTTGAGTATCGAGGGAAGATATAGTTTGTGATCTCATGTTAGCCACTCCTGCTGTTGTTTCCTAGTGTTTCTAATATTCCATCAATCCATCTTTTCTGTGGGCAGCCCTCGGGTCTGGTGCTCTCATTGGATTTTTTTAAAAACTTGTGCTACATTTTTATTTTTCTGTCTTGTCATGTGGCCAAATCATTTAATCTGTATTATTTTGTTTAATTAAATGGCAGAAATTACTCCTAGCTTTTTTCATAATTCCTCACTTCTAAATTTATTTCTTGGACTGTTTCCTGTCCTGTGTCTAACACTTTTTATTTGAGTGGTGGAGCTCAATATCTCTATTCTATAGAATTACAAAATGTACTAACCAGGCACCTATATCCCCTCTGCTGTCAAGTGTGTAGTCTTTCATTGCCTGTAGAAAGGCATCATAAAACAAATTGACATTGTCCCTGCAGATTACACTGTTTGGATCACCATCAGTCTGTACATTCACTGTTATGGCTATACTGTGGAGACAAACATATTTAAATTTACAACTAGAATCTCTGTCATAGAATATAACAACTTGGCTTAAAATAAAAGAAATTCTTTTACAAAACTTTACAGCATTCTATGATGCCAAGATATCATGTTCTGGCCAGTTCCCATTAATTCTTTTGCTTAAATGTCTTCTTACATCTAAAATTTCTTCTTCTTCTTCTTCATCCCATGACCTTGGAGGTCTTTGGAGGTATCACTGACAGACACAATCAACCTTATCCATTTCTCTCTATCTTCAGTCATTCCTTTGGAACTCTGCAAACTTGAGGGTCCATTCTTTGATGTTGTCTTCCCATCTCTTTCTCTGCCTGTCTCTTTCTCATTCCTTTCACAGATCCTTCCAGAATGATCTTTGCTGGGCAAGATGATCAAGATGAAACTGCTGAACCATTTGCACTTTTTCACAATCGTCAAAATATCATCATGCACTCCGATTGCTGGTTGTATCCTTTTGCAAACTTTTTTTTATTTGTGACACAATCTAAGAAAGAAATGCCCAAAATGTTTTGTCTTAATTAGGACTAATTTTAGTTGCAGTCACTTTTTACAGAAAAAAACTGGATTACTATGGTGATAGAAAAAAAGAAACTTAGAGACAAACTTAGACAACATACAACCAGTACATAGGTTCAATTTACACATGTGGGAAATATCATTTTTGAAAATTTCAACAGATGCAGAGAAAGGAGCACAAGATAATTTATGTGAGAAAATAAAGTGATTTGACATAATACTGACAACATCTATGTGTTGATGATTGTGAAAAAAATATGGGCACTAACACCATATTCCCCATAGCAATTACCTTTTATTGTCTTTTACTTTAGAGGAAAGTAACAGTATAACTCTACAGAATTTTAGCACAGTCTAAATTTAATGCAATTGGCAATGATGGATCTTCTTCAGTTCTCATCCATTAAACAGGTGTGGATGCATTGCATCGAACTTTACAGCTAGACACGATAACAATGCCACTTGGCCCAACTCATCTGTCTTTTCAGCACTGGTAGTTTTTTATTAACAATTTTACCCGGGCAGACATTTTGACCTACTCTCTGGCATTCATACAATGACTGAAGGAATAGGTAGTCTTCTTCATCATCCACCCTTAAAAGGATGCTAATGAGCTTAAAATTGGTGTGCTGCTGTTTGTAGTCAAACTGTGATATTTGTGCCTTTTAGCCCTACACATCAGTCTTCGGCATGGTATTTCTGAGTACAAATTATCTTCCCTCTTGATCCATATTCACTTGGTCAGACTAGACTAATTAGTCTCTTACTAGAGGAACCTTGAATAAGTGGAGTAGCACTAGGTACAAATACACAGATTCTGATGCGAGCCATCAACTATGAGTTACAGCAAGTTTTCAGTTCTATTGTTGTCAAGTATCTTTGCTCCCTTTGGCCTACTCTTTTTGACTTTATCTGCAAAGGGTTCTTTAAAATATGCAGAGTGCACACAGGCCCTCCTAGTTTTCACTTTTATCCAATGGTGGGGGCTGGGTAGTATTTAGGTAAGATATCGGCCTCTGGGCAAGAAGGTCCGCGGTTCAATTCCTACTACAGGTGACGGAAATTTAAAAAAAAGATAGAATCTGTGATTTCTTCATGGCTTTACCCTCCCCTGGTCTCTGGGCAGTGAGATCTGAAGTCTAGCCCTCTCAGAAAATCAACAAAAGACAGGAGGTCGCTTATGCATTCCGCACACATTAAAGAACCCTTGGCAATTGGAAATCTAAAACAGCAGGCCAAAAATGGCAACTGCCCAGGCAAAATTAATAGGAAAAAATGTACCAAAATATTAAAACTATCAGCAATAAAAATGAAAGCACCTCTGAAGTTGGAGAATATCTGCCTGTATAGAGAGGGACACCTGATCACACGGCAGTGAGAAAAATAGGAAAAAGAAATTCATGCAAAATTCAGTCTCTTGGGACTTCACTAAAGATATAAAGTTGGTGAACCCAAAACAAACAAACTTCTACCCAAAGAAGGCTAGACATTGAATCTCAGCCCACAGTCTAGGGGAGGGTAAACTCACAAAGAAACCACAAATTCAGAGAGAAAAATTCTCACTGCCTGTTGAGGGATAGAACCTGAGACCTTCTTGCTCAGAAGTCAACAACTTAACATCTAGCTATATAATACAAGCTATAAGTAAATAACATGTGAAGACATCATTGTGATTTGACAGAATACATACAATATATGCAACAACACAGGTAAAAACTAAGATAAATTAGACAACACATAAAAAGAACAACAATGCACAAATAAAAGGTATTATGAAATTAGAACACAACAATAATAACAGTTAATAAATCTATCTATCTATCTCTTGACCTTTCGAGCTGTGGCCGGCCATAGGGCATAGACCCAGGTATTCTTTCTCTTTTCCTCAATTTTCTTTCTAGCAGTCTCAATCCTTGCAAAAAAAAACATTTATCAAATCTCGCCATTCGTCTCTGTTCTGTGCAAGCATCTCAATCTTATTGAGGGAGCCGATTCCTGCTGCCTCTGCCTCTCAGACCAATGTTTTTCTCAGTATCTCTGGGTCAACCTCTTTTCCTCCTACCTGTTGTTTTCCACATGAGGACTTGATTTGCTATTCAGTTATTGTCTCTTCCCATCACATGTCCATCATATTTTCTTGATTACTGATGATATACCACATGCTATTATTGATGATTTCTCTAATTTCCTCATTTGTTTTGAATTTGTTCCACACTATACCAAGTATTTTCCTTGGACATTTATTTTCAAATGTGTTCAACTTAGTTAATAAATACAGTTAACTTAAAGAAGTAAGACAAAAAAAAGCCTATTTACTCACCATGAAAGTGCTTTAATAGCATCCCTCCTGGCCTCTGCCATTTTCTCCTCCTTCTCTGTGATCACTGATACACTTATAAGTCCAGACACTACCCTTGACAGGTTACCTTGAAGCATGGACTTGGGAAAAGCTCCTAAGGCAAGACTATGGCCTTGCCTTGAAAAGGTTAATTACATGTTTTTTATTTTTTCAAACACAAACACCCAAGCAACAAGAAAAGAATAGCAAAGATATACAGTTATATATAATATATAAACATAATTCAATGTATCTGTTGCTAGCATATTTTTTCATTTTTAAAATTCCTGATGCAATACCACACAAATACAAGACCATTTAAATGTACATACAAATGTGTACACTAATACACACACAGAGGGGGAAGAGAGAGGGGGAAAGAGAGAGAAAGAGAGAGAAAGAGAAAGAAAGAGAGAGCATGAGAAAGTGAGAGAGTCACAGAGAGAGAGAGAAAGAGAGAGAGAGAGAGAAAGAAAATCAAGTAATCTAGGAAAATCATTTTCTAGCACAAATGAAAAATGAACACATTTTGCAGTTAAGGAATCAAAGGAGCAAATCATCACCACAACCATTCACAAAACCTGCATGACTAGTATAAAACCTTGAGTTGATTGCTGTCTACTTCAGACGCATCATTATAGAGGTTTGAAAATGAATTAAAAAACAGGAGGAAGAAGAATTAAATACTTATTATATTAAATGAATAATTTCAGTTCCTTAGTGAATAGTTTGGTAGATTACCTGAACATGCTAATAAACAATATTTAAACAACATTTGGTTACCAAATGTCAAACTAACAATATATGAGATCTGTATACTTCCATTCTCCCGTGTGTTACCGGGGCCTCATTTTGTGGGAAGTAAAGAATAGTGACACTGTGACCTTCCAGGCATATCATAAGAGGCGGCTAAGGAGGTTGATCGATGGCTTGACAAGCTGTCATTGTAAAAAGTATTGTTATGGAAACAGACCATAGATTTTAGAAGCAGTGGTCTCTGCAATATGTGCCATTTTGGCACGCAAGGTTTCTGTTTTTGAGATTGTGGTTCTGCCCTATGTGCCGTCTTTGGCTCGAAAGGACAATAGATAGATAGATAGATACTTCCATTGCATTTGTAATAATTTTAAAGCTGGACAAATCAGAAAAGGAAAAGATCAAGACAACCAAACTGAAATATTCACAGAATATTTTGACAAAAAGCAGTATCCAGGAACTTAGAAGGTAACTGTACACAGTGATAACAAATAAATCGGATAAAATAAACATTGGAAAAAGATGGACTATGTGCACAGTAAGTGTTCAGAAATCATAATAAAAAAAGTGGAAAAGAAAAAAAGAGGCAGATCAACCTAACATAATACCCATACTAGTAAAGCTATTTCTGTAAAGCATCCATTCAAAAAAACAAACGTCCAGAATCATAAATTTTGTTAAAAAAACATTCAATTTATCAAATATAAAATTAGAATTTACATAAATTATTTGTTTTTATATTATCTGAACTATTCTCTTGAACTAGGACATTTCAACACTGCCATTACGCAGCTAAGAATAATAATCATCATCCCAGCTGGCGTAGACAATCATGTCTTTCCACAATCTTCTATCCACAGTGCATCGTATCAGTTGTTGAATGTTTTCATGACACCAAGCTATCCAGTATTTTCTCTCTTTGTCGTCCGCGATCTCTCTTTCCTTTTATTTTGCTAGTTCTAACCAAGTATTCCAACTTTCCTCTTCTCATGATGTGCCAGAAAAATGTTGATTGTTTCTTTCTGGTTTTTTTAGGAGTTCAGTTTCTGTGTTGGCCTCTTTGAGAATTTCTTCATTGGTCTTTTTAGCTGTCCAGGGAACTTTCAATATTCTTCTGAGAAATCCCATCTCTGTGGCCTCTAATCGTCTTTTCATTTGTTTGTCTATTGTCCATGATTTGCTTCCATAGGTCAGAACTGGCTCTATCTAGTACCGATGAACTCTCTTTCTCACTTCTATTGACATAGATTTATTGCATAAGATATTTTTCATTTCTGAAATGCTATTTTGGCCTGAGCTATTCTGCTTTTTATTTCTGTGGTGCATCTTCCATCTGATGATATTATTATGCCCAAGTATTTGAAGCATTGCACTTGTTTCAGATTTGCCCTGTTTATTTTTATGCTGGTGACGATTGTTTCTTCAATATGACCATTACATCTGTTTTCTTACTATTCAAACTGAGACCTTTCTTGTTGCTTTCTTTTACTATTATCTCTATCATTTCTTGTAGTTCATTCTCTGTCTCTGCTATTAAAACTGTGTCATCCGCATATCGCAAATTATGTGACTGTTGACTTCAATTCCTTTTTTGTCTACTATTGATCTCATAATATTTTAGCTGTAAAGTGAAAACAAATCCGGCGACAGAGCACAGCCTTGTCTGACTCCTTGTAGCTAAAGAATTGTTTGTCTATAAACAAAAATAGAGTTACCTTGTTGCTTGATTAGATGATTTCAGTTCCTGCAGGTATGCAGTTACAATGGAATCTGATTGAAAGTTAAAAAACAAAAGAGGTTTCACAGCTGACCATGGAAATTGTTTAAAACAAAGCATAACAATTTTCTCAATGAATATTTGTTAAAATAATGATATAAGTATAAATAAAACAAAATAATAATAATAATAATACAAAGGATATATTTAACTCTTTCCGTATGGAAGCTTTTTCTCAACGCAATGGAAGAAATTTCAGAGACAAAATTGTTCATGGTTTTAACAATCAATCTACAAATTTATATTTATCTAACATATAACATATAATATACAAATGTTTAGACAATTGAACAAGGTATTAGATTTCACCAATATCAAGATGATACAAGACATGTAAAAAGAATATGGTTTGATGGTGTTCACACTAATTAAATTGAGTGTGGCGCATCATGCGGCGAAACGTACGTTGCCGAAATCGGCATGGCGCACAGTGCGACGAAATGTATGGAAAGAGTTAAAAAAGAAACAGCCAGGGATCATCAACATTTAAAATATAATTTTAATGAGCCAGAACAGCACATGGGCTGAAATGTTCAGCAACACATAGCTGACTCTGTTAGGAACCAGAAATGAAAAACCCTTTGTTTTGGTTTTTATTATTTTTTTGTTTGTCTCTGAGCTAGACAAACAAATAATTTTAAGAGGTGTTGATAAGTCTGTAAAGGGTGTTATATAATTTTCTAGCTTTGCTGATGTTTTTCCTCTGTGTGGATGCAGAAGATAAAATAGTAGTTGCAGACCTGGGTTGAAAGCAGTCAATAACTCGTAGCTTACTGCTAGCATCAAGTTCATTGAACCAAAACTAATCAAGATCCTACTCCGCTTCCCAATGGTGGGCATGAAAAAAGTCTAACCACTCTGGCCAAAAGAGAAGAGGTAGAAGAGAAATGGCAACCTGGTACCCAAAATAATACCTTGCTGAAGTCAGAAGCGTTAAGCCAAAAGGTGGAGATATTGCTGTATAATGTAAACAACAACATTTATCTACATTCATTTAATATCTTTTTTAAGGTCAGCAGATGAAGAGGAGTAATCAATGAAGCGTGAAAGAAGAAGAAGGAGGAAACAATTTACATTACAGGCTAAATGTTTTGAAATGCCATTTTATTTCAGAAAATGATGGCAATTTTAAAGTGCCAGGGTATGAGATGCAATGAAAATATAAAGTTCTCTTTTAACCAATGCCAGGGTATGCGTTACAATGAAAATATAATGTTCTCTTTTAACCAATGCCAGGGTATGAGTTACAATGAAAATATAAAGTTCTCTTTTAACCAATGCCAGAGTATGAGTTACAATGAAAATATAATGTTCTCTTTTAACCAATGCCAGCGTATGAGTTACAATGAAAATATAATGTTCTCCTTTAACCAAGTGCTATAACTGCTTTACTTCAAGGAAAAGCTGCCAGAAGGAACATTTACTGCAACTGATTTTTTAATTAGAGAAACAGATTATAAGATCATTGAATGTTACAAATGTTTTGTTCCTCAATATTTGTTACTAGCAATTTCAGCTTTCTTTTTTTATTTCCTCCATAAGTTCTTCTTTCTATTCTTGTCCTTGTCCGAGGAATGACAAAGTGTTCAGATTCTTATGGCACCACATAATGTAGCAACAAAATCTCACCACCTTGCTGTTTATCCTTCAGATTGTTTCCTTGTCTAGTTCACAATAAATGCCTCTTCTTCAGTGTTTTCTGCTAGTCTGTTGTTGGTCTACTATTTTTCATATTTTGTTATGTGTCCATTGCATGGAAGTTCTTTTGATGATTTCTGGGTATCTTTCAACACATGGCCTATTCATTCCCAATATTTGTGATATCTGTGTACATTTCCCTTTTATTTGTAAATATTCTCCTGTTATTGGCTGGTGATGTGTATGTTTAAATATTAGAAGAATAATTACATTACAGTAACTAGTTTTTCCCTGTGTATATTTTGTCAGTTTTCGGTATGCCAGAATGGGTTGATTAACTAAATTTCAGAGCTTCATCAATGACAGACAGATATTTAAGTAAGTATTATTTATTTAGATTCAGAAATGACAATTGCATGTAAAATAATGAAGAAGAAAACAGTATCAATTTTAAAACATTCTCACTCACACACAGACAAATGTACCTTGCTTTTCCTCAATGACTGAACCATCAGGTTTTGTGTAATATTCAGAAAAAAAATGATGGAATAGCTGACACAGCAGCAGCCTGAAAGGTTATGACATATCAATATAGGTTTGTATTAAAATGAATACAAGGAATATATTTATAATTTATTTAAATGTAAATCCAGTTTTCCTTTCTCTGTAGAGTCTCTTAATTTCAAATTAATTTTTTAGCTACTAAACATTTAAACGACATAACAATTTTTTCCAATTTAGATGGTGCTTGAGGACATTGAGAATGGATCTATCTGACATCTAAATGAAATGCTCACACATTGGTATTCTTCAATGGGATTACTAATTAACTAATTTTCTTTAATACAATAATTTAAAATAAAAGTAACATAGAGGTTTCAGACTGCTAAATCACTCAAGAGTTCATGATCATCTTTCATAACACAGACTAACTATTTGACCAGTGTGTAAAATTGGAAACATAACCCATCAAGATAGGGAATAGTAAAAACAATGAGAAATAGCATTGCATTCTCATCTAGAGAGAAACATTAAAAATGAAAGCTGAGGCAAGAGGCAACAACATCAGGCATCAGCTACCTTGTCGAAACTGAACAACTCACCCAGAACAGGGACGTGTGGTGAGATACAATGCAGGTCCTCTGCAAAGTCAGACACTTAATAACAAAGATTGTTGAACACAAAGAGTCTAGAATATCTGCCCTATGTGCCGTCTTCAGCTCAAAAGGACAATAGATAGATGAAAATCACTTAGAAATCATGGATCATCTTTCATAACACAGACTAACTATTTGACCAGTGTGCAAGATTGGGAACATAATTCACCGAATTAGAAAATGGTAACTACAATGAGAAATAGTGTTGCATTTTCATCTACAAATACCTTAGCATTGTAATGCTCTTCTTCTGTACTAATCAAGTGCTGCAAGTTATTCACTCTATGGCAACAATGCCAGTCTGTAGAAGTACAAACTGGCATTAGACCTGAAAAAAATTGACTATTTCATCCCAGGGAAAATAGGTGAGACAAACTTTCTGTTCACAGTTAGAACTTGAGTAATGCTAAAAAACAAAAGTGCTTTTCATAATAATGTTGGTCTACATAGTAAAAACAGGTGGAGCTCACCATCTCTAGCTCGACCACCAACTTAGCCATAGAGGCCACCAAAATAACAGACCATGTTTTTTTTGTGTCTTTTTTTTTTTTAGATTAACAAATGTAGAGGTCTTTATGCTGGACTCCTCTCTATAAGTGTAATGTAACAACTGTCTGTGAACTGTAATATTTTTCCAACAAAGTGTAACGTCAGAAGGTCCAGCCAAATCTCATCACAACTGGAATATAGATGAGAGAAGGGACATAACTCCTGAGTTTAGAATGTTTTGTATATTGATGCTTCATGAGAAAACAATATGTTCAGAGACATTCTAGCCTCCCTCATCAAGGTACAGGATTGTCATGATTGAACATTTCATTTCTCAGCTGTAATAAATTATATGGGTTTGTTTGTTGTTAGACCATCACTGCACACCGGATGAATCCATAAGTGCTCCGATATCCCCCTCGAGAAATTCTGAGGAGAATCCTGGCCCAAGTGCACTAACTCCATGGCCCGAGATCCACGGTGTGAGTAGATTTTTGTGGACAATTTTGCCAGGACAGTGAACATGTATATTACCTACTCTTTTTTATTTTATCTGCCAAGAGATCCTTAATATGCGCAAGTGCACATGGAACCTTTATTGCCGTTACCCAAGAGAGCTAGACATCAGATCTCACTAACCAAGAGATCAGGGGAGGGTAACGTCATAAAAATACCACAGATTAATTTTTTTTTTTTTTTAAATCACCACCGCTTTTGGTCGGCTTTGAACCCGGGATCTTTCTGTCCTAAGGCCAACATTATACCTATAGGCTACCCAGTAGTGCCCTCCACTTTTCGATGTAAAATAAAGATCCCTGTCACGCTGAGTGGTGTATAGGGACATAAATATTCTATATTGGTGTTAGTAACCATAATTTTTATAGACCTTCAGCACATGAATTTTGGGGGTAATGTGATCAGTATTACACACATACCGCTTTACTTTCCCAGAAAAAATCCGTTACCTATTTAAGGCTGGGTGAACCTGGAAGCCATTGATTGGGATTAATCCTGACTTATTTGTCCTTTGTAGTCCAGTTCACTAACCACTGAACTATCACGGCTCTCCTACTTCTTGATGTGCATTGCCTATATAATGCCTTAACTTGATACAAAATTATCATAACTAGAAACTTGATAAATTGTGTACCTGTATTTCTGGCTCTATGTGTGTCAAGCACTCATCTATCACAGACTGCCACAGTTCTGAAATAGAATAAAATACTCAAATAAAGTTGCTATAATGGAAGTTTGCGATCAAAATGTGCATGACCCAAGAGCTCAACTAGAGTGAGTGAAATATAATGCCAAATAAAAAAAATAAAAATGTAATGATACACAAAATAAATTATTAAATATTAACCCTAGATTACAATACCATAGTAAAATTTACTGCATCAAAACACAAATTCTTAAAAAATGTGACATTTTCCTGTGTTCAAACATTACCAACATTCAAACATAGTTGATTTTCAGGAAATTGACAGTTTTTCCATATTTTTTTTTTTGCGGTGATCAGGGAAACATATCTAATAACTCTACATGGTTGCTGAACATACTAACAGACTTATGGTGAATTGATAGACATTTTAACACGTCTGGTCCATGAGGTGAAACACGGGTCATAAATCAACATGAGCCAGGAATTTTGAGTCCCCGTATTTTGCTTAGTGTGAACGCACGGGACTGTGTCAAGAGTTCAGAGAAATTACTATTTTTAGAGCACCTAATGTTAATTTAGGTGGTAGTAATTTTTACTACGGTATTGTAACTGGGAGAGTTACAGATAGGTACTGTAATTAAGGGTTAGTGTCAACAAATGCTGCGAACTGTATGTAAATTAAATGTTACATTTAAGCTGTAAGTAAAGGTTCCATCCATGCCTGGCTGAGAACATAGTGTTAATGACCATATTTTTTAACATTTTTGGGTAATGTGGCGGTATCAGGCCAGGCCACCTTTACTTCCTAGAAAAATCACATCTATTTTTAGAGGCAAGGTAAACCCCAGAGCATAGTCAATACAAAAAAAAAAAAATGTGCCATTTCTGAGAATTGAACCAGATCCTTTTGAGGCTCTCATTTAAGCTGCAATGTGTGCATTTAAGTAGTGTTCAAAGTTGATAAGAAAAAAAAACCCACCAAATTCTAAGATAATCAAAGAACCAAAAGTTAATTCAAAGTCTGAAACATACTCTTGTGAGAGCCCTTACTGTAGTGTTTGCTTTCCAATCCCTGAGTTATAAACTGACTCTTCCTGTCCTCCTGTGTCAGGGACTACAAAGATAAATTTATCTCAACTGTCCCATGTCTCATAAAGGAAAAAAATAACAGTGCTGGTAAGCTTGTTAGAAATAAAAGAATCTTCTACTGCCTGACAGAGTCAATGAGTCTATTTTCCTTGCCTGATTACTATTTTGAAAATTAATCTGGAATTTTCTTAAAAATTAAGAGGACTACACCCATCAGAATTCTTGACAAACAACTTGGACTGGACCTTAAGCCAAACTATATTATCAAACATGTAGTTGGAATTGTTCTAGAAGAGAGCCCACCTTTGGAATTAGATGCCAATGTGTGCTTTATTAATGTCCATTGCGTGCCACAGACCGTTCAATTTATGTTAACAGGATAATATCTAAATAAATTAAAGAGAATATACTGAAATGGCTCTAAACATAAGAATATAAAATGTAGAACAATCTCTATGAATTAAATGAATAATATTATTTATAAACATTTCAGAAGGTATATGTGGTTGGTTGGTGGAAACAAGTCATACCTATCACAGGCTTGTTGTGGAATGGCATCTTGGAGAGAGAACACTTTTCTATCAAGTTACAAACTGAAATATGTGAGTGACAACAAAAAACATCTCTTAGTAAACTTGCTACTAGATAACAATATATTATATTATAATTATTAAATATTATATTTATTATTATTATATTATATTATTATTATTATATTTAACAAATACAACTATAATAATCATATTCTGTGTTTGCATATAACCTTAGAAATCTATCATAAATAATTATGGATATAAAAATGTTAAATTATTTCAATTATAATAATTTTTTGCAAGAATATATTTACAGTTGCAAATATAAATTTTTTTTTTTATTTGCACAGATTTGTTAGCACAGGTTACATTGTCCCACTGTTTGTAATTGAACTAAAATATATGTGCCTTTCAGAATGACTCATTTGCCATAAGTATTTTTTATGAGTATATTAGGGCCACTTTTCCCAGGCTTTGACTGTCCCACTTCACCTTTCTACCTACCTACAAAGTAGCAATATAAAGTTAGTTAAGCTGTTTAAGTAATTAGACTTTCACAGTTGAAATAATATTGCAGTTTCTCCTATTTTTTATTTTTCACAATGGCCTTTCTTCTAGTTGTCTGAAGGATTACCAACTACATTTACTTTCATTATTGTCTTTTATTGTTTAAATATGTTTTGAAATATTATTCTCTGTGTTAAAATGATTGTCTTGCCTCCACAATGGGCCATTAAATACATGCTGAACAAAAGTAACACAGTAGATCCTCTGTTTGTTGTTTTTGAGACTCTGAACTTTGTAGGTTTAAGCATTTGAAAAGAAGTAATATTATTAAAGTGCATTCATAAATGTTAGCTGTTGTTTAAAAATGTATACCTCAGCATTGGTGAAGTAAAAACTGTTGAAAATACATATTCACATCATCATCAAACCTATGTCACAATTATTTTCCCTCCTTTCAGGTAATTAGGAAAGATTTTTTCAAGATATAGATATAGAAATGTATTGTAATTCCTCCTTGGTTACTAATTTAATAGTTTTACTGACCATATTGTGGTAGCAAACACCCCCCCCCCCCCATTCAAAATGCACATTCCTGGTTTCTTTTAAAAAAATTATGAATTGCACATGATTAATGTAAATTTTCAGAGCATATAAATTTACACTCATTAGAGAACAGGCAAATAAATGCAGTGCTGTGGTAAAGCTGGTAGCAGGAGCAAGTAGTGGGGTGTAATGTACACTCCTACAAGGTATGGTAACAACTCTATAAAAAAGGAACATAAAATACTGACATTTCGGCCTACATGCAGCCTTCTTCCGAAAACAAGAACACAAACGGATAATGAAATAAAGATAAACTTTCCTTCATTTAGAATGAGTGGAACAGGTAAATCAAGAAGAAATAAAATGAAGTATAGGAGATGAAATAATGAAACGAAAGAGAAATGTGCTACATATCAGAGGATACATATTGATAAAATGGAAAAATTAGTAAGCTAAAATATATATAAAGAGATAGGGAAGTGTGTACTATGGAGTGAAAATAAGCAAACATGACTCAAGCAACAAATGAAACATAGCAGGGAGATTATGGTGGACTGGTGTACAGGATGGTAAAGTGTCAGACAGGAGTAGTATTAAAGCAGCTATATGTCAAAGGAATAAAAAGAAAAAGAAGGGGAGAGTATGGTAAAACTGGAATATAAAGCAGCAGAATATAAATTGATAATGATAATAAATGTAAGAGGACATCTATTACACCTCCACATCTCCGTTTCCTGAGTCACGTCTGGCTTTGTTTGCTCGTTTTCACCCCATAATATACACTTCTCTATCTCTAGCTGTTACCTGTGTCACTCTTGACTGCTCTCATATTTCATTCTATCACCTTTAAATCTCATTTGACTTCTCGTCTAATCGTTTGACTGATTCCCCCCTCCCTGTGACGTCTCATCCCATTGACTCAAGTCATCTACTCACTGGTAGTTTTTGGATCTTGCCTCAGTTAAGTCTTGGTTAAGTTTAATATATATTTTAGTTTCTAATTTTTACATATTATCAATTTTTTATCCTCTGATATGTAGCATATCTCTCTTTCATTTCATTATTTCATCTCTTATCCCTCATTTTATTTCTCCTTGATTTACCTATTCTGCTCATTTTAGAAGTAGTAGGTTTTATCTTTATTTCATTGTCTGTGTTGTTCTCATTTTCTGAAGAAGGCCACATCAGTATTTTGTTGTGTTCCTTTTTGTAAAGCTGTCACTATACCTTGTAGGAGTGTACATTACACCCCACTACTTGCTCTTACGTTTTTTTATTTTCAAGTTCATTCATTATTTCCTTAAAAGAAACCTGAAATGCGCATTTAAATCATCAGGTAGTTGCTACCACAATATGGTCTATAAAATTAAGAAATAGTAACCAAGCGAGGGTAACAATATATTTCTATATCTTGAAGAAGAAAAATCTTTCCTAACTACCCGACAGGAGGGAAACAATTGTGGCATAGGGTTGATAATGATATAAATATGTATTTTCAACAATTTTTACTTCACCAATGCTGAGAAATAAATTTTTAAACAGCAAACATTAGTGAAACACACTATAGTTTAAGTTTAAACACATTCCATCTAAGTAACAATGGCACCAAAAAAAGGGATTATATCAAAAAGTATATTTACAGACACAACTACTACTTTAACTTTTCAACAACTTGGACACTTACCTGATGTTCGCATACATTCTCCTCCATGTCTCTTGAACATTTTTGCCTCTTGAAGCTGAAAAATATTAACACTCAGCACATAAATTAGAGCTGTTAATAAATTATAAGACTAAAAATTTTAGTTGTATGAATAGGATAAATTCATTGTGCATGTGTTTACATATGTGTGTGTGTGTGTGCTGTGTGTGAGAGAGAGATAAAAACACTGCAGGAAGTAATATAATATACTATTCCTGTAACGTAAAAAAACATAAATAAAACACATTTGTGGGAGAAAGATGAAGAATGAGAGTGATATATATGAAGATAATGAGAATGAGAATGACATATATGTACGATGAAAAGAGTCAATCAGCATTACCTGACTACAAATAGACTGAATTCCATCAATAATCTCCAAATTCAGAAACTTTTCCAGAGATCTATTTTCAATAAATATCATAAGAAAAAAAACGACATGGTTATAACATACCCATTGTGAACACACATTTACAAACAATATAACAGTGTCAATAATAATTTGAAACAAATTATGTTTCAAATACACACACCTCCTAAAACACCCCCCCAAATTGAACATCATTTCTATTAACCTATATTTCTTTTCAGGACGTTCTGGTTGGTGCAGGGGCCAAGATGGGTCGCTTGGTTGAATTAAGTTCAGGATTAGTGACATTTTTGTTGCAATGCGGTTTCAAATGATTCTTTCTGGTTTGGATTTTTGTTTGTGGAGACAGCAGTAAATATAGTCACATTCACCTGACCACAAAATCAACAGGGCTTTGGCACCTGTGAGCTCAGATAGTGATGTAGCCAACTAGCCCTGGAGTGTAGTGGAACAGTACCATGTCGTAGCTTTGCCCTGGGATGGGATGTGTGATCTGTGTACAACTGCAAATTTGCTATCAGCTGGACTGCAGTTGGATTTAGTGTTTCACCGAAGTGGGGGTCTGACTTCATTAGATGGAATAGTGATTCTTGGAGCACGCCTACTGATCATAAAGTCTATATCAGAACTGGCACGGGTGCATGGAGATTATACTGCCTGTGTAGGCTGTTACAGTGACTTGGAAGTGTCCATTTTGAGCTGCATGCCATTTATACAGCTTTTATGAACGTAAATGTGCAATTTTACAGAGCGCAACACGTTCAATAGAACAGTATGGATGATTGGGATGAATACTTTTTCAGTTGCTGGAATGGGGGATCAGCCCCCAAATATGGGAATTTTAATTATGTTAATTATATCCGTCTTGTTTGGGACGAAAATGTCTTGATGACTTTGTCATTGAAAGTACTGTTGGGTTGGTTTCTAAGTTTCTGAGGGAATGGTTTCTCAATGGACATTAACTCTTTCCGTACGGAAGCTTTTTATTGACGCAGCAGAAGAGATTTCAGAGACAAAATTGTTCATGGTTTTAAGAATCAATCTACATATTTATATTTATCTAACATATAATATATTATATATATATGAATGTTTAGATAATTGAACAAGGTATTAGATTTCACCAATATTAAGATGATACAAGACATGTAAAAAGAATATGGTTTGATGGCGTTCACACTTATAAAATTGAGCGTGGCGCACTATGCGGCGAAACGTACGCTGCCGAAATCGGCATGGTGCACAGTGCGGCGGAGCGTACGGAAAGAGTTAATGCCAAAACAGATAAGCGTTCTTGTGTCTCGGAAAATAATCACAAATAATCAATTATATGTGTAATATAATTATAATTATTGGGAGACATAATGAGGACCAACAGCTGGATGGGAGGGGAAGAACTATGACTTTTGCTGATGATATTCTGGTATATCGACAGGGAAGAGACAGACGGGGAATCGCCTCCACAATGCAAGACGAACTCGATCGCATTTCTTCCTGGTGTGGGGTTTCAGGTGCCTTGGTTAATCCTAATAAAGCATCAGTTTCATGGTTCTCCCTTAACAATCATATCGTTAATAGGACCACACCGGTAGTACGAATGGGAGCTGATGAGGTGACCAGGGACAAGTTGATGACATACCTCGGAGTTAAGTTTGATCGCAGCCTGTGTTTTCGGGATACGTTGACCATGTGATAACAAAATCCCGCAAAGGATTAGCCGCCTTGAAGGTCATGGCAGCTGCCAACATCGAGCAGAGGCTACTTACTCTTCTGTTCCAGGGATTAGTCCTCGCACCAATCGAGTATGCCCTGGCCATTCTTACTGTCAGTACGACTCAAATTGATAGGCTGGAGAAAATACAAAATGAAGCCATGCGCATTATCCTGGGATGTACGAGGGACACTCCCTGTGTGGCAATGAGGTATCTTCTTGACTTTCCAACCATGGATGACAGAATCAAGATCTGGAGAGCACGAGCATACCTGAAGATTAGTACAGATACAGAGCATCCATTGCACCACGTGCTCAACACAGAGAAAGGTACCAGGCTAAAAAGAGGCAAATCATGGGTGGGCCGAGCAGAAGATGTCATCAAACAGGTCTGTGGGCTTACCAATCTCAGCGTTGGTGAGGAGTGGATACCGGTGCCTACGTCATTCAAGGGGACTTTCTCATGTATTGTCACACTCAACAGGAAAAGTAGGGAACAGAACCCAGTCGTGGTTAATGCTGAGGTCAACGGTCTCATCTGCGATAACACCGATGAGAAAGATGCAGTCATCTATACAGACGGATCTGTAAGACGACACGAAAAAAGTGCATGGGCATTTACAGCACGTTCGGCAGGCAGAATAGCCAAGGAAGACAGTGGTGCATACGCATGACCACGAGTAGCATGACAATGGAGGTGATGGCAGTGACCAAGGCATTCAAATGGTTAGAGTCACAAGACTACATCCACGCATGTATACTGAGTGATTCGATGAGCATGATAAAAAAAGTGGAGGCGGGCTTTGTACGCATGCAATGGGTAGAGTCGTTGCAGAAATCCAAAATACGTAAGGTCACCTTTGTCTATGTCCCTGGACATGCGGGAGTACGGGGAAATGAGAGAGCGGACAGGTTGGCTAGCTGCGCTGTCGTTGAGGACGGGCAACCGATGGATCGGGTGGACGTCATCAATGCACTCCGAGATGTGGGAAGAGCACAGGACTTCGACAAACACAGATCAACGTCGCTTCTTCGGATGATGGAAATGGGAGTTAAGATGGGCACAGCCAGAAATGAGAAACTTGGTGGCCGTGTAAGAAGACTTATCAACCAACATAGAACTGGAGTCATCAGTCGCTGGACACTGAGGGAATTGCTGAGGAGGGGATCTGAGCACCTATGGACATGTTCGGAGTGCAATGATGATGACCCGCAAATAACTCAATAACTCAATTCTCCATTAAAAATACTGTCAGCTGGACTACTCTCTGGGTCTACATTAGTGACTAAAACCTCCATGCAAAGAGATCATCTTGCCGCAGTCAGTGAGACTTACTTCCCTTTACCCTTTTCTACCTACTTCCCATAGCATTGTTCACTTTGGTTTATATTCCGTCCCAACCACAAAGGGTGCAGACATATTAGGTTAAAGATTTACACAGATGGATTAGTGCTTATAAGATTTTGTGACTAAAACCTTTCTACATAAGCACAACGCGTCAAATACTTGGGCACAATAATAACATCATATGGAAGATGCACAACATAAATAAAAGCAGAAGAGCTCAGGCCAAAAATCTTATGCGACAAATCTATGTCAATATAAGTGAGAAATAGAGTTAATCAGTGCTACATAAAGCCAATTCTGACCTATGGAAGTGAATCATGGACAGTAAACAAACAAATGAAAAGACGATTGGAGGCCACAGAAATGGGATTTCTCAGAAGAATGTTGAAAGTTCGCTGCACAGCTAAAAAGACCAACAAGGAAATTACCTAAGAGGCCACCACATGAAGGGAGCTCCTAAGAAACATCAGAAAGAAACAATCAACATTTTTTGGGCACATCATGAAAAGAGAAAAGTTGGAATATTTGGTTACAACTGGCTAAATACAGGGATGGAGAGATTGCAGACGACAAAGAGAAAAAATACTAAATAGCTTGGTGTCATGGCTTGGAAAACAGTCAACAACAGAACTGATACGATGTTTGGTAGACAGAGATTGTGGAAGGACATGATCGTCTACACCAACCGGTATTGCTCATCATGATGATATAAACACAACATCTACTGCGTTATATACTGCATCATGGTGCCAGTCTCACAGGCTATATGAGACCACCAGAGCAAACATATTGATATTAATAGTACAAAAAATTGATCAGTATATTAACAACTACAAGACTAAAATAGCGCACAAATAGTAAGAGATTTTACTTACAAGCCATCTGTTTGAGATATAGGGTAGAGGGCATGAATGAGTTCAGCAATGCTTAAGATAGCACCATGCCGTGAAAATAAATCTAGACCAGTTGTTAGCGGCAGCAGTTTTGGAAGAACTGAGGAAATATTATTTATTTCATATTTTAAAATGTGATATAAATGGGAATAGCATTTGCTAGAAACAATACAGACCAGTATACTATAATTAATGTCTCCATCTAGCAAGATTTGTTTGGCTAAACAGGCAGATTCTAGGTACCTATGGTTGATTGTCTAC
Source organism: Megaustenia siamemsis (assembly GCA_032433765.1). NCBI lineage: Eukaryota > Metazoa > Mollusca > Gastropoda > Stylommatophora > Ariophantidae > Megaustenia > Megaustenia siamemsis. The sequence continues at coordinate 95,309,295 of JAVIAB010000073.1, forward strand.
TCACACAGTAATCTATGGGCAACTGCCCTTTAGCATTTTGTGCTATCAGCAGGTGTTTGTGAATTGTTATCTTGTTTGTTTAGAATTAAACTTACCAGGCCTTGAAGGAAGAAGTCACTTTCTAATATCACCAAGTGCATTCAAAAAGATGAACTGGAAATTGATTTGTTATATGACCAGAAGAGATTCATAAACCAAGAACTGTCATGTATTTTCCCTCATTGGGAAGACAGTCATGAAGATATTGTGCAATCAGATTTTATTGAGAACAGTGGAGGTACAGTGTTGAGAATGGTCATGTACAGAAATATTGTGCAGTTCTACACGACATCACAAAGTAAATTGGTTCTTCTGCTTTATTAATCAGGTGTTGCGAGTTATTCACTCTTTGACAATAATGCCAGTCTGTACAAGTAGAAACTGGTCTGAAAGGAGTTGTGGTTATTTTTTCCCAGAGAAAGTAGTTTGGGACAAACTTCCTGCCAACATTCAGTGTTGTAGTATTCATGAAACTAACCCCAAGTACTTTGTATAATAATATTAGTTCACCTAGAAGAGACAAGCAGAGTTCACCACTAGTAGTCTCCACCAGTTTTTGAGTGCTCCAAAGTGCCAGATTTTTACAAATAAACTGTGGGCTCTTCACCATGACCATGTCACATCACGTGCATGATTGGGGTGGGTGGGGGGTGGGGGGTGGGTGGGGGGGGGGGGGCTGCTGCTTCCATGAGTCTCCACCAGCTCAGTATGTTCGTATTAGTCTGCCGGCTGTCCTGTTAATGAAAGCACTATCTGCAAGCAATACTGTTTTTCAGACAATGTGTAATGTCAGAAAGTCCTGCTACATCTTACCACAACTGGAATATAGGTGGCGTTAAGTATAATGGATAGCTTGGTGTCATGGCATGGAAAACAGTCAACAACATAATTGATACAATGTAAGGTAGATAGAAGATTGTGCAAGGTCATCACCTACGCTAACCAGTACATAATGATGACAATAATGATGAAGCATAATATATCTGCCGAGGTTATATGCTTTGGTATGTTTACTAAAATTTGTTTTACCCATGAAATAAAATAATACAGTACCTTTTATAGAGGCATGCAAGACACAAACACTCAAGCATCCCTCTTCAAAGTGCAGAAGTAAATCAGTTTTTTTTTCCATCATCATTATCATCAAGTGCCGTTTCCGCAATGAAGGTTGGCTACCATGGATCGCCATTCCACTCTGTTTCTTGCTTTGATGATGCAGGTTGTCATAGATTGACTTGCCCATCTTTTGATGTTACTTGTTCATGTTAGTCTTGGTCTGCCTCTTTTACTTTGTATTTTCCCTTCCTATATTACTTTTAGTAGGCTGTTGTGTCTTTTAACGTGTCCCAAAAATTTCATTTGTCTTGTCTTAATTGTATTTAGTAGTTCTCTTTTCATTTTTAGTTGTTTTAAAACTTCAACGTTTGTTTTCTTTTCTTTCCATCCAATTCTACCTATTCTTCTGTAAATCCACTTTTCATAGGCTTCAATTTTTTGTTCTGTTTTCTTGTCTAATGTCCATGTTTCTTCACCATATAGGAATATTGAGAAGATGTAACATTTTGCTATTCTTAGTTTCAGTTTTTTTTTTTTTTTAAGTTGTTCAAATCTACAAAATGCAAAACAAATATGCCCTCTATTTATAAACAATTACAAAAACATCCCCAAAAAATGTCGCTGGTGAAAGTTTTCACAAATTCTTTTCCCCCTCTGGGGGTCAAACTAAACTGCAGAACTGGAAAAAAAAAATGCATGTATTTTATCTTCAGTTTTTCAAGCATCCGCAGAAAAGTTTATATTTTTAAAAACTTGAAAATTTAAATATTTAAATATTTATTTATTTATTAAACCTTTCTTGAAACATATTTTTAAATACTAATGCATATTTGGTATACGATGTAAAATTCTTCTTGCTTAATCAACAAGACCAATATTATTATATAAAATGACATAAAATTAACCATATTACATAATTCTTCTTTACCTGTGGTGACCATATACTGTGGGTCACAAGCTGTAAGTCTATGGAGGGCTTTTGCTGCTAGCTCTCTTATTGTGCTAGACACAAGAACAAACAAAAAATACATAATGTAAAAATGGTTAAGCTGAACTCATGTCCCATCACCTACAAAAAGCTTCATGTTTTGTTTAAATATAAAGCAGAGAATGTTCTTTTTAAAGCTGAATAAAAACATTTAGAAAAAAATGAAATGCAGCATGAAATGGATAGATGGTTGATACGTATGGGTAGTATGGAATGACAAGGTGTATGAATGGAGAAATAGGTAAGCAGAGATGGATGTGTTGGTGGATGGATGGTATGTATGTGGACTATAAAGGTAGCATAAAATGGATAGCTAGATGTATGAATAGATAAAAAAGAGATGGATGGATATGTGGATGGAAATGTAAATCAGACAGATGGAACAAAATAGCAACATTCTAACAGATAATAGGAATAAAAGAATATCATTATCAACAGATGTATTAAAGTTACCTGTCCCAGTGAGCAATCTTTACATCTGACAGATGGTCAATCACACCATGAGTGTATTCTTTAAAGTTGGCAATGAAGATACTGATGACAAAACAAAACATATGATTAAGATTTACAACAAAATCAGTAAAAGTAACATCCATAAAAAAATATGTGGTGCCCTTTATGAACCCTAGATTACAATACTATCATAAAAAATTATCACATGGAAACACAAATTCTCCAAGATTTTGCTGGAATCAAACACCCCCCCCCCCCCAAAAAAAAAAAGTACCTTCCTAATTACTACATCTGGCGACCCCTGTGTGTTGGATTTTTTTGTGTGTTGCTATGAGATCTCCCCCCCCCCCCATTTCGTGAGGCATGATCTTGTATAAGTATAATGTGAAAAAAATAAACCAATTTTCAAGAACAGGGAAATGTCCTTGGTTGTTGCTGACATCAAATCAATCCTTTGTAACTCAGGAAATGCAGCGAAAAAAAACCGATATGAGATAGCCTAACATACTGAAGGACTTACGACGACCACACTGATAGACATTGTAAAACGTCTGGTCCATTAGGTCAAACTCAAGTCATTAATCAACCTGAGCCAGGAAATCCAAGTCCCCGTGTCTCGCCTAGTGTGAACACATAGCTGATTATCAAAAGTTCAGATAATATACCGCTTTAAGAGCACTAAACGTTAAATTTAAGTGGTAATAATTTTTACTATGTTATCATAAACACATCAGCCACTGATAGGTATCGCAATTAAGGATTAAAGTTGAAAGAACAGAATTAGAGCTGCCTAAAAATATAAATATTTGAATGTGCTGCAGTAATTAACAATTTTACACTTAAACAAAAATAAATTAATTAACAGAAACCACAGCTGTAAAATCATATAAAGATTTGATTGCACTTTTCTTTAACTCTTTATCAGATAAGCAAGTCAGTACATGAATGATTTTGCCATGAAACTGATCTTAGTGGATTTTTATTTCTAAAAGTTATAGGTGATTCTAAAGAAAGCATAATTAGGAAAAGGTGATAAGTATTTAAGTCTAACATTTAGCAGGAGCTAGAAGATTAAATGCTCAACCAGAACGTTTTTTCCTCTATGAGCCATGACTTTACAACTGCACTGACTAGAGTAAATCAATTTGGGTTCGATCCTGCTTTGGTCCATATTTTTTTCTGTTGTTGATTATTTGTCATTTTTTTCCGAGTGCTGTAAACATACCTCTTCCTCTGAATTGATTTGCTGATTATCGCCTCGGAAGTTTCCCTCTATAATAATATTCATTTATTATTATTTGTCTCCTGACTAGAGTAAGCCAGTAAAAAAAGAAAAATAAATTTAAGACCGTTGATTTATGAAACCAAATACATTATTTCAACACATTTTATTCATAGTCTGACTTTTATTTGCATATAGCCAGAGATAGAGTTAACAGTTCTTGCTGTAACAAAATTATCAGAGAAATTATGTTTTAATGATGATTTTAGGGCAATTCTTTGGAAAACTTTATGCATTTCAGCACTATTAGATTCTGAGAGTTTTCACAACATGGCCTAAGTGTTAGATTCTCCTTAAACCAAATTAATTTTCACAGACTTTATGCTTTATAATTTCTGCTGGCCAATGAGCTTCTCCACGAGTCTCAGAAAGCCTGATAAACTGATGGAATTGTAGTAGTAAGGTGAGAACATCACTGGTGTTGTGGTTTGCATGCTACTTTTGTGCTACAGTAATAGTGTAATTAATTATCACAAAAATAAATTTAAAATTTTGAAGAAAAAAAATGTAATAATAGCATCACAGTACATTTTATGAGAATTACTTTACCTCAGTTCAAGGTAACACCGAGGTCTGTTTCCAACAGCATAATAATCAACAGTTGTAAGAATATCAATACCATGTGGAAATGTTCCCTGCAAGGATACACATAAGTTAAATTAATGTTCTCTGCAAGAATTTGTGTGGAATGCAATAATTAAGTTATTTTTTAATACTGTAACTAGATACTAAGTGAATATTTGCTAGCGGTATGAAAACAATGACTGGTAAGTTTGTAAGAAAACATCTGATCAACAAGATGGGGAGGTTGTGTGTCAAAGAATCTACTTTAAATAATCTACTAACTAGAAAATTAAAATCTAACATATTTATTGTATTACTAGATGAAAAAAAAAACACTATGTTAATTTTATGAATATATAGAGTAAATTTCAGTATAAAAACTATGTTACATAGACTATTTTCTAAAATAAATTAACCCCGTCCTGTCAGTTGTTTTATATTCTCTGTCCATTTAGCTGACATGATATTTTTCTCAACTCTTTTTCGTAAAATACCTAAAGAATATTACTGATTAAATTATAAACCTCTAACCACTGACTTGAAAGAATTTTAAAAAATTTTTTTTATTGTAGCGCTGATCACATTTCTGGAGTCTGCAATGAAAATCTGTAGGAGTGGAGAATAAAGGCCACATGTCAAGTGCAGCTGCCATGAGGTGCTTGGGTCAGAATTTTTTATTTTACCACAGACAGAAAAAACTTTTTGCCTGTACTTTGATTCAAACCCACATCCATTGTGTCTACTTGAAGAAGTGACAGAATAAAATATCCTACAATTATATTCATTATATTGGCTAATACAAATTCGACTCTATAGAAAGTCCACCCACAGGGAGGGATCACCCAAATGTTGTGATGTTCTCAACATTGTAAGCAGAAGTGGTTCTGGGTTAAATGACATCAGCCATCTATAGCTCACATAGCTGAAGTTATATGCATTGGGTGTTTTTGGAAGAAAAACCTCTCAGCTCTTGGGCTTTCTATGTAGTGGACATTGGCTAACTGGTATAGGTTCATATCAAGATGGGGTTTCCTGACAAGAGTGAAAGGAAAATCACATCAGTGCAAAACAGAGTTTCATGACCACAATTTTTGGTATGAGGAAAGAAGAATGAGGCCTTAAAACTGACATTAAGTAAGGCTAATATCAAGGTTAAGTAAGAAATTTATTGTGTCAAACTCTCACTCGTGTTATAGAATAGAATGTTTCAATAATTTTAACTCTTTGACTCTGCAATTATTTTTCTGGTTGGACAGAATTATCTGTCACAGATCTGTGACATTTTCATAATTTTCAACAGAAACAAACCATAGATATAATGTCACCTGTCTCCCAACATTTTCTTGAAATGCTGCAGCAGCAGCTCTTCTCACATTTACTTCCCGATCAAAAACAGACGCAATAATCAGAGAGCTGCAAAAACAAGACAAAATTTCAAAGACAAATGAGTGTAAATTATCAAAATTAATGACAGCATTAAAAAGAGAAATAGAAAATGAATAAAAATCCTATCCACAATATACGGAAAAAAAAACAAATAGTAAAGCTAAACAATACATAAATTAATAAATTTGTTTGACATCCATATGATCTAAACTTTAAAAAAAATTATCAGCAATTTCTCTTACAATCGCAGCTGCTTGATGTTAGAAAAGTATTTATTTTTCCAAGGACGCATAAATGGAACGCTTGATGTGGAACAAATCAACAACTCACAAACACTTGCAGATAATAGTATATATTAATAATATAATAGTATATATCTTGGACTTGGGTGCAAAAAAAACGTTGGTGCTAAATAAAACAGATATTGTGAGTGTCATACAGGCCCTTTCCTGGAGTTACCAGGGCCGGAAACAAAGAGGAAGGCCAAACAATACTTAAAGAAGATAGATGGAAAGATATATTCCAAGTCCTGCTTGTTGCTGGAGCTACTGAGTTAAGTGCTCTGTGCACACTGTGAGCTGTGTGTTTCATCCGCTTTGATAATGTTTCGATATTCCAATTGTTTACGATGAATAATGATATCGTATGGCAAGGAACAGTTGGCTATGTCTTTTGGCATGTGCTGAGACTGCTATGATGGGGACTACAGCTACCTTTCTTTGTTTGGGAGATGAGTTAGTAATTCAGATGATTCCACTGGCATGGGCGGTTGAGCAATTATGGACTTTAATTCATTTGCAGTGATACCGGGGCCTTCCATAACCAAAGAACCAAAGTACGCGTTATTGTACTTCTCTATACTCAATTTGATCATGCCCTTGCTTTTTATCACTGATTATAGTTTGATGTCTCACTCTATGAGTGTTGGCATTACATCTGTCTGACCACCGTTTAGATATCTTCTATTTCTTCAGATTCTTTTAGTTTTGCCTTCGGTTTTGTTTTTTTCTCCTAGTTTAAGACTTTAAGATTTGAAATTTTGATTTGTTGTTTAGTCTTGTGCTACCCGCAATTCTGAAAAATTCTCTTTAATTTTATTTTATTCCATGGGCTCAAAGACAAGGACTGCTGCATCCAAAGCAAATAACTAAACTAAAATAAATGACAAACCATATTTGGAAACAAAAGATAACAAATAAAATAAAAAACACAAAACAAAGTTTACAAAAATGAATGTCATGTAACTACAATGTCTCTACTTACGTTGCAATTTGATCTACATAGGGCACAATTTCTTTAGGCTCATAGGCCCTGGCAAAAGCCCAGCAAACATAACAAGCAGCGTCTCTTACATGAGCTCCCACAGAAAAATTTCCCCTTTTTTCATCATAAGCCAAGGCTTTCATTATCACAGGAACCACTAAAAACAGAAATTGGAAACCACACAGCTCAAAATACAGATCTTCAGCAAAATGACTTCTAGACTCATGAATAAATTTTGTTGCTTTGTATACTCTACAACATAAAGGGATTTGGGGCGCTTTAACTCATTTACTCTACAGCCAGATGTCCAGCATTTATTTATCATTTCTCATGACATACTTAATAGGTTAATGAATAAAAGAATAAATCTCACTCTACTCACAGCAGACCCTTAGGTGCTCTGTTCTTCCCAATACATAACACAATGTATACATGCTTATTGTTCCTATATATGGCCCTTTTCGTCTTGTCAGACGGTCTAGTGGAGGCTATTGCGTATTTTTTTGAGGTATTGTTTTTGCCGAACAGCTTCTCTCGTGGCTAATTCTACCAATGTTTGACAAACACACGCGGTCACATAATGAACAGGTCAGGCTCGCTGGTCCACAGGGTTTACCATCCTTTTTCATGAGTCTCTTCTCTTCTAAGTCCTGTCTTAGAACAGTCTCAAATGTTGTTATACCGTTCCTTATACGTGCTCTCCATGATGTGCGATCACTTGCCAGATGTTGCCAGTCGTTTTCACAGATGGAGAAGTCTTTCAGAGATGATTTGCAGATATCTCTATATCGTAGTTTAGGTCTGCCGATTTGTCGTTTTCCGTGTTTTAGCTCGCCATATAGTATTTGCCTAGGAATGCGTTTTTCTTCCATCCGTTGGACATGCCCCAGCCATCTTAGCCTTCGACTTCTGAGCATCGACATGATTGTTAGGGTCTTAGCACGTTGCAGGACAGTTAAGTTGGTTATTTTGTCCTGCCATTTGATGTGCATTATTTTGCGGAGACATCGCATGTGGAAGACATTTAGTCTTTTTTCCTGGTTTGAGTATGTTGTCCAGGTTTCGGATCCATATAGTAGTGTGCTAAGCACACAAGTTTGATATATTAAGAGTTTAGTCTTTTGAGTTAGTTTCGTGTTGTTCCATGCCCTTTTTTGTGAGTTTGCCGAAGGTCGTAGCTGCCTTACCAATTCGACAGTTTATTTCTTCATCAAGGGAGATGGTTTGCGTAACTGTGGATCCAAGATATGTAAATTTCTGTACTGATTCTTGTTAGTTATAGATACTAGATCCACCCTGTCATTAGCCCACCACTATTTATAATGTGATAGGTAACAGTGCTACAATTCTTTACTCACATATAAGGTCACAGCAACCCACAAATAAAAAAGGAAATTAAATGCTCAATAAAATCATTATCACAAATGACTGCACTTTATATGACATGAAATATGTACTTTGAGCTATCTGCCAGTTATCTCATACAAGTGTTGTAATGTTTCCTGTAATGTGACAAAACTTTAAAATAATAATAATAATTGTGATCTAATATAAACTTTCTTTTTTCTTATACAGTAAGTTGCTGCATACAGTTCTTGAATCATTATCATCACTTCATCTTGCACTTTTTTCTGAATAATATCACCCTGATCCCAGATAAATTATAAACCAGATGTAACACTGGCCATACTAATAAAGCTGATAACAGGTTTATAGATAAATTTGATAAAATGTACTTACCATTCATTTACCATCTTAGCATGAATAATACAAGTACAGCGAATCTTTAATAATAATATTTACATACATCTCACTTTAGATTAAAAGTAAAGCAGTTTTTACTGTTTCAAAACTATAAAAAAAATCACCTGTTTTTGACCATCACTGTAAACTAACAACAGATTCATGAATACCTCTGTTTTTGAAACAACTGCACAATTAAAATATATTTGTAATAAAAAAAAACCTGGTAGCATGGTTCACATTCCAGGAAGGAAATCATGACATTCTTTAAGACTATAACCACTGTTACATTCTTTTATATTCATACCATCTTTTAAGCGTTCAGGCAAGAGTAATCCTCTTCGGCCCAATTCTGCTAGTGCCAAACATCCTGCAAGAGCCATTGTATAATTGCATGTATTTAGTTAAGAACTTAGATGATGTGACTGAGAGTTCAATCACATTGTTCGTATAAAGCAGTGTTAATTAATTATAAGATAACGCAAATTATCTTTTGCAACTGATGTGGTTCACAATATTCTCACTGTTTTATTTTAGTATTACTTTTTTGGATAAAATTGCCTTGTAGTTTTAAGTACATTGATGTTCAGTGGCCACAGAGATGGGATTTCTCAAAAGAATGTTGAAAGTTCCCTGGTCAGCTAAAAAGACCAATGAGAAAGTTCTCAAAGAGGCCAACACAAAAGGGAGCTCTTAAAAAACATCAGAAAGAAGCAATCAACACTTTTTGGGCACATCATGAGAAGAGGAAAGTTGGAATACTTGGTTACAACTGGCAAAATAAAAGGAAAGAGATCGCGGACGACAAAGAGAGAAAATACTGGATAGCTTGGTGTCATGGCATGGAAAACAGTCAACAACAGAACTGATACGATGCACTGTGGATAGAAGATTGTGGAAGGACATGATCGCCAACGCCAACCGGTACAGCACATCATGATGATGATGTTCAGTATTTCATCCCAATAAGCATGTTTTTCTTTCATTTAATGTGTTGTTTCTATCTTGTCTTTCCCAAATTTTCTGTGACCAGTAACAACAAATGTTAAAAAGATTAAAGATAATTCCCATGTCTAAAAACTATCAAAAGTTTACCCCTTGATTAACAGTCATAAAAATTACCACATCAAAACACAAATTCTTCAAAATTTGACTGTGGTCAAACATTGCTCATACCTTCCTAAATAACACTTCTGGTGACCCTGAGTGTTGGATTTGTTTCTATTGATGTAGGATTATCTCTTCCCGCCCCCTGAGATACCTTATCAAATAATGCCAAAAAAAAAAAAAAATCGCCAATTTTCAAGATTGTTGTGAGCAGTGAAATTCTTTCGGCCATCGGGTGACATCAAACAATCCTTTGTAATTCAGAAAATGCAGTGAATAACGCTATGAGATAGCTGAACATACTGACAGACCTATGGTGACCGTACCGATAGACAGTGTAACACATCCAGTCCATGCGGTTAAATTCAAGTCATAAATCAACCTGAGTGAGGAGATCTGAGTTCCTGTGGTTCAGCTATTGTAAATACACAGTTGTGTGCCAAAAGTTCAAAGAAAATATTATTCTTAGAGCTACTAGTGTTTCATTTAAGTGGTAGTAATTTTTACTACGTTATTGTAAACATCTCAGTCACAGATAGGTACCGTATTTTGATTATGATATCGTAGTAAAAATTATCGCATAAAAACATAAATTTTTCAAAATTTGATAGTTTGCGGTGTTCAAACATTACCTTTCTCTGTGCACCTTCCCAATTACTACTTCCAGTGACCCCTGAGTATTTAATTTGTTTCTATTGATGTAAGATATTTTTTTCCCCATTTCGTGAGATATGATCCCACAATACAAAAAAGATTCACCAAATTTCAACAAATTGATAGTTTTTCATATTTTTTTGGTCCTGTGACTAGGGAAATTTCCTTGGTTCATCAGCGACATCAAACAACCCTTTGTGACTTGGGAAGCACAGTGAACAACACTTCGAGGTAGCTGAACATACTGACAAATTTACAGCAACCGTCTATATAGCCAAATAACACGTCTGGTCCAAGCGGTAAATTTCAGGTCATAAATCAACCTGAGACAGGACATTTGAGTTCCCCGTGTGTATAATTGGTAAACACACAGTTGTGAGCAAAAGGTTCAAATAAAATACTATTTTTAGTGCTCTTAATGTTACAATTAAATGGTAGTAATTCATTCTATGGAATGTTACGAAGCGTGTTACAGATAGGTATCATAAATAAAGGTTAAAGATATGCTTGACATAGTTAATGTGCATAATTACTTATGTCCTTAATTAGCTGGACTTATTTAGAAGGGAGAAAGAGGAACCTGACCTCCATGCCATGCTCCATCAGACTCCTGGTAACTGAAGAGTTCTAGAACAGAACCTACAACATCATCCGCAAGCTCCCTAGGCAGTTGGCCTGTCACTCGTCCAATTCTAGTAAAATAAGAAAGTAAAATAATGTATAAATAAACAAAAGACACAAAAACATCCAAATAAATTGAATTCAATAACTCCTTTTACATCACACCCTGCCACTTAAAATAGAAACCAGAAATTTCCTCTGGTAATGTAGGCTAGCCTAACATGATAAGTGATGACCATATCACCTATATATGTGCCATACCGGTTGGTGTAGGTGATCATGCCCCTCCACAATTTTCTATCTACAGTGCATCGTATCAGTTCTGTTGTTGACTGTTTTCCATGCCATGACACCAAGCTATCCAGTATTTTCTCTCTTTGTCATCCGCGATCTCTCTTTCCTTTTATTTTGCCAGTTGTAACCAAGTATTCCAACTTTCCTCTTCTTATGATGTGCCCGAAAAATGTTGATTGCTTCTTTCTGATGTTTTTTAAGAACTCCCTTTTTGTGTTGGCCTCTTTGAGAACTTCCTCATTGGTCTTTTTAGCTATCCAGGGAACTTTCAACATTCTTCTGAGAAATTCCATCTCTGTGGCCTCTAATCATCTTTTCATTTGTTTGTCTACTGTCCATGATTCGCTTCCATTGGTCAGAATTGGTTCTATATAGCACTGATGAACTCTCTTTCTCATTTTTATTGACATAGATTTGTTGCATAAGATATTTTTCATTTTCTGAAATGCTATTTTGGCCTGAGCTATTCTGCTTTTTATTTCTGTGGTGCATCTCCCATCTGATGTTATTATTGTGCCCAAGTATTTGAAACGTTGCACTTGTTTCAGATTTGTGCCTTATGTTATGTGCCTATAGTTGTGTAAAAATATGAAAACTAACACTATATTACGTATGTGCCACAAAGTACGATGGGCACTTTTCTGTACACATTACATAACAGTGAAAGAAATTAAGGTAAAATACATAATCAACATTTAACTAATGCTTTTGAGAAAAATGATTACATAATTATGAAAAAAAATTATAATTTTAAAAAAAGACACTTTTTAATTAAACATAGTCAAAGTATATTTAATTTAATGTACATAATTGTTTGTCTAAAGAGGTTAATCCACCATAGCATTTGCTTCATGTAAAAATAAACTCTGCTAATATTTAAATGGCTACAGTATGACCTCTGCTTTCTGTAAATATATTCAAGTTGATATCTCAAAATATAAACAAATGATACTTCATTAACACAATTCCACCTTGACGTAGTAGGTGGCCCTGCATGTTTACATAATTAGACATTATATTATATATTATATACGTGCTTGCTTATTCCCAGTAGAGCTACCATGTCCTCATAATCCTAAGAACTAGATCACAGTAAACAACTAGAAGGTTACTCCATGCTTGACATATTGAAAGATAAGGACCAGATTAAATGAGACAGACTAGTTGCTCCAATCAGATATTTAATGAAAGTGGTAAGGAATTTTCACTATTATGGTGCCATAAGTTAAATTATGGCAGTATAGTGCTTACACAGTGTACACAGGTGATGAGAGTGCCAGGTCTGCTATTTGAATGGTTCCACCCAATGCTACCAGTGGTCAGCTCCCCTGGGCTGTGAAGCGTAATCAAGACAGAACAAAAGGATAGCAGCTATCAACCAAACATCAGCAACATAATGCAATGAAATGCAAAAGGAGTCCCTAACAGAAGGAAAAAAAATTAATTAATAAGTCCACCTTTTCACTATTACATACAGAAATAACCAGTTTCAACTTCAAAATCATTATCATTTTCACCAGCCACTCTGTCTATGAATACATTCAGTTGAGGAAAATGGGAGAGATGAATTAGAAGACTGGATACCTTGTAGGTAGTTCATCATTAAGAAGGTACACAAAAGTGGAGTTGAATTATCTATTAGTATACTCTACCTACTGTAATAGCAGTGCAAAGAAGTTGTGGTTAATTAGGTTCATCATTCTAACAAAATTCATGATTATGATGAAGCTGACAAATTAGCATATGTGCAAAGAAGTTGTGGTTAATTGGGTTCATCATTCTAACAAAATTCATGATTATGATGAAGCTGACAAATTAGCATATGTGCAAAGAAGTTGTGGTTAATTGGGTTCATCATTCTAATAAAATTCATGATTATGTTGAAGCTGACAAATTAGCATATGAAGGAGGAAAGCTATTTCTACCATATACAAATTATTATTATGTTGTGTTAGGATATTAATCACTGCATACCAAAATATTCCATAGTGCTCTGATTTTCCCCTTAAAATATTGAGAATCTCTGAGGAGAACCCAGACACATATGCACAAACCCCACAACACAGATTGTGATCCAGTGGTGAAGGCACATTTTTGGTGGCAATTTTTCCTGGACAGCTGCCATTTTTATGGCCTACTCATTTTTATATGCAACTGCCAAGTTAAGTCCAATATATACCATATACAAGTGTAACATGTGAAAAGTTTTTGTAAGGAGCAGATACTTGTATAACTTTATACATAACACTGGAGTTACCAGTTATGTTTATGTCATTTAAGTAATTGTTGTAGATCTTTATAATCCAATACAGAGAAAAATATATTTTGAGTTGTATTTTTTCTTACCCTTTTGCTGATGTCCATCGTACAATAGTTTCCTTGTCTTTCAAGTATACCAGCATGTGTTCTGATTTAAGATTAAATAATACTTATTTAATGAAATACTGAAAGATTTTTTAAAATTAGACTCTCCAAACAAAAAATATTTTATGCTTGTAAAAGTATATAACATAAAAACACTTAAAAAAAACAAGATGAAAATTGGAAGACATAAAACAGGAGTTGGAAGACACAATGGCTAGACAAACAATAATATTACTGGGACAATAGCATGATAAGATAAGCAAATAATAGTCTCTAAGAATGTGCCACCACAGTAAACAACAGAAAATACATACATTGCAGCCAATCATCAATGTGTATATGAATTAGATAATAAAACAAGGCAGAAACTACTTCACAATAAAGGATGAGCTACAAAAAAAAGAAATATGTTTTATTATATCATTTACTCGGGAGCCGCGATAGCTCAGTGGTTAGTGAACTGGACTACAAAGGACAAGAGGTAGGGTTCGATCCCAACCGACGGCTTCCAGTTCACCCAGCCTTTAATGGGTACCAGATTTTTTTCTGGGAAAGTAAAGCAGCACGGGCGTAATACCGACCACATTACCCCAAAAATCATGTGCCAAAGGTCTGTAAAAATTATGGTCACTAACACCGTATTCCCTATACGCCACTTGGCGTGACGGGGGTACTTTACCTTTTTTTACTTATATCATTTACTCAACATTTTGTGGGCTGGGTGCTCTAGAGGTAAGATGTTGGCCTCTGGACAAGAAGGGCCTGGATTTGATTCCCACCACAGGCAGTGATAAATTAAACAAAACTGGTGTCTAAAATAGGAAAAAAGTGACATTCGTACAAAATTCAGTCCTCCGGACTTCACTAGAGATATAAAGCTGGTGAACGCAAACAACAACACGGGACTTCGCTAGAGATATAAATAAAGCTGGTGAACACAAACAACAACTCGGGACTTCGCTGGAGATATAAAGCTGGTGAACGCAAACAACAACCCGGGACTTCGCTAGAGATATAAAGCTGGTGAACGCAAACAACAACCCGGGACTTCTCTAGAGATTTAAAGCTGGTGAACGCAAACAACAACCCGGGACTTCGCTAGAAATATAAAGCTGGTGAACGCAAACAACAACCCGGAACTTCGCTAGAGATATAAAGCTGGTGAACGCAAACAACAACCCGGGACTTCTCTAGAGATATAAAGCTGGTGAACGCAAACAACAATCCGGAACTTCGCTAGAGATATAAAGCTGGTGAACGCAAACAACAACCCGCAACTTCGCTAGAGATATAAAGCTGGTGAACGCAAACAACAGCCCGGAACTTCGCTAGAGATATAAAGCTGGTGAACGCAAACAACAACCCGGGACTTCTCTAGAGATTTAAAGCTGGTGAACACAAACAACAACCCGGGACTTCGCTAGAGATATAAAGCTGGTGAACGCAAACAACAACCCGGGACTTCGCTAGAGATATAAAGCTGGTGAACGCAAACAACAACCCGGGACTTCTCTAGAGATTTAAAGCTGGTGAACGCAAACAACAACCGAGGACTTCGCTAGAGATATAAAGCTGGTTAACGCAAACAACAACAACTCAACATTTTAATAAGACAAGATGTAACTCCAAATATCAGGTATAGTCAGAAAATCAAATTAAATGATTTGGACATCCACTATCTATGAACAGATTCCAGCAACAACTTAGCAACCTGGTGCAATAACAAATGAAAAAAAGAAAGAGCTCTAAAAAGATGGATTAACAATATATCAAACGTTACACAAATTACTATGTATGAAGCAAACTACAGTGCTCTGACAACAACACTTCATTTTTCCTCGTGCAAAAGAGTACAGAGGTTAAAAAACAGTTGAATAGAATTTACTGAACTCAATTTCATTCACTTTATTCTGCAAATTTTTTTGTTATACTAGCTCTTTAAAATAATATATACATCTTGATTTGAACATGTCTCACAAATAATAATTATTATTAACTTACAAAGTTAAGAACTTATCTCTCACATAAAATTACATTTTCATTTACATGACCACTTATATTATAAATTTGCCAGGAAAAATTTGGCCACGATAGAAAACTCTTTATAGTTCACAGCAGAAGGCAATTTGATTATCAAAAGAAAACCCCCATAGAGCAAATGTTTCGCCCAGAGGATGGGCCAAACAGGATCTGTTATAAATTTGCCAAGAAAAATATAGCCATTACAATTACAGAATCAAGAAATAAAAATACTTGCTGTTATATATTAACTCTACATAACTAGCCATATTTTTCCTGATGTATCCACAAAAAGAAATAGAAGTGTAAACAACTGTTACAGACCAATCACTTCTTCAATATCTTCAGGGACATCATTATCATCATCATCATCATCAACAGCTTGTATCAAATTGCTTCCAGTTCCTGAGGTCACAGTCACACCACTACCTAAGTTCTCTGCAAGTGATCTACTGCCTCTCTGATATCTATTCAAACAAGACCAAAAGGACAACATTTTTAAATATGAGCATGTTATTGTACATGTATTTTTACATTTACATTTTAGAATAATATAGGTTATACTTGTATATAATGTATAAACTGAACTGCTAATTACATATAAATGTTAGGTCATTAAATAAAGTAATTTAAAAAAAAAACCCAACAAAATACAATTCACAAACACTTGCAGGCATCACTATATGACAATGAGTCAAAAGGGCGGAGCTAAATTAATGATGAACCATGTCACTAAATATCATCATTGGCATCATCATGTTTCATGTTGATTTATTCAGATATTTTGAATCTCCACAAGAAACTATTATTAAACTTGTCTTCTGGGATAATCATCCATGCTATAAAATATCAAGTATCTGCTCTTTCCAAGAATGTTAACATAGTGTGTTTTTAAAGTTTCTTGGTAAAAATATAATTGAAAACCATCATCACTAGTATGATGTATCTCCAGGCCAAACATAGTACAAAGACAGAAACAAATATTCTGCATTTGGGACTTTGTATTGCTAATTCTTGCAAATATGTTCTATTATTTATACCTATGATGAACACTTCTCTATAGATGGTTTGGTATAACCTCATTGAGTCTTTCTCTCTACCTTCTTGTCATATTGTGCCCAAATGAGTGTTTCTTTGGAGGGAGATTAAATTTACTTTCTTTCATTCTGAGTACATTATCTATGAAAGTCCATCTCCTCATTGCAGTAAGGTTATGCAAATCATTAATTGGTCTCTTCATGTATGATTTAATTTGGTTTCAGAACTTTCAACTTCATTTATCAATCTTCATAGGCATTTTTTCCTATGTCTGAATTGACTACTGGCTCTTGTGACCATATGTCCATTTATAAGTAACAGTATAAAGTAGAAATTGTGCAGCTTGAGTTTAATCTGTTTACTCAATATTATGGGCTTCCAAATGTATATTTTCTTAAAAATACATTTGAATCCAGGAGGCTGAGTGCTACCATTTTGTGTACAAAATAAATTACTATTATTTTCTGACATTTATATCAAGGCAAACCATCAAAACTTAAAGGAAATTACTGACTGCCCTACAAAATGCCACAAGAATATTGACCCTTGACTAGTTTGTCAATCTGTGCCTAAGGTATGAAGATCTCCCATCTGTTGATAGCAATCAAAGATATCCAAATAAGGATATTTGCTGTACTGCCTTTTTAAAAATTATGTTTTGTTCAGATGTGACTATTACATTATCCTCTTGTTTCAGTTTTAAAACATTTACATGAAATTAAAATAATCTTTATCCCAACGTTGTGCTACTAATACCAGTCCCGGACCCTTGATGCAAGAACATTAAGAAAAATAACCTCTGCTGAGATTAAATGCGTTAGGCGAATGACAGGAAACAGCCTGAGAGATGAAGAAACTCAGATTACTGTAAGACAACATTAGAATTATAGGAGTAATTACAACTATTATAATCTAAATATCTTATGGACTTCATAATGAAGAAATGCTGCACTGGTAATAAAGGCATCGAATGGATACAAGGAGACCATTTGGAGGACCTGGACTTTGCTGATGACATAGTTCTCATCAGCAATCAGATAAAAACGATGCAGGAAAACACAAATGAACTATCATCAATAGCCAGCAAAATTGGGCTTGAGGTCAATCATGAAAAGACTAAAGTCATGAAAAGTTTAATTCCAACAAGTGACAAAATATACATGGAAAACAAACCAGTAGAAGAGATCGATCACTTCATCTATCTTGGAAGTCACATTGATCGAGAAGGGGATACGAGCAAAGAAATTAGAATCAGACTGGCTAAAGCAGCAATGTCTTTCAGAAGCCTTGAAAAGTTGTGGAAATCAAAACTCATTAGCACAAACACAAAACTTAGGCTATTCAAATCAAATGTACTATCAACCCTTACGTATGCGTGTGAAAGCTGGAAAACAACAAGAGATATAGAAACAAAGTTGAACGCATTCGAAAATAAATGTCTAAGGAAAATACTTGGTATAGAATGGAACGAATTCAAAACAAACGAGGAAATTAGAGAAATCGCCAATCAACCACTAATATCTTCAGTAATAAAGAAAAGACGATGGTCATACGTTGGACATGTGATGAGAAGAGATAATAATCGAATAGCAAAGCAAGCCCTCATATGGGAAACAACAGGTAAAAGAAAAAGAGGAAGACCCAGGGAGACACTGAGAAGAACATTGATGAGAGAGGCAAGAGCAGCAGGAATCGGCTCCCTCAATGAGATAGAACTGCTTGCACAGAACAGAGACAGATGGCGAGATTTGATAAAATATCTTTAAAATAAAACTGCTAGAACAAAAATTCATATAGGAGAAGGTGTATCTTGGTCTACGCCCTATGGGCCGGTTACGGCTCGAAAGGTCAATAGATAGATAATCTAAAGCTAATTATAAGGTACTGTACTAATTGGTATATATTATGTATTGTGACTAAGTAAGCTGCTGCTCTCTAGATTATTTTCTTAGTGTGTGTGTGTTTCTGAATGTTGATTCCAATGTTTTGTATTTATATTATTCTTAATCACAACATGTAACCTCAGTGCTTAGATGTTTGAAAACATGTTTATCTTATGTTAGGTCTCAATATTATTATTGTTTTAAGAAAAATAAATATTTTGATAACCCAAAAACATAGGTTTTTTTTAAAGAATAAAAAAGACAGACAGACAAGAAGAAACAATAAGAATTAAAAAAAAAAACAATCAAAATGAGTTACCTCCAAGCTGCAACTCTGAACTTGAGAAAAGTGAGCCCTAAGCGTTGAATGAGTTTGCCTACCATCTTCCGAATGACACAGCTGTCACACGCTTCCAATCTGGCATCTAAGGTACCCCTTAAAACAACTGGAGCTAGGTGGCACAGATAAAATATTGTATTAAATATGTTGTGAAATTATATTCACTATCTTAAACATGTTTCATTCCTTGTAGATTTAATGATCAATTCCTTCTACGCTACATAATCTGAAATCATCTGTTTAGTTTTAAAGCTGTAATGCTACAAATATCCTGCTTTCCCAGCCTGTTTGCCAAGTCACCCTATATCTTTCCTCATTATCTTATTGTTTTCTTGCCCACCTAACCATGAGACAGATACTTTGGCTTCCTGCTAACATTGAGATTCATGGAAACTATTCTATTTTATTAATGGAAGCAGTTTCATTGCAGTCAGGAATTCCCCATATCAATTCCACAACTTGTCATAGTATTTCCCAAAATGCATCAGCAAATTGGAAAATGTTGTGACAAGTGGTGAAGCGGATATGGGGAATTACTGACTGCAATGAAACTGATTGATCCGGATGGATGGACGGTCCGTCAGTCCATCCATCCATATATCTATCTAAATCGTCCGTCCATCCATCCATATATCTATCTAAATCGTCCGTCCATCCATCCATCTATTGACCTTTCGAGCCGTAGCCGGCCCATACGGCGTAGACCAAGATACTCCTCTTATCTGAATTTTTGTTCTAGCAGTTTTCAATTCTTTTAAAGATATTTTATAAAATCTCGCCATTTGTCTCTATTCTGTGCAAGCAGCTCTATCTCATTGAGGAAGCTGATTCCTGCTGCTTTTGTCTCTCTCAGCAATGTTCTTCTCAGTGTCTCTCTGGGTCTTCCTCTTTTTCTCTTACCTGTTGTTTCCCACATGAGGGATTGCTTTGCTATTCGGTTATTATCTCTTCTCATCACATGTCCAACATATGACCATCGTCTTTTCTTTATTACTGAAGATATTAGTGGTTGATTGACTGCTTCCACGGACAGAACAAAATAGAATAGAAGTTCCTGTGAATCTAAGTGTTAGCAGGAAGTCAAAATATGTCATTTGGTTTACTTTATATATTTTGTGTGTGGGGAGGGGGACATGCTATGGATATAATGTCTTTTAACGGTTCACAATTTTGTAAGATGTGTTTGAAATTTGGAGATCAACTTGACATGTGCCTTGGTATGGTTGGGGTTGTTTTAACTTTTATATAAGGGTTTTGGAGAAGTAGTTTTCAACATGTGAAACTGATGTGAGAGGTGTAGAGACAGCATCTATAATTACCTGCTTTACCTTTTTCAGAGTTGAGAGTAATTATATTTTTAAATCATCGATGCAGAGAGAGAACCATAAAAAATATTGCAATATTCTTGGCATAAGTTGTATCATTTATTACAACTGCAGGTGAAAATGCTCGTGGTTTTAACAGGTAAAGTGTAGGCTGAAACATTTTGTTGTGTTTATGAGCCAATATGTTTCAAGGTCAGTGTCAGGATACCAACTTATTTTTATTTCCAGTAATTAGGTAAATACTGCATGTACAGGTACATCCTATTAGCTGATAAAGTCAATGTTTTCTCTGCTATTAGCACATTCCCTACCAGGGTGTTTAACACATTGTTGCAAGGCCATTCTTCACCCATAAAAAAAAAAATTGAAATAAGAAAATAAATTAAAATTGATCAAAAGCACATGGTTTGTTCTGACAATTTGCTCAGGAAATCAGAAAAGAGGTTAAATAGAATTACTTTTAATGGAAATAGCCACTGAATATCAATAATCAATAAATTAAAAGCCACAAAAACTGGCTCGAGGGTTCAAAGCATCAGTTACTACAGCCACTTTTTGTTACTCTTTTGGTACGCAATGCGTTTATTACAGTGACTGCTGT
Organism: Megaustenia siamemsis; assembly: GCA_032433765.1. NCBI lineage: Eukaryota > Metazoa > Mollusca > Gastropoda > Stylommatophora > Ariophantidae > Megaustenia > Megaustenia siamemsis. Next base: position 95,330,315 of record JAVIAB010000073.1, read on the forward strand.
TTTCCTTCTATAAAGATATCAAGCAGGTGTGCATTTTTACATTTACTTCTGTCTTTAGTAGACTAGCTAAGTGTACAAAAAAACATATCTCTTAATATTTTAATGTTGGTATGATTAATTTGATTGTTTACACAAAAATAAAATATGTGTTGATTTGAACATGATGTCATTACTACCCAGTCACCGAGTTAACCTTGACAAAGATGTTTATCACAGATGTTTCAGTTCCCTTGCTCAATTTGGAAAGATCATTTTAATTTATAATGGATATGTAATGTTTCACACAAGAGAGTGTAAAATTAATCAATATGAGCATTGTTTAGTCTCATACACATGAATCCATAACAACACCATGTCCCTCCACAACTTTCTATCTCTACAGTTATCATTTCTGTTGTTAACTTCTTACCAAACCATTCTCTTATATTGTATGTTTATCTCTTCTTCCCTCAATTTTGCCAGTTCTCATAAAATACTACAGCTGTTCACTTCTCATTAATGGCCATAAAGAAAATCATTGTTTACACATAATGTTGACAATAAGTTTTATTTTTTCTTTGGCTTCTTTTTCCCCGTTCTCATTTTTTTAAAAACTATCTATGGTATTTTTAACATTCTTCTGTAAACCCACATTTTTTTAGCTTCCTGTGACTAGGTAGTTACTATACAAAGTATTACATTTTTTTACAAATATACTACTTATTCTTTTCTGGAGAGAAAATGAAGCCCAATTCTCACATAACCATCGTAGCTTCACATTAATACTCTTGAAGTGTAACCGATATAATTATTTCCAAATTATTGTAACAAAAATGTTTACTACACAAATTATATACTTGAGAAATAAAACAAGTTTTTATGTAGAACAATACAATTCTAAAATTAAACAATAAATGATATTCATTATAGAAAACAAATTAACATTAAATATATGTAAGTTAAAGCATCATACCATACTGCAATAAGTCTTCCCTCTTGCCATGCTTAAAGAGCAGAGCCAAGGCAGCCAAAATGCCACAAAGTTGAATGCAGCCTAAACCAGTTGTATCTGTATTTTTCATAAAATGTAAATTCATTATACAATACTTTTAATTATGATATGTCATTGAATATGTTCGATTTACAAAGATGAAACAAAGCTACAGGAAAAGCTTCATACGGTAGGTTAAAGATTGGAAAAATTGATTCAGTCTAAATATCTATTGGTAGAACTCAAAAAGAATTCAAGAAAGAAATCAGTGGCAAATGACTGTTGCTGATTTAATCTGTACAATATGGATAATTCTAATTTTTAAAAACATAAAAGCTAATGTCAAACTAAATTGTCTCTCACTATGTTTAGATTGCTTTATGTTGCAAAACATTGATCTTAATAGGAACCAAAAAAATCTCCAAATTTCTTTATGTTTGCAAAAAGAGACCTTGACAGCGTGACAACAAAAAATAAAACTGAGATGAGATGCTGTTGTGAAGTCTTAGGCATCTTAGATAAAGATTACCAATAAAGTGCTCTAAAATAGAATCTGACAGATCTTTGTGAGGACTCCTACACCATCATGAAGGAACAAAAGATGAGACAATACAACCACATAACATGCTTTTAAACTGTAAGGTGTAGCAAAAGTTTTAATACAGAGAACAGTGAGAGAGGTATGATAGAGGAAGAAGTGAACTTACAGCATTAAGGATGTGACAGGTTTTGTCATTGCCAACTCATAGGAAGAGGAGAATATTTGTACCTCCGCAATTTTAATCAAGAATTAATTTCAGACACATGGTGAAGAAGGACTACAGCTTACTTTTCAAAGAGAAATGTCTATGCTTGTGCTCCTAAATATAAATACTTTAGGATTTTTAAAAAACTTTATTTAGTATTTGTAATGTGAAACATCAGTTTTTCAGGCAAATTGTATTTGGCTAGAATAATTAATTTTGAAGTTATTAAGTAAATATATGTCTTTTATTTCATTGCAGGATCTATTGATAACACTTGGCTTAACTCATAATGAAACAACCTAAATGACACAATACTATATAGTCAGTTATAGGCTACATTAAGGAAGAATAGGTCAAAAGGCCTGCCAATATTTTTAAAATTTCATTAAAGGGCCCCTTCACAGCTTTAAGGTATATGAGGAATATGGTGCTATTGTCAATGTCATATCTATGATTTATGGGTGGTGTGGTTATTATCATGTCAGAATGTTCTACTTTCTCAGAAAAAATATCTCTGGTACCCATTTTCAGAGGCTGGGTGAACATTGAACCATGTAAATCTGACAAAAAAATTCACATCTGAGAAATGGACCTGGAACCTTCTGGTCAGTAGTGAGTGCACTAACCACCAAAGTATCTTCTATCAATATATGTGGCTTTATATTGAATGGGCTTGGCAGCTTAAGTACCATATCTCCAAATTATGAATGGGTACTTGGTTGACACAGAAATTCTGAAAGAGCGTAATTGACAACATACCAGACAAAGAATAAAAAAAGTAAAGTAAAGAGCCCCCATCACGTCAAGTGGCGTATAGGGGCGTTAGTGACCATAAATTTTACAGACCTCAGCACATGATTTTTTGGGGTAATGTGGTCGGTATTACGCCCGTGCTACTTTACTTTCCCAGAAAGATCCGGTACCCATTTAAGGCTGGGTGAACATGGAAGCCGTCGGTTGGGATCGAACCCTACCTCTTGTCCTTTGTAGTCCAGTTCACTAACCACTGAGCTATTGTGGCTCTCCTGACAAAGAATAGCAATCATTAAAAATCTAGACAACACAAATGGAAGAGAAGATGTAAGCAACCTAAAGAAGCTACAAAAATGAGACAAGAGAGACAGTCTCAAAGTATCATACTGCTGTAAGAGAAATAGTTGCAACATAATATCAACACTATCACAGAATAGGGAAAAAAAAACATTTTAACAGAACCCAAGAAGCTAAAATTTCAGAAGGTTGAATGGTGAAACCATGAACAGACAACTGGTTTTGGAAAGGACAGACTTAAGATGAAAAACTGTTGACTCAACAAAGATATGCTAAAAAGTAGATAGTAAAGTGCCCTGTCATGCCAAGTGGCGTATAGGGAATATGGTGTTAGTTGTTAGTGACCATAGTTTTTACAGACCTTCGGCACATGATTTTTGGGGTAATGTATGCTAATAAAGAGGATCCAATTAATTCCATATATAAAATTAAAAACCAGTATCTACAAACATCCAAAGTCAAAATAAAAGCACTTCCCTGATATAATTTACTGTATTAAGTACATAGTGAATCAAAACAGCAGGTTGTGCAAATAAAGAAAGGAACCAATAATAAAACAAAGTAACAATCCATACACATGGAAACATGTGCACTGATGGTCAGCAAAACCGATAATTGATAAGGAGTCTTCTTTAGCTTAAAACAGTGACACACAGAAAAGGTTGGCTGTGCAACAGGAAATTCACAAGTAACTTTTAAATAGAAGCAGATGCTTAGAAAACTGGAACTGAAACTCTTCAGGTGAAACGAAAAAATATTCTCTTCTTCACTGACACCTTCTCATTAATTGATTTAATAGCAAAACTCTACAAGCTGTGTTAGTAGTACAGAAGAACAGTGACTCAGTAGATTCTATATTCTATAGCAACTACAAATTTCCAGGAAATGAAAGGGCTGACAAATTAGTTAATGTTGTTTATGGTTTTAACATTATAGAAACCCCATTGTCTCATGTTTTGATGTTGTTAAGTCAAATCTCTTCGCCAGTGCACTGCCGGGGACCGAAAGGGGAGTAAAGAATAGTGGCGTTGTACCCTACCAGGCAATTTCGTAAGAGGCGAAAAAGGAGGGTACGGCATGGGACTAGCAATCCCATACTGTAAAAAAATAAGCCGCAAAAAACTTCCCAAACATGGACAAGTCAAAGAAAAGAATAAAAGTAAATCCGCTATCCAGGAAATATAAAGGCTCTCTGTCTAAGAGACATTTGACACAAGCCGGAGAAAGCCATAAAGAGTCCAGGCTGCCAAAAACAGACAGAAGCAGAGATGAAGATGATGGGGAAGACATGGAAGGATCTTAAAAGAAAGGTAAGAAACAGAACAACTTGGAAAGTGTTTGTTGAAGACCTATGCTCCACAGGGAGCTGAAAGGTAGAAGAAAAAGTCAAATCTCTTGACAATGACTATTTAACGACTGTCACCACCACCAGTTGTACAAGCTCCAAGTTTTGGATATTCATCATGTGTTAAATGTGTTCCTCTGTGACCATAACAATCTCATTTTCTCTTAAATATATAAAAAGTGTGTATGCCTTATTATGTAACCTCCAATATAAAGGACCATGGTGCTCTTTACTGTCTCATATTTATCCATACAAAGCTGTCCAACTTGGTAAAAATTACCAGAATGACCCAGCTTGTATAACATTGAGTAGAGGTGAAGTTGCAAATGTCTGTCTTGGTGTTTGCCACCCAGCCAAATCATATCAAGGTAAAGTCACTATAGTGACAGGATCAAAATAGTAGCAATGGCAAAAGTTTAAAAAAATATTTTAAAATATAAAAATTAGTTTTACTATGGCACAAAAACTTTTTATATTTAAAAAAAATATTTTTAAAACTGTTGACATTATTCACTTGTTTAAACAATAGTACTGCTGTCTGCCCCTCTTGCATGATCTTTAATTGTAATTTTGGTATTGGATGTAAATTAAATCAAGAATTTATGAACAATATATAATATACATTTTCTCATACAAGAGCAATATGATCTTACAGTCAGCATCTTTTAACATTTGCATCATCCAATCTAGTGCCTGTGGGAGAAGCTCCTGTTTTACATCATGTCTGATCAGAAACTTGGACATTAGGTAAGCAGTAGCATCCCTACTTTTATCTTGTACAACCAAGTATGTCTGAAGACAAGACAAGTCAAAGATTTCATTAAAGGTCCAAATAAAAATAAAATAGGTGTGTTATTTTTTTTTTTCTGATTTACTTAGCAATGTTCCCATCTTATTAAAGCCTACAGTAATCCTGATACAGTTAGCCAATCTGCTGTGACAAAAACTTAACTCAGAAAAGTGAGGTCTGATCACCTCGGATCAATAAACTTAGATGGCCAACCAAATGTCAATTTGCTTGTGTTTCCCCAGTTTCTGATGTAGAAATGAAGTAAAAAGCATATTGTGATATATTTTTATCTTAGTGCATGTACAATTCAATATGAAAATAGAGTCTGAAAGCCAATCTGAAAGACTAATGTGCTCACAAGTCACAGAATAAAGATAAGTGAAAAAATCCACCCTTTGCTTTCTGACAGAAGTTAAAAAAGCAGCCACTTAATATCAACCATTTACAAATAGGCAATGTATATAAAGTTGATGTAAAACCCAAAAAAAACAACACAAATAGCTCTACAAAACATATATTTTTAGCATTTAGAGATGTACTTTAACTTTTAAAATGTGTAAGTGGAGAGAGGTGGTGGGGGTGAATAAAACACCAGTCTCTGGAAAGGAAGGTCACAGGTTCGAATCCTGCCATCTTCATCCTTCCAGTGCCACTGGATGTCGCATATGGATCATAGTTTTTTTTCCTATCAATTTCTATTCTTGTCAAGATGTGCGATCTTATCTAATGAGTTTATGCCTGCCAACTTTGCTTCTTTTATAAGTGTTCTTTTTAGTATCTCTCTAGGTATTCCTGTTTTCTTGCATCCTGATATATTAAAGGCTGGGTGAACCGGAAACCATAGGTTGGGATCGAACCCTACCTCTTATCCTTTGTAGTCCAGTTCACTAATCACTCAGCTACCGTGGCTCCCACTTATCTCTATATTAGTCTTGAATTCATTCCATTCTACACAGAGTATTCTTCTTAGGCATTAACTTCAAAAGCGTTTAGTTTTCTCTCATTCTCTTTTATTGTTTTCCGGCTTTTACATGTTTAAGTAAGGTTTGATAATACGTTTGAGTTGAATATTCTAAGTTTAGTTTTCTTGCTTAGTATGTCACAAATGGCTTCTGCCTGGGAAAAAATTGTTAAGAGGTAAAAATTTACCCAATTGGCCCCTCCATTTTCAAGGTCTTCGCCAGTGTTATGGTGTTCATGCATCTTAGCTGAAACCATTTTCTGTGCTTTGACTGGTGTATGGCTGTTATATTGCATACTGAATGAGATACTGTGGACAGGATGTGAGCAATATGGAGTTGTCCATTGTGAATTGAAGACAATCTGTCGATTAAACTAAACTAGATGATCTATTGACTAAACCAATCTAAACTTTTCTAGGGCTATTTCCAAGAAATTAACTCTTCAAATACCTTGCAGATGGCCATTATCCTGTCCATAATCCTAACTTTGACATTACCATCACCTTGCTGTAAGTTGCTGTCTAGCCTTTTCAGATCAAATGGAATGAGACAAACAATGGACAACCAAAGCAGTAGAATGTATCTAGTCTCCCAAAGCTGCGAATAAAAAAAATAATTATGTACAATTTCTTTTAAACTTTATGCAATCATAATTGATATTATTAAAGCTTCATCGTTTATCTTTTCATTTCCCATTTGCAGAAAACTGTATATCAATTATTTTGCTAGTGACAAAAACATAAACAATTTTCTCCTGTCTTGTTTTTCTTTTTATTTCACATATCTCTTCATATTTAATTTTTAAAAAAAATAAATCTTCACTAATTCTAAAGAGGTCATTAAAAAGTTATTAGACTTTTAAACAAGTCTGATCTTAACTCGGACCACAAACATGTAATTTTTTTTTTTTTTGGTACCCTCGTCACGCCAAGTGGCATATAGGGAAATATGGTGTTAGTGACCCTATATTTTACAGACCATCAGTACATGATTTTTGGGGTAATGTGGTCAGTATTACGCCTGAGCTGCTTTACTTTCCCAGAAAAAAATCTGGTACCCATTTAAGGCTGGGTGAACCCGAAAGTCGTCGGTTGGGATCGAACCCTACCCCTTGTCCTTTGTAGTCCAGTTCACTAACCACTGAGCTATCGCGGCTCCCCAAACACGTAATGATCCAAATAAAAGTCAAACAAAAGAGAAAAAAAATAAGACTAATTCACCAATAAAACCACTAGACATAACAGCTTTAAATCACAAGAACTGTATATAATATTCTATATACATTATATACAATACAAGTAAAGAACACATAATAAAAGCAGCTAGAAGTAGGGATTGAGCAGTACAGGAGAGAAAATTCAGATGAAAAAGTTACAACCTAATGACATTTCATAAAGTACAGCATACAAGAAACTTGCAACATCTTACCCTGAAAGGAAAAGAATAGAAAACAAAAATGGATGACTAATACCATCCTGGAAAAAGTAGAAGAAAGAAGACTAGTGAAGAACATTACAGTAAAATAGATAAAGAAATATGCAAAATGTACAAAGAGGCAAAAAAAAATTTTTTTTTAACCGGCTCAAAGAAAAATTTCTACAAACTGAACCTATGGGCCAGCTAGTTAGCTATGTGACAGCTAGTTATATATCCTCCCGTCCCGTGTGTTACTGGGGCCTCATTATGTGGGAAGTAAAGAATAGTGACACTGTGACCTTCCAGGCATGTCGTAAGAGGTGACTAAGGAGGATGATCGATGGCTTGACAAGCTGTCATTGTAAAAAGCATTGTTATGGAAACAGAACCATAGATTTTAGAAGCAGTGATCTCTGCAATATGTGCCATTTTGGCACGCAAGGTTTCTGTTTTTGGGATTGTAGTTCTGCCCTATGTGCCATCTTCGGCTTAGAAGGACAATAGATAGAACCTATGTAAAATAAACAAGATTTAAGAGGGATGCACACAGAAATAAAGAGAATGACTAATAAAAATTTTAAAAACCACAGAAAGTGGATGTATTGCAAAAAAAGGAAAAATGTTAACAAACAATGAAGACATAATCAATAGATGGCAGAAATATACAATAGATTTATTTTATGATGAAAGGGAAAAGAAACCAACTATAAATTGTACATTAGGCTATACAATCTTAAAATCTGAAGTGGAAAAAGCTATACAAAGAAAAAGTTATAGGACCCAACAACATACAGACAGAGATGATGAAGGCATCAGAAAATGTTGGCATTGAAGTAATCACAGACATATGCAATGACATATACCATACAGGATACATACCACATGAACTAAAAACGTCAACTTTCATTGCATTGCCTAAAAGGAATGGTGCAGTTGAAAGCAGTCATTTTAGAACTATAAGACTAATGGGCCATGCAACAAAAATCTTGCTAAAAGTTATACAAGAAAGAATGAACAATAAAATCAATATGGAATTAGAAACAATTTGGATTTAGGAAAAACAGTGGGACAAAAGAAGTCTTATCCTGCATGAGGACATTAATTGAAAAGTACACAGAAGGAAACAAACCAATATATGCCTGCTTCATAGACTACAAAGTCTTTTAACAGAATACACCATAAACAACTTATAGATTGCCTAAAAGATATACATCTAGATGACGCATAAATACAACTAATACATAATTTATATTGGAAGCAAACATCAATAACAACATATAACAAAGAGAAATGATGGAAAAACCATTGAAAATGTAAAACTGAAATAAACAAAAGATTTAGGGATGGCAAAAAGTAATTTTGATGCTATGAAAAATATACTAACATCAAAACAAATAACACTAGAGCTAAAACTAGGAATAGCAAAATGTTATATCTTCTCAACATTTCTGTATGGTGTAGACAATGGACATTAGACAAGAAAATAGAACAGCAAATTGAAGCCTTTGAAATATTTATTTTATAGAAGAATAGGAAGAAAAGGATGGAAAGAAAAGACAACAAATGATGAAGTATTAAAATAGCTAAAAATACAAAGAGAACCACTAAAGACAATTCAAACAAGACAAATGAGATTTTTGGGGCATGTTAAAAGACACAGCAGTCTTAAAGCACACACAGCAGTAAAGGTAATCTTGGAAGGGAGAATACTAGGTAAAAGAAGCAGAGGTAGACCAAGACTACATAAATGAGTAACATAAAAGATGGACAAGTCAGCCTATAACAACCTGCACTATCAAAGCAAGAGACAGAGTGAAATAGTACTCCATGGTAGCCAACTTCAATGCAGAGACAGAACTCAATGATGATGATGGTCAACAACTTTCAATTATTATATTATGATTTCATAATTGATCAATCATTTTTATATATAAACATAACCATAGCACAATAACTTTGATTCATACGTCATAATCTGTAGGATCTTGAGCTTCAATGAGAGAAAGTAGGGGCTCCATGTCTGATACCTCATGGGGTAGAAGCCGTACCACATGCTTAAAGCCTCGCATCTAAATAGAAATTCATCAGAAGCAAAATATGTTTTAAGTGGGAGTTATGAAAGAGCTATAATTAATCAAACATACCATTTTGTTTTTGTTTTACAAAATAAAAATAGTCAGTGTCAGCCTTTTAAGTCACAATATCAATTGATCTAAAGAAGGTATTAGCATAAAGAGGTATTAATTTATATTAATGAACAAGAATTATATTCATTCTAAAACTGCAGCAAATATTTTGCTGATAAATTATACATTTAATTTAAAATGTTCCCCTCATCTTCAATTCTAAACTAAAATAGTCTACTAGCTTGTCTGCAGATTAATAATTGCCAGCATTTAAATACAGGCTGGAATATAAAAGATAAGCTAAACACAGCACAGCATCTCTTTTCAATTGCAACCATGAATATAAGATACAATTCTTGCATTGTTTGATCAACACTTTTGTGGCTTTCAGTTTGTTGCACAATATGTGGCTTCCACAGTGATGTGCACAAATAAAAGATTGTAAAAAAAAAAAAAAAAACCAAATCAATGAATATTAATAACAGGACAGTTATAAGAAGTATTAGAATATGTGAAATCAAATATATTTTGATTGTAATGGGGGTACATAAAATCCAAGTGAAAAAATTCACAACTAAAAGGCAATGCTTCAAGAAAAGTGTACATGAGCTAATAATATAATATCAAAGATGAAATAGCAAGTAAAACAAAAACCATTGTCATCTTGATAATAAAAATGAGGGAAGGAAGGTATAAAAAAGACATTATACCAGTACAGATACAGAGATATACAGAATGTGTAAAGGTAAAATCATCATGTACCATACCGGTTGGCGTCGGCGATTGTTCCACAATCTTCTATCCACTGTGCATATCAGTTCTGTTGTTGACTGTTTTCCATGCCATGACACCAAGCTGTCCAGTATTTTCTCTCTTTGTTATCTGTGATCCCTCTTTTCCTGTATTTTGCCAGTTGTAACCAAGTATTCTAACTTTCCTCTTCTCATGATGTGCCCGAAGAATCCTGATTTTCTTTCTGATGTTTCTTTGAAGCTCCCTTTTTGTGTTGGCCTCTTTGGGAATTTCCTCGTTGGTCTTTTTAGCTGTCCAGGGAACTTTCAACATTCTTCTGAGAAATCCAATCTCTGTGGCCTCTAATCATCTTTTCATCTGTTTGTCTATTGTCCATGATTCGCTTCCATAGGTCAGAATTGGCTCTATATAGCACCGATGAACTCTCTTTCTCACTTCTATTGACATAGATTTGTTGCATAAGACGTTTTTCATTTTCTGAAATGCTATTTTGGCCTGAGCTATTCTGATTTTTGTTTCTATGGTGCATCTTCCATCTGATGTTATTATTTTGTCCAAGTATTTGACGCGTTGCACTTGTTTCAGATTTGTCCTGTTTATTTTTATGCTGCATGATGGTTATGATTGTTTCATTGATATGATCATTAGTTCTGTTTTCTTATTATTCAGACTGAGACTTTTCTTGTTGCTTTTTTTTACTATTGTGTCTATATTTCTCGTAATTCATTCTATGGCTCTGCTATTAAGACTGTGTCATCTGCATATTGCAAATTGTTTATGTTGTCCCATTGACTTCAATTCCTTTTACATCTACTATTGATCTCATATTTTCACTGTAAAGTGAAAACAAATCTGGCGACAGAACACCGCTTTATCTGACTCCTTGTTTTATATATTGAAACTGTCCTGTTTGGTTGTTAGTTCTTATGGCTGCTGTTTGTTGCCAGTACATGTTTTCTATGATTCACAGATCCTTGTCATCAATGTTTAATTTTTCCACCATATTGATTATTTCTACATGCTTTACTTTGTTAAATGCTTTTGTGTAGTCTGTAAAGCACATATAAAGATCTTTCTTTACCTCTTAGCACTTTCTATCAATGTTCTCAGGATGTATATTGCATTATTGGTGCCCTTTTCTTCCACAAATCCATTGTTCCTCACTTATTTCTGGTTTTATTTTGTTCCTGACACGTCTCATCATGATTCTTAGTAATATTTTCATCATATGGCTCATGAGACTAATAGTGTGATGGTCTTCACAATCAGTGGTGCTTAACTAAAAAAAGGTAAAATAGTAACAATAAATTACTGCACACTTCTATAACTTTCCTACTCATTTTAATATGCCCCCCCCCTTTTTTTAAAATGGGAGCCGTGATAGTTCAGTGGTTAGTGAGCTGGACCACAAAGGACAAGAGGTCGGGTTCGATCATGATTGACGGCTTCCAGGTTCACCCAGCCTTAAATGGGTACCTGATTTTTTCTTGGAAAGTAAAGCAGCATGTGCGTAATATGACCACATTACCCCAAAAATCATGTGCTGAAGGTCTGTAAAAATTATAGTCACTAACACCATATTCCCTATACACCACTTGGTGTGACGGTGCTCTTTACTTTACTTAATTTTTTTTTTTTAATAACGATTCATTCACTCATTGGGTGCCGTCTCCACATTGAAAGGTTGGCTACCATGAAGCGCCACTTTATTCTGTCTGTTGTTTTGATGGTGCATGTTGTCATAGGTTCTAGGTTCACTTATCCACCTTTGATGTTATCAGTCCACTTTAGTATTGGTCCGTTTCTACCTCATCTACTTTCCCTTCCAAGATAACTTTTAGAAGGGTGATATGTCTCTTCACATGCCAAAAAAATTTCATTTGTCTTTTTTCAAATTGTGTTGAGTAGTTCTTCTTTTTTCATTTTCAGCTGATTCAGAACTTCCTTGTTGTCTTCTTTTCCTTGCATCCAATTCTTCCCATTTTCCTATAGAAAAATTTCAAAGGCTTTAATTTTCTGCCCTGTTTTCTTATTTAATGTGCATGTTCTGTATCAAACATGAAGATTGAGTAAATATAGCATTTTCCAATTCATAGTCTTAGTTCAGATGCCATCTGATTTGATAAGATGATCAGGAGGAAACAAGTATATTAAACTTACAAATAAAACTACTTTTATTCTACTTACCTTTGTAATAAGATACAGATAACTGAAGGCCTGCCTTGTTAGTGGCAGTGGCGCATTTGCTTGTCTTCCAATATCCAGTAACATTGTCATCAATTGTTCTTAAATGAAAGAATGTTATGAAGTGATAAACTTTTACAATTTCAATATCAGTTTTTTTTTAAATCTGAAGTATAAACATTTTTTTTAATGGCTGTCTCAATGAAATGAGAAAGGTAAAGAAGAGTAAGGTAGAGCCCTGAGCCTGACTCACCTTTGAATGCTATGGCTTAGAACAGTGAGGTTTAATACTTCATTCCTCTACAACATCAGCATATATCATGGGACACCCTTTACCTTATCTAGTCCCAAATGCTGCAAACAATCATTCTTTCCATTGTCTCACTCCTGGTGCTCTCCTTAAAATTCAAAAATCCTCTCAAATGGTGTCTTGTTTAGTTTTTCTTCTTTAACCCCAAAACTTTTTTCATGTAGATTCTTTTGGAAAGAAACAAAATTACGCCTGCTAGACAGCTACATTACATCCAACTACTTGCTGCTGCTACCAGCTTTACTGCAGCACTAGAATTATTGACCTGTTCCCTAGACTGATGTGACCTTTCGTTACACCCACCTTCTGTATACTTGTGAAACATGAATCTTAACAGTAGAATTCGTTTTAAAAATACTTTAAAATTTTAGATGTTTTACTAAAACTCATTGCTAATATTTAAACCACACCATCAACCAAAAGATGTGGCAGAGGATTCAAAATGGATTTTGTCAATAAAATGATCTTCTTATCACCCATGAGAAAACAAAAGCTGAGATGGTGATGCCATATAGCAGTTCGTCAGATGTGATAAAAACTATGATACAAATAACTGTGAACGGGTAAGACAGAAAAGCAGAAAAAAAAAAGAACTGTAATGACAACATCAACAGATCATGAATTCACAGGTAGCAGTGACAAAACTGGAAGGTACATTTAATAGCCATTGATTGTGTGCTAAAAACTCATCAAATTGTGGAATAGATGAGGTGAGGATATAGTGGTAAACTTTAACATATTCTTACATAATTTTGTCATCTAAAATTTCATATGTACACAGATGGGTTGAGAGAATTCTTTATCAGAACACTAACTTTTAACGATTTTGAATGTAGAAAAAAAAATGTATGCCAGCTCAAATACACACTCAAAACATTACCAAGGACATCCTCATAAAAGAATAACTGGAGAGAAACCAAGTCAAAATTATGCAGGCAGGGTTTTATAGTCCTGGTGGATAATTCACTAAAGAGAATGGAAAACTTGTTATAAAACGAGGTAGGAGAGACTTGTTAGTATGGTGATACTGCTTTCCTAGGCAAAGCAGCTCTGACTACAAACAACCAGAACTCACCAGATCATTATCCATGATAGGATGGAGGGCTTGGAAACAGACTAACAATTATGGCCAAGCGAACTGGATCAAAGTATAATGGGAACACTACACCTAAAAATGTTATATTAACTCTGACATTTAGGTTACTGATCAAGATATCACTGCTTCATCTGAGCCACAACATAATGAAACTATGCTGATTTAACACCTTTTAAAGGGCAGACAACAACAGGAGAAACAGTTGGGAGGATGGAAAGTAGCATTTCCTCAACACTGTCATCTAATATTCTTTCACTGCCATCAGATGTCACACAGTGTTTGCAGTTTATTTTGCCTCAAGTGACTATACTTAACAAGCTTTTCCATCTTGGCAAGAAAGTTGACACTTACTACTGTTGCTTCTCTTAACTGTCATCTTCTCAGTCTCACATCTCAGTCTTTCCCTTTTTCTTCTTGTTATTTCTCAATTGATTACATGCTTTGTTATTTTCTGGTTACTTCTGTTCATCACAAGGCTTACATATGCCGTCTTTATATTTCTAAATATTGATAGTACTTTCGGTAGGATGACCATATTTCTCCCTTTTACACTAGTATTGAATTTATTCCTTTTATACTCTGAGTATTTTCTCATAAACATTATCATACTCACCTAAATATGGATCAATAAGATGTGGTTGTTCTTGATATTCATCGATGATAACTGAAGAAGCAGTATGATTGCAAAATATTAATGCGAGTGCATCTTCAATTCAAAATGTATGGTGTGTGTGTAATTTTTATAATCCCAAATTTATTAAAATAAAGATTATTGATATATAATATAAAGAATGAAAGTATATAAAGAAACTTATTATATCATGTAACATATAGGGAATATGTTATCAGCGCCCCAGTTTTTTTTTTTTAACCATGACATTTTTTGGAAATGTGGTCAATATGAATATTATTATACCAGTGTTATTTTACATTCCCAGAAAAGTCTGGTTTTCATTTAAGACTTGATGAGCCTGGAAACAGTTGACCTGACCTCTGGCCCTCACTAACCACTGCTCTACTGCAGCATCAAATATAATGATGGGGAGAAAGTAAAGGATGCATTACAGATTTCTAAATGCCCATTTTAGCAATGGTAATAAGAAAATGAAAAAACAAAAAGTTTGATCACAAAGATATAAGAAAAAACCTAGAAAACAGATTTAGAACCATGTGCATATGCATGATCATCTCTTTAGTTATAACTGAAGTTAATCCATATTAAATTACTTGTCATGAGTTGGATATAGATAATATAGTATATCTGTGATATCTTGAGTCTCAGTCTGAATAATAAGAAAACATAATTAATGGTCATATCAAAGAAACAATCATCACCATCATGCAGCATAAAAATAAACAGGACAAATCTGAAACAAGTGCAACGCGTCAAATACTTGGGCACAATAATAACATCAGATGGAAGATGCACTAGAGAAATAAAAATAAGAATAGCTCAGGCCAAAATAGCATTTCAGAAAATGAAAAATATCTTATGCAACAAATCTATGGCAATAGAAGTGAGAAAGAGAGTTCATCTGTGCTATATAGAACCAGTTCTGACCTATGGAAGTGAATCATAGACAATAGACAAAAAGATGAAAAGACGATTAGAGGCCACAGAGATGGGTTTTCTCACAAGAATATTGAAAGTTTCCTGGACAGCTGAAAAGACAGACCAATGAAGAAATTCTCAAAGAGGCCAACACAAAAAGGGAACTCCTAAAAAACATCAGAAAGGAACAATCAACATTCTTTGGGCACATAATGAGAAGAGGAAAGTTGGGATACTTGGTTACAACTGGCAAAATAAAAGAAGAGAGAGATCGCGGACGACAAAGAGAGAAAATACTGGATATCTTGGTGTTATGGCATGGAAAACAGTCAACAAAAGAACTGATACGATGCACTGTAGATAGAAGATTGTGGAAGGACAATGATCGCCTATGCCAACCGGTATGGCACATGATGATGTAATATCTTGACTAATTTTGTTTATTTGTTACTCACTTTTCTCCATCTCAGTGAGTCAGTCTGATTACTTTTTTTATGTCATGATGACTATTACTTACTCTATAATTATTTATATGACATTATATGTCATAAAATAAAAGTCATATGAGTCATAAGTCACAGATCTAGACTCAGTCTTAGTCTAAAGTTAAAAGTCTAAGACTGGAGTTTGGTTGATGATATTGATTTGATAGAATTAATAGTAGGCTTTTACCACGGCCAAGAGTGATGGTTGATTATTGTTCATTGTTGAATGATAATTATTGTCTTGTATACTTTTACTTCTTGTTCTTCTTTCCTTAAGCAATTTTTTTTTTCGTTTGCCAGCTTTTACCTCTGATGAAGTCCCTAGAAACTAGATGTGAATTTTGCATGTTAATCCATTTTTCCTTGGCAACCGTGTGCACAGGGGTCCATCGCCGCAAAGGCAGATAACTCTGTCTTCGAAGGTACTTATTTTTTCTGTTGATGAGTAATTGACATTTCAAGCTAGGTCTCGTTGTTGAGACCAGGGGTGGTTGCCGCAGAGAGAAATTATATTTCGTTCACAAATTCGTGCCCACAGAGTTTATTAATTATTTCAGAAACTTATGAATTTCTGTAATTCTTTTTTGTGAAATCTTATTTTTTCACCGACCTTCAGTCTGATTTTTTGCCCGGCTGTCATACATTTAGGAAAGATTTTTGCTTATTTGAGGTATATAAAAATATGATTTTCTTGCTTGTCCTAAATTTTAGGATTTTACAATACCCACATTTGTTGTAATCAACTCACCAATTAAAAATGCAAATTTCACATTTTCACCACATGATCTTAGCACCATTTCGCACTCTTAACTTGTAAGACACGCACCACTAGGAGGTTCTTTTTGGTAATTTCATTTCCAGTTTCTTGTTAAATTGGTCCAGAGGCATATTTTGACAAAATATTTACTATTAATGAATATTCCTGTATATGTAATAATTTGTAAGCTGTTGTGAAGTGACTACTTGATTTTTAAAACCATGAAGAGTTTAAAGTGTAAATAAATTCATCAAAAGCAGTGTTATTGTAGTACATAGTATACAGTACATGCACTTTTGCAAGGAATCTAAAAGATGTCGTTATATTACTATTCAATGACAATGTAATACGGAACACCTTTGGCTTGCATTGTTAGAAAATTAACATAATTCACAGTAAAATCTAATGTTTGCAGCACGCAGTTTGATATTTTCCTAAAATTATATAGATAATATTAATATTGCCTAAAACACTAAATAACTACTAAAACAGATTCGTGAGACTTGATATGCGGGCTGCCTCTTTTTTCAACAAACGAGTAAAACTTAATTATGATCACCATCATTTTATCAATCTCAGATAGTTATGTGTTATTTATTATTTACTTTTACAATTTATAATAATAAAATTAAAATTAAAATTACAACAGTAGCTGAGTAACAAGTAACAGTGAACAACAGTGAGTTGAGTGAGCCGGCAGATTAAGTTACGTTACTTCTAAATCGCTCAGCTGACATTTCCATGGCCACTGTGTCTCCCAAATATTATGTAGATTATTGATCAACTCTTTAACTTCGTCTATTTCTTTGAATGTCTCATGAACGAGACATTTCTCTTCATCCATGGCTTGGTCTGTCCCATTTTCTTGTGTCGGCATGATAGCCGCCATGATGTAAACATTCGACGACAGGAAAGGAAATCTCACGAGATCTCTGCCAGGAACCGAGCGAGACAAAAACCAGCCAATCAATGTGCATTTAATATGATGACCTTTAGTGAACTCTGAACTTGGAGGTCAGTCTGTTGGGAAAATCATTTTGCAAGTGAGAAGTGTGAAGTAAGATGAAAACGTGCGAAAACTGAAAAGCTAATAATATGAGTGTTTTACATAATCTAAAAGCTAACAAGGTTGGGACGCAAATTTTAGCTCACTTTATTTCTTCTCTTTCAAATGTCAACATTGGCGAATTAGATGGAGTCTTCTAAAACCACCGTCGGCGTCGTATCTATAATCTTCTTTGTACAATCATCATCATGATCATGAATCGCCACAAAATCACTGGAGGATGTAGAAATGTGGTTTTACAGAAGAATGTTGAGAATGCCATGGACAGCTAAGAAAAGTAATGAAATCGTTCTGAAAGAGGTCAAAGCAAAAAGAGAGCTGGTTTCCAATATTAGGAAGAAACAATCATCATTTTTTTTGGTCATGTAATGAATGAGAAGAAAACAACTGGAATATATTGTAACAACTGGAAAAATTGAGGGACGAAGAGATTGATAGAGGGAAGCAAAGAGAAAAGATACCAGATAACTTAAGACAGAGAATGGCTTGGCTGAAGGTCAACAACAGAATGATAAATAACTGTCGAGATCGAAAGTTGTGGAGAGACATGATCACCTACGCCAGTAGACCCGGTGCTTGATGATGATGATGATGAGTAAATTCTCTTCTAATTTTTTTATTACTTAGCGTAACCGTTTTTTTAGTCTACTTTACTGGCTAATTTTTACTCACTACCGGCTTTACTTACTCTTGTTTAATAGAATTAAGTCTTAATCAATAATCATAGCATAACTCTGACTCAGTTGTAGGTATACTTACTACACTAAGTTGACTACGATCTTTAAGATGAGCCAATAGCTCCTAAACATAAAAAAGAAACAAATTCGGAAATGAAATTTCAAACAGTACATTGGGTAAACATCTTTAAGACTACCTTAAAGAACGCTAAGAGAAGGTTTTATACACAATTGAAGTAGCCTCTGTGAACGTTCTTGTTACATTTTACTTTGCATCTTATATATCAACTAGCCAGAATTATCATAATTTTTTTTCTTTCCGTTATTTCTATAATTTCTTCTGTTTTATTTTCCAGGCCTGCCTTGTTCAGTGTTCCTTTCTGTTTCGTATTTCGCCATTATGTCTCTTAATCATTAGTACTCACTCTACAGATTAATCAATAATCGTATGGTCATTTTCATTGTGATCAGTCCATTTGTGTCTCCATTTACTTATACTAACTTATAATGATCGGATATCCCCACTCAGGACTTGGTGGGCCTGTCTCAGCTTCACCAGAACCCTGTTATTATGAGGTTTTGAAGTGCCCATGGATGACCTTCGTGGTTGCTATAGTGGTCAAAGGGCACAAAACCACACTATACTTCATCCAATCCTAGCTGTAAAATACTTTGCCCTTTTACTGTCTCACACAACAAGGGCATGGAGTTGGACTGAGTGTTATGTCTATCTCAAGATTACAAATTACCACAACCAAATAGTGCACATGTCAAGTCAGCTTATAGAAAAAAAACCAGAACATAAATGTGAATTGTACAAACACCTGGAAATGGCACACCTTCGCGCAGCAGTATTTATTATAATTTATCACTGTGTGACAGATTGTTTGCTTTGGAATCCATTACTTTATTTATTGTATATACTTTTTTTAAAAATTGCTGTATTTTCACAAAATTTAAAATACCTTGCTTTTAATTCTTGTTATAGACGTCATGAATAAAAAATTTCAACTATACAAGTACCATGTTATATATGCTATAAACAAAGTATATCAGCAACATTGTACATTATAGATGTAATATGTTATTTAAAGTAGGCCTCTATAAAGGTTAAATATCATGCTATTTATTATATGCAACAGATTTATTAAATGTAAGCAACAACAAAATTTTAATAATTACAGGACTAAGACATGGGAAGAAGCATTGTTTCTTTTCTTAAGCATATGAGACATATTTGGACAAGTCACTTGCGATACCATTCAACAGCAACCTTATATGTTCATGTGAGTATTATGAAAAGGAGTTTAAACAAGCTAGAATTTTATAGGAGGAAAAATTAAAAATAGAAAAAAATGGTATGTAAGAAGCTTTACGTGATAAGTGGACGACACAGACTAAACAACGTTTCGGCCCAATAGGCCTTCAGCAGGAACAAACAAAAAAACACACACACAAAACGAATAACGAAACAACCAAAACAAAAACAATCGAAATGTGTTAAAGAAAACAAAATTATCTATTCTGTGTGTAAACAGAGGTCAAAACGAAAAGGAAATAGCAACCAAGTGCGGCTGTCGTGAACGTACAGAAACGTGCAGAAATGTGCGCAAATGCACACAGAACAAGAGGAGTTCACACAGGGGTCTGTCCACTTATCACGTAAAGCTTCTTACATACCATTTTTGTCTATTTTTTAATTTTTTTTTTTTTTTTGGGGAGGTGGGAGGGCATATCTTATAAATCTCCGGAGCAGAATCAGGTGCACTACTGTAGCTATAGAGATCTTCATTTAGTCAGAAAATCAACCATCAGTATTGTAGATAGTATTATTCACAGACAGAAAATCACATTCTAATCACTTTACAAAACAATAAAGAGGTCCAGACACTCTAAAGCATAAGAAGGAAAGGAATAAAATTGTCCAAGAAAACAACAACCATAATCCAGTGGCTGCCATCCTACTGTGGATTTGGGTGAAATGAGAATGTAGATACACTATCAAAAACAGGCAGCAAAATCGAACAATTACCTCTAGCACACCTAGAAAATACTAAAAAATACTAGAAAATAGCACTCTAGCACTACTAGAAAATACAAAACTCTTATCCAGGTTGAACAATTGTAAAGTCTACCAGATCACCTACTGCAACAAAAATTCCAAGACAGAAAAAAAAATATAAGGAAGAGCCCAAACCATCTTGCAAGGGAAACCTTCAGACTACATTCACATTCTTTAGAACCAAGCAAAGATCTGTGCAAAGCCCTCACACCTGAACCATGGTCCAGTTGGTTAAAAATAAGTAAAAAATAAAATCTCAGATGTTCCAGGAAATCTCCAAAAATGAGTAATCTGAGACCAAAATGAGAGCCCAACACACATCATGGTCCAGGAAAAATGCCTCAGAGGTACATGGACATGGGTCTTCACAGATTGATCTGTAATTGAAGCCGCAAAGAAGGGAGGTAGTGGCATCTATATAACCTATCCAATTGGAAAGACAGAAACACACTCTCTTCCAGCCGGATAAAGGTGTACACATTTTTAGAGTAGAGGTAATGGCACTCCACACAGCCATACAAACGCTCAATGCACAAGAGGTCCCAAGTGCAAAAATTGTCATTTTCAGTGATGCAAAGTCAGTCATACAAGCAATGTCAAGCCCAAAACAAAACAGACTCATCCAAGAATTAAAGAACAACATATGTTCGCATTCAGAAAAGACAGAACTAGTCCTACAGTGGAAACCATGAACCAACACATTGTGGCATCCCAGGAAATGAGAAACCAGATGAACACACAAAGCAGGTGGGAGCCTTCAACAGTCCAACCAACCCCCAGAGCCTAAAAAAAAATAGAAATATTTCTGAAGCAAGCCAGGAAAACAGAATGGAGGAAGTTGCATGGAAAATATGATCCAAAACATGACAACCTAAACAAACTAAGCCGACATGAGCAGACCAAGATATTCAGACTCAGAACAGGTCATTGTGGCCTCAGAGCACATAAACACAAGATAGGACTCAGTGACTTTGCAACAAGTGACTGCAGAACAGCCAAAGAAACTTCAGAGCATACACTACAGGACTGCAGCACTCTAAACACCCTAAGAACATAAGTATGGTCCAGAGAAACAAACCTACATGACTAGCTATGAGGAACTGGTGATGACCTCAAATGCACCTTTTGTTCATGACCCAAGCTGGTCTAAAGTTTCATTTTATTTGAAAACTTTCTGATATTCAGCAGTACTTTTAGTTTATGTTATAATGCCTATGTTGACTTACAGTATTAAAAACTATATGTTAGCACTAGTATTATGTAGAAAATGGATAGTTTGAATTGTTTCATTTATTTTATGATGTTTGTTAGCTTTCTGGCATTATAGACATATCACTTCATATTTAGCAACAGGTAGACTAGGAATATATACAGACAAGAATAACATTCACTTATTAATATAGAGGAGAGCACATGTTTGTATACAGTAGGGAAATACACATGATGATAGTCCATAATTCACAGAAAGAATTGACCATTCAATTAAATGCCAATTGCACTAGAGTTCACTAGGACACCCAAGGAAAATATCTTATTACATGAAAAATGTGTTGTCAGCCAGCAGGTCAAAGCCTTCTGTTGCTGGTGGGAAAAAGTCATTGTTATAATTTCAACTTATGACTTTGTCTAAAAATTGACAGATATTCATAACCTTCAATTCCTAATTTTTGTGGGAAAACTAACTTTTACCCGGTCAGGGATTTAACAAAAAGACAAACTAACTATATATGGAAAAACTTGAACTTATTAGACAGTGAGAGGCAGAAGAAGACTGAGACTCAAGGGTAGTTAGAGTCAGTTGAGGAGTGAGAGCACAGAGATACTTAGTGTCAAGAGAAACAGTCAAGCCCAGAGATACTTAGTGTCAAGAGAAACAGTCAAGCCTAGAGGTACTTAGTGTCAAGAGAAACAGTCAAGCCTAGAGGTACTTAGTGTCAAGAGAAACAGTCAAGCCTAGAGGTACTTAGTGTCAAGAGAAACAGTCAAGCCCAGAGATACTTAGTGTCAAGAGAAACAGTTAAGTCCAGAGATACTTAGTGTCATGTGAGACAGTTAAGTCCATAGATACTTAGTGTCAAGAGAAACAGTCAAGCCTAGAGATACTTAGTGTCAAGAGAAACAGTCAAGCCTAGAGGTACTTAGTGTCAAGAGAAACAGTCAAGCCCAGAGATACTTAGTGTCAAGAGAAACAGTCAAGCCTAGAGGTACTTAGTGTCAAGAGAAACAGTCAAGCCCAGAGATACTTAGTGTCAAGAGAAACAGTTAAGTCCAGTGATACTTAGTGTCAAGAGAAACAGTTAAGTCCAGAGATACTTAGTGTCAAGAGAGACAGTTAAGTCCAGAGATACTTAGTGTCAAGAGAAATAGTCAAGCCTAGAGATACTTAGTGTCAAGAGAAACAGTTAAGCCCAGAGATACTTAGTGTCAAGAGAAACAGTTAAGTCCAGAGATACTTAGTGTCAAGAGAAACAGTTAAGCCCAGAGATACTTAGTGTCAAGAGAAACAGTTAAGCCCAGTGATACTTAGTTTCAAGAGAAACAGTTAAGCTCAGAGATACTTAGTGTCAAGAGAAACAGTCAAGCCCAGATATACTTAGTGTCAAGAGAAACAGTTAAGTCCAGAGATACTAAGTGTCAAGAGAAACAGTCAAGAGATAGGCAGTAGGGTAAGAGACAGATTAGAGTTAAGAAACAGAGACAGTGAAGTTAAGTTATGAGCCAGAGATTGTTAAGAGCAAGTTTCAGCTCAAAACAGTGACAAACATTGGAGGAACAGAACCAGTTATAAACAGAGGAGGCTGAAACTGATGAAGAACCAGAGCAAGACAATATAGAATTTGAGTTGGATTCATAAAAATAGGAAAGTAGAAACAGTATCATTCAGATTAAGAGAGAAACATAGAAGCTCTTTCAGAACGACTTTCAAAAAGTCTGGTAGTGTGAGAATGCTTCATGCAAGATGGTATGAGGTAGATATCGTGTGTTGATATAGTAGTCAAGTATTCTAGTTTCATTATCTAAAAACATGAATGTCTTCTTAGTTGACATGTCCAGTTAATTCAACTACAAAACTAAATACATGATTCAGTGAGTTAATATATGTTCCGAGTTATATGATCAGAGCAAGAAAAAGATTTGCCCTTTTACCTCCATTACTACCTTTAGCTAGGGAGCCGCGATAGCTCAGTGGTTATATATGGCCCTTTTCGTCTTGTCAGACGGTCTAGTGGAGGCTATTGCGTATTTTTTTGAGGGATTGTTTTTGCCGAACAGCTTCTCTCGTGGCTAATTCTACCAATGTTTGACAAACACACGCGGTCACATAATGAACAGGTCAGGCTCGCTGGTCCACAGGGTTTACCATCCTTTTTCATGAGTCTCTTCTCTTCTAAGTCCTGTCTTAGAACAGTCTCAAATGTTGTTATACCGTTCCTTATACATGCTCTCCATGATGTGCCATCACTTGCCAGATGTTCCCAGTCATTTTCACAGATGGAGAAGTCTTTCAGAGATGATTTGCAGATATCTCTATATCGTAGTTTAGGTCTGCCGATTTGTCTTTTTCCGTGTATTAGTTCACCATATAGTATTTGCCTGGGGATGCGTTTTTCTTCCATCCGTTGGACATGCCCCAGCCATCTTAGCCTTCGACTTCTGAGCATCGACATGATTTTTAGGGTCTTAGCACGTTGCAGGACAGTTAAGTTGGTTATTTTGTCCTGCCATTTGATGTGCATTATTTTGCGGAGACATCGCATGTGGAAGACATTTAGTCTTTTTTCCTGGTTTGAGTATGTTGTCCAGGTTTCGGATCCATATAGTAGTGTGCTAAGCACACAAGTTTGATATATTAAGAGTTTAGTCTTTTGAGTTAGTTTCGTGTTGTTCCATGCCCTTTTTGTGAGTTTGCCGAAGGTCGTAGCTGCCTTACCAATTCGACAGTTTATTTCTTCATCAAGAGAGATGGTTTGCGTAACTGTGGATCCAAGATATGTAAATTTCTGTACTGATTCTAGTGGGCAGTCTTTTAGAGTAATAGATATAGGTTTGAAGTCACCTTGATTTAGTATTACTGTCTTCTGAACATTAATTGACAGTGAAAAAAAAGAATATTCAGTGGTTAGTGAACTGGACTACCACGGACAAGGGGTAGGGTTCGATCCCAACCTACTGCTTCCGAGTTCACCCAGCCTTTAATGGGTACCGGATTTTTTTCTGGGAAAGTAAAGCAGCATGGGCGTAATACTGACCACATTACCCCAAAAATCATGTGCTGAAGGTCTGTAAAATATAGGGTCACTAACACCATATTTCCCTATACGCCACTTTGCGTGACGGGGGTACTTTACTTACTTACTGCCTTTAGCTGCATTTAAAGCTTTATTAAAACACTTCTCAACTTAACTGTAAAAAATATATATAATTGCTTCCAAAATGAATAGAGTTCAATAAATTTAAATGATAATTCCAAGTTAAATTTAACCATGTGTTTATTAACTGACTTGCAGTGGCCATATTGTAAAAAACGATGTTCATACTGCAATTTCAACAAATACATAGAGTAAGTATGTGTTTTTATAATTCATTGTATGTTTATGTATGTGTTTGTATGCATGCATGTGTGTGTGTGTGTGCACAGTGTTAAAGGTTATTCAGAGAACTAAAATGTCAGCCAAACTTTTGTGATCAAAGCCTTTTTTGCAGAGTCATAAAAACTTTAATATGGCACACAAGATCTTAGCAAATACATGTTTTATGACTGTACAAAATTATTGTTTTAAAACAACAAATGTGTAATGTTAACGGACATTATTTTCATATTTTAGCAGCCTTAACAAAACAGTCAACCTGTGCAAAGACTAAATGAAATGTTATACAGTTACTAAAGCTACCATTGATTTTATATATTTTTGTAATTCCTTTTGATAGGTTTTGAAATTTATTGACCATTTACTTTTTTGATAGGTTATTTCCTATGGTAATTTTATTTTTACAAACTCACTCATACACATTTTTTTCATATAACGTAAACCCTAACTTTCTATAAGATATTGCACATAAAATTATAGTAAACTTTTACAAATTACATCTAACATTAGACATTGATGAATATGAACAGATTTTTACATTTTTATTAAAATTTTGTATAGCACTGTAACTATAAAAAATGTTACCAGAAATAACTTAATATAATTTGGTAAATGGATGGTTAATTCATCCCATAATAACTGTGTGCTTGAGTTATTGATTTATTTGCGAGTCATCATCATTGTCGGAGCCGTGATAGCTCAGTGGTTAGTGAACTGGACTACAAAGGACAAGGGGTAGGGTTCGATCCCAACTGACGGCTTCCGGGTTCACCCAGCCTTAAATGGGTACCGGATTTTTTTCTGGGAAAGTAAAGCAGCACGGGCGTAATACCGACCACATTACCCCAAAAATCATGTGCTGAAGGTCTGTAAAATATAGGGTCACTAACACCATATTTCCCTATATGCCACTTGGCGTGACGGGGGTACTTTGCTTGTTGCATCATCATTGCACTCCGAACATGTCCATGTGTAATCCCATAATAAATACAATCTTAAACAAATTTATCATGTCAGTTATAGGTTTTGCTGAAGACCTTTGGTGTAGAAGCTGAAAGGTTGATCTTGATGATGATGGCTGTTAACATAAAGTTGTAAATCATTTTTTTCTGCAGCAAACTTGTTGACCATAATCGTATGAAGGCATGTCTTATTAAGGAGGCAGAGACTCTGATCAGCATGGCTGGAGTTAAGGAGATAACTTCAGTATTTTTTGGCGGAGGTGGTATTATACGATTAATAATATACTTATCAGTTTTTTTTTTTACAAATTACATGTCATGGGTATATATAATATACTATTTTTTTTCTTTTGCTCTTAGTCAATTAATTATTTGAAGCCAATCTGGGGGCATAAGTCAAGGGCAAAATCTCTTCATCATGAACTATTCTTTGGCATTTTCTCGATTTTGTTCCAAGCTTGGTCAATGTCTTTGAGGGTTCCATGACCTCTGCTCACCATATATTTCTGTAACTTCTCTGTTTTTGTTGTTGTTATTTTAGTGCCTGTCTTGCTATGCTGGCATCAGGTTTTCTGTTATCTATTCATAAACAGTAAATCAGTTTGCCCTTGTTGTTTTTGCTTTTAGTGTCTTCAGTAAACTGGTGCACCACTTTGTATCAGTTCACCTTTTATTTGGGTGTAAAATATGTTTTACTGCAAATAAAAGTTTGGCTTTTAAATTTGCATACTCAACCTTGATAACAAATACTAGTATGTACAGAGAAGCCTAACAGGAATCAAGTCATTGGCCAGAGGAACGAGTGGGGAAAAAAAAAAGACAAATCTATAATTTTTTTTAAATTATATGTGCAATGCTTATGCCATTTGGAAGCATTTATTTATTATATTGGAAGCTCGTCCTAAACTTCTCTTTTATGTATGACAGGGTTTGAAACTCATTTCATCTTTTGATAGTTGTTCAACAAGGACAACAGCAAGAAACAATAAAAAAGAAAGAAAGAACCCTGTCTGTAGAAGATATGGTATTATTGCCTATATTTTTATACTATTGAAACATTTTGGATATTGTGGTCAGTATAATGGCACTACACTTCATTTTCTTCTAAGCATTCATCCATTATGGGAGTAGGTATGCATTATGTTGCTATTTTGCTGCAAGTCACAATATCAGTGCTTTTTTGGTCTGATACATCCATCTTCGGCATTGGTAGATTTATCATTTAACCATTTTTGCAGCCATTTTTTGTCTACTTTTTAAAAAGTAACTATCAAGGGTTCTTTAACATGTGCAGAATACACATAATGTATTTTGCCATTGTCTGAGAAGGTTAGACATT
This sequence comes from Megaustenia siamemsis, assembly GCA_032433765.1. Taxonomy (NCBI): domain Eukaryota; kingdom Metazoa; phylum Mollusca; class Gastropoda; order Stylommatophora; family Ariophantidae; genus Megaustenia; species Megaustenia siamemsis. The sequence goes on from JAVIAB010000073.1 coordinate 95,357,552, forward strand.
GGATCTCACCATCCAGAGACCAGGGAGGGTAAAGCCACGGATTCAAAGAGAAAAATTCCAACTGTCTGAGGTGGAATTCAAGCCCAGGACTTTCCTGTCCAGAGGCTGTCATCTTACCACTATACCACCCAGTCCTCCATCCAATGCACTATTCTTTGCCAGAAAAAAAATATCAGTACTCATTTGTAGTTATGTGAACTTCTTCTTTTACCTTTCAGCTCCCTGTGGAGCATCGATCTTCAACAATCATTTCCAAGCCGTTCTGTTTCTTGTCATTCTTTTAAGATCATTCCATGTCTTTCCCATCACCTTCATCTCTGCTTCCATCTGTCTTCTCGAAGAATTCCTTGGTCTTCCTCTTTGTCTTTTTTCCTGGGGATTCCAAAAAAGGGCCTGTTGTGTAATACTCTCAGTTGGCTTCCGCAATGTATGTTCTTTCCAGCGCCATTGTCTTTGATGTATCTCTTTATCCACTGGTATTTGACTGGTACATTTCCATAATTCTATGTTAGTGACTTTGTCCTGCCGTTTCCATCCTTTTATTCTGCATAGGCATCCATTAATGAAAGTATATATCTTCATGATTGTCATTTTAGTTGTTCTCCATGTTTCACAGCCATATAATAAGAATGACTTAACATTGGAGTTGACAATTTTTATTTAAGTATTTAACCTAATTTCTTTGGACTTCCATATGTTTCCCAGTGCAACAAATGCTCCTCTTGCTTTTGATATCCTTATTTTGGTATCATTTTCTGTTCCTCCCTCTTTGTCTATATTACTGCCCAGGTATTATGTAAGATTGTACGTCTAGTAGAGGTACTTCTCCTATTTTTATTTGTTCATTGCCAACTGCATTAATTCTCATAATTTTGGTCTTATCTCTATTTATTTTTAGTCCCATCTGTTGTGATCTCTCATCACGTAAGCTTATTTTATCTTGCATCTGTTGATGGTTGTGTGATAGGAGAGCTATGCCATTAGCAAAGTCTAAATCATCAAGTTGCTTGGTCAGTGACCACTGGATTCCATTTCTGTTGTTTTGAGTTATTCTCATAATCCAATCTATGGCCAGTAGAAAGAGAAATGGAGATAGAAGGCATCCCTGCTTTACTACTGGTCTTATTTCAAATGCTTCTGTGAGCTGTCCTTCATGCACCATACTACATTTCATTCCTTCAAACATTGTTCTTATCAGTTTAATAAACTTTGTGGGGATTCTATAATGACTCAGCAACTTCCAAAGCATTCCTCTGTCTAAACTATCAAATGCCTTTTTGTAATCTCATCATCATCATCAAGTGCCGTCTCCGCAACGAAGGTTGGCTACCATGGATCGCCATTCCACTCTGTTTCTTGCTTTGATGGTGCAGATTGTCATAGATTGACTTGTCCATCTTTTGATGTTACTCGTCCATCTTAGTCTTGGTCTGCCTCTGCCTCTTTTACCTTGTATTTTCCCTTCCATTATTACTTTTAGTAGGCTGTTGTGCCTTTTAATGTGCCCCACAAATTTCATTTGTCTTGTCTTAATTGTATTTAGTAGTTCTCTTTTTAGAACTAAATAATCTAATCTATGAATCCAATATAAAGTGGGGATTTTAGTTCTAAACTTTGTTCAACTATTATACGTAGGGTAGTTATTTGATCAGCACATGATCTGTTCTTCTTAAAACCTGTTTGTTCATCTCTCAAATGTTTCTCTATGGCCTCTTTTAGTCTCCAGAATGATTCTGCTTAATATTTTTTCCTGGCACTGATAGTAGCATAATTCCCCTATAATTTGTGCACTCCAGTAAACTTCCTTTCTTTGGTAGTTTGATCATACAACCTTCTTTCCAGTCTTTAGGTATCTCCTCCCTCTCCCAAATTTTATCAAATAGATTATGTAACATCATGGTAGAGGTGTTAATATCTGCTTTGATGGCTTCTGATTGAATTTCATCTGGTCCTATGGCTTTACCATCTTTTAATAGTTTGATGGCTTTCATTATTTCTTCTTTGCTTGGTTTTCCACAGTTAACGTGTAACTCTTCTTCTTCTGGTAGTATATCTGGAAGCATATTTTAGCCGGGTCTGTTCAAAAGTTCTTCAAAGTGCTCTTTCCATCTTTCCCCTTATATTACTAAGCAGATTTCGTTTCTTATCTTTATTAAAAATATTGATCTATTTGTATTTTCCACTTAATTTCTTTGTGCTGTTGAACAGTTCTTTCATATTCCTTATATTTGCTGCTTCCTCTACCTCTTTAGCTATTTCATCTATATATTTCCTCTTATCCATTTTAATGCATCTTCTTACTTCTTTGTTCACCTCTGTGTAAGCTTCCTGTGTCTAGGCTTTATTACTTCTTGTTTTGCTTTTATTTATGTCTGCTTTCTTATTCTTTCTTTCTTTAATTTTATCCAGGGCCTCTGCTGTCATCCATGCCTTATTCTGGTGTTCTTTATGTGAACTTAGAAATCATGAATTATATCAAACCTCATCTCTGGTAGACCTGTTCCCAGACCACTGTTCTTTTGCAACTCCTATTGTTATAAATGTTCACATTTGTTTCCTTAATTAATCAACGCTTATTATTTTATCTCAATGTTTTAATGGTGATTATAAAAAAGCTATTTTTTTTTTTACCCATTCCATATTTTACCAAGACAAGTAAACTTTCGAACTGAAAATGTTTTTTTTTTTTTAAATATCTTTATCAGGTACTCCTAGTCTTGCAAAACCGGACACCATTAAAGAAATTTTAGATGCAGTTGGTAGTAAAGTTATCTTGTCAAATAAATCTGAAGTCAGCTTGGAAATCAACCCAACTTTAGTGGAAACAGATAATTTAATGTGTGTTCTTTTAAATTTTTATTGATGCTGTCTTTATTATATAAAGTTTATGACCAGTTTGTTTGACAGTTATGTTTTTTACTGTTTAGGCAGTTGTAGTCTGCACTTATCACATTAGTGGTAATTATTTGTTCCTGAATTAAGTGTTAGTATTTTGGTTATCCCAGTTTGCTTTCTGAAGGAATACTGTAGTTTGCTCAAGCAGTCTTTGATAATAGAGTTGGTAAAGTATAAAGCTGAAGGTAGTTATTGGAGAAATGTGCATTACTGTCATTTTATTAAATCTTATCTTCATCATCTACAACATCCTACTCTGCTATCCCCCTGCTTTCTTTTTCCCAAATAAAAAGCCTAACTTATGGGGGGGAAAAAAACAGAAGAATCTCATTATATATTTTTAATACATTAATATTGTAGAAATAAAATGCATAAATATTGGTTACACTATTTTTTTCACTCATTTTTTCTGTTGACAGAGCATTCAAGAACTCTGGTATAAATAGGGTGTCCATTGGGGTGCAAACTTTGAACAATACTGGTCTGCAAATTTTAGGTAGAGATCATACAGCTGCAGAGAGTCTAAGGTAATGTACAAGTTTGAAATGATAGTGTATGTAGATTTATAAAACATTTATATTAATTTATTTCTAACAAGCAATAATTGCGATATAAGTTTTCTACAATATATTTATAAGAGTTGATCATTGGAAAATATTGATATACAAAAATTGTGTTTTTTTTTTAAAAAAACAGAAGTTGGCATTAAATTATAAACTCCAGAAATTGTCATAACTTAGGGCCCACATAAGGCTTTAATAGTGGGGACAATAAGATATAAATGTTAATTTAATTTTTTAAAATGTGACCCGGTTAATTTAAATTAAAAGAGGAAAATTATTATAGAAAATAAAGTTGTTTCATCACCTAATCCAAGTTATAGAAATTCTGTCAGAAGATGATAATGAAGCCTGAATATTGATGATAGTTATCCTGCAGCAAAATGTATACACAGCAGCAAATTCTATTAACCCAGGTGAAAGGGGGGAAAAAAAAGAGAAAAAGGTATGGTTACAACTTTAGTAAGTAAAGGACAACACAATTGAACAATGTTTCAGCTCAATGGACCTTCAGCGGGAGCATAAACAAATGTGCAAGCAAGTAAACTTAACACTACATAGCAAAATAAGATCTAAAAAAAGACAATAATATTAAAAATGAGTAAAACAAAAACTTTTCTGCAATGCTTGCTTATGGCCTGGCCAAAAAGGAAAGACAATCAATTAAAATCAAATAATCCACTTCACTAAACAAAGAAAGAACACAGGTTCCAGTGTAAGGGGCGAATGTGAATCAATAATAAAATCTGAAGAACAGCTGCAGATCTAATGATATGCCTTTTGTAAAGCACAGTAAGAACATAATGCTGTAGTCGTTTCTTTCACTTTCTTTCATCGACTGCTTATCTGCAAACACATGTAAACACTGTGTACTCTTGTACACGCTGTTTGTTGATGTGCAACCCCGATATAAACAGCCTAATGCGGCATCCCTCGTGCCGCCCTGTGTTTCTGCTGACCTTGTCCTCCTGATTGTTTGAATCAAGGCTGCTTCCCCATGGTTAGTACTTTGCGCTGTTTCTTAGGATGGCTGATGCCAACCTCACTCTAAGATGCTAGGCCCGTGTCATGGTTCGTTCATCGCCACATCAAGGATACTGCTGTTCTGATTCTATAGACTCAACAACACCTGTGTTATCATACAATGCTTGGTCTTTATTTCACTCACAGTACCTGCCCTTGATTTCTCGAGTGGACACATTGACACTGACTTCCACAAATCTGAATTAGTGAGTTTATAATACACCATACACTGTAACACTTTTGTACACGCTCCTGGTAAAATATATAAGTTTCAGCTAACAACAAGACACCCGCCTGAATTGAGTGGCGAGCTCACTGTGCCACATATTAATGGACAACTCCTTCTCTCTCGTCCCTTGTAATGTTAAAAGTTCAATTAATAACACACACTTGGCTGACTTGCATAGTGAGCTCAATGTCTAATATATCAAAGAAACGCTCTTGTTCTCACACTCCTTGTAGTTTAAAAAGTTCAGTTAATAACACACATTTGGTTGACTTGAGTAGTGAGCTCAATGTCTAATATATCAAAGAAACGCTCTTGCTCTCATATTCCTTGTAGTTTAAAAAGTTCAGTTAATAACACACATTTGGTTGACGTGAGTAGTGAGCTCAATGTCTAATATATCAAAGAAACGCTCTTGCTCTCATATTCCTTGTAGTTTAAAAAGTTCAGTTAATAACACACATTTGGCTGACGTGAGTAGTGAACTCCATGTCTAACATCTCACTACAACGCTCTGGATCTCGCATTTCTTGCAAAAGTTCAGGTAATAATATCAGCACACTCGCCTGACAGAGTTGCTGTTGATGTCTCCCTCTTTGGAACTCACTGCTTCATTCACATTGGTTGCCACCAGTCCCACCGACAACTGTAGTCACGGTGACACTACTTGTATATTCATGCACTTCCCTTGGTAGCTATTTCACTGGACTGCCTGCAGTAATATCTGCCGATTCGTTACACTTACTTCGGTCACATTCCATTCACACTACTACACAAAACTTATGACTGGTCCCTGTGAAGACAGGAAGGACAACTTGCCACCCACCTTTTCGACCAAACTCTCTCAGTCTACTGTCTTGTGCACTGACAACTCACCAGTCACCTGCGCATTCTCTTAATTTCACAAGATTTTCCTAGCTCACCTGACTGACTCATGTTCACTGCCCTAATCTTCTCTACATGATTTTTCTACCTATTTCTCTATCACTCTCTCCTTACATTTATCCTCTTTGTCTTCCTCTTTACTCATCCGTCTTCTTTCTTTCCTTCTATCCCCCTACTACAATGCAAGAGTAAAACTGTATCCCTAATAAATCTTCCAAAGCACATTTGACCTGGAATAAAAGTCAATGTAAACCTCCACAAGCAATTAAAGCACATGTGGACAGGATAAATAATTAATTATTTTTTATAGTAAAATTGGTGTTTCTTCCATGTTGCTATGTAAATCATAGAACTCATCACAAGATCATACTTTCTTTTTACAGATGTTTACAAATTGCCAGGTCATTGTTCCCTGGCCATGTCTCCGTGGATTTGATCTTTGGCTGGCCAGGTCAGACTTTGAGCATGTGGATGTCTGAACTTGATGAGGTATTATTACCTTTTTAAAAGTTAAATAAGCTGCTGCTCTTATATGAAATCGGTGTCAAAGCTTTACAGATTTTTAAAAATGGTTACTGTTTTACAGTATATTTGGTTTTATTTGGTTAATGTTTCAATTCTCATTTAGTCTAGTTTAGTCAACAGATCCATTCATTACACTATGGACAACTCCATAATGCTCAGATCCCCTCAGCACATTCTTGAGTATGAAGCACACCACCCACACACTAGTGAAAACACTGAAGATGACTTCAGCTGAGATGCACGAACTCTATAGCACCAGCGAAGAGCTTGACCTCCTTAGTCGCCGACATGCATGGGAGGTGACAGTGGCTATATTATATATATTATATTTCCCTGGCAGCCACATGGGGGATATCAATTCTCTCTATTTTTTTTTTTTTTACTTAATCACCTTTAAGTACATTCTTTGTTTGATGCAATATTTCTATTCTGTCTTCTTTATTAAATGATCTCTAATTTCACTCACATGAAAACATTTCTTATCATACTTTATTCCTATTTTTGTTCATCACTCATTCCGAAGACCGAGAAAGAGATGGATAAAGGGAATACTAGAGTCACTAGGAGGAATAACATCAGAAGAGGCCAACAGAAGAGCAAAAAAACCCAGATTGTTTCTCCCCTCGACGCCAACGGCAGCAGAGGAAGGATAGAAGAAGAAGAAGAACTCATTTCAAATTTGTTCTTTTTAAATTGTAAAATGTTCTCTTTCTCTCTCTCTCTCTCTCTCTCTCTCTCTCTCTCTCTCTCCTCTCTCTCTTGCACACACTCATTTTTTTTTATCACAATGTATCTTTTTCCTAGCACTCTAATTTCATGAACACGTACACAAACAATTTGAACATAAAATTAAAAGTGTAATTTTATTTGCTTATGTTATTATTTTTAATTGCAGATAATGCCTCTCTGTGATAACCACATATCTTTATACCAGTTGACTTTAGAAAGGGGAACACAACTTTATAAGCACATTCACGCTGGTACTTTGGTATGGCTTTACTATTTCATTAGTTTTTCTATATTTTATAAAAAATTTTTTTTTATTTACAGTATCCTATATGTATATGTTTTGTTTTTATATATACTTTTATTATTTCCATAAAAATTTATATTTTGTTAAGTTATGAACAAAACGATGTGCTTACCACAAATATAATAATATGTGACAATAAAGGTATGACAAAAACTGATGATTTATCTTGTTATTTGACAACTCATGAGACCTTGTTTCTATATAATGATTACTTTAGTTCTGCCTTCAAGGGTAACTCTGCTAGCACTTTGTGACACAAATTATTACACGATGCGTGGCAGCATGGGGACGGATGCAGGGTTCCCAAAATATTGTAAAAAATGAAAAAAAAATGATATCAAAATTCTGTGTTACTATTGCAGGCTTTTGCTTTTTTAACAAGAAAAAACTATCTGGACTAATAATTTAATGTTCAGTTCATCGTTCTGTGAAGTTTCACCACTGACAATGTTCATTTAGGTTTGAAAAAAAGTTTTAAACAAGTCGCCATCGATTGTGACCGTTGCCAGTAAAAAGTCAGAATAACCTTCATATTTAAACATGATTATGAAAAAAGTATGTGCTGGAGAGAGATTTAAAAATAACATCAATAATAACTGTGTTTCATTTCATTTACATTTCCATGGTGTTTCTACAGCACGTAATTATTTTTAAAAGCATTAATTCTTTTTTTCCAATAACATGCTAGGGATACTAGATAACTAGGTTGGGTTAATTGTGCGCATGCACCAAAATTACAAATCCACTGCTTTCTAAAAATGCCATTATAAATATTGTACTACCAATTTATTTTATATGCTATAAAAGAGAATATTTATGAAAATAGCATAAAACAGTCAAATTAATATAATTAAATTCTGTTTTAACTGCTTGCAGAAGATGTATTTAAAAAAACATTAAGGAACTATATTTTACTGAAGTATAACTATCTTTGATTATCTGTACACTGTGCTAAAATGAGGGACACTACTAAAAGTTCAGTAACAAGGCCCCATGAACTATAAAGTTATATCTATGTAGAAATAAGAGCTAAAAGAGTGCTTTTCAACATAATCTTCATCCCAACATTGTGTTGTCAATGTCAGACTTGAATGGAACCTTCAGTTGTAGAACAATCAAAAAGTTAAAATGCCATTGAAATTAAATTTGTTAGGCATATGATGGAAGCCAACTTGAGTGACAAAGTTAGAAGTCCAGTTTCAGGCTAAACATCGATCGTAAAACAAGAAATTATTACAGCATCTGATCCCTGTTTCTCGTCTTGTATAAATACACTAAAAAAAAAAGTAAAGTACCCCCGTCACGCCAAGTGTTGTATAGGTAATATGGTGTTAGTGACCATAAATTTTACACACCGGCACATGATTTTTGGGGTAATGAGGTCAGTATTACACCCGTGCTGCTTTACTTTCCCAGAAAAAATCCGGTACCCATTAAAGGCTGGGTGAACCCAGAAGCCGTTGGTTGGGATCGAACCCTACCTCTTGTCCTTTGTAGTCCAGTTCACTAATGACTGAGCTATCGCAACTCCATAAACACACTGCTGTGTAGCAAAAATTCAAAGAGTTTGATTTTCAAAATGTTACAATTAAGTGGTAGTAATTTTTACTATGAAACCGTGACAACATAAGTCACAAGTATATGAATCATAATCTAAAGTTAATCAATGTATGACATAACTAAATGATACAAGTATTCTGATGATCTCTCAATAAATGAATGCTTTCAAATGTCAAGAATTGATGTTTTCAACATGAATGGATGATATGTCTAGAAGCATAAAATCTTGAAAATTTAATGTGGATAAAATAACTGTTCATGCAGGGATTCATGGGTGTGAAAGAGTTGATGGACTGGCCTCAAATATGTCTGTAGTAGAAATGATAAAATCAAATCTCTCAATGAGATAGAGTTGCTTGCACAGAACAGAGACAAATGGCGAGATTTGATAAAATATCTTTAGGATGATTGAAAGCTGGTAGAGTAAAAAATTTAGATAAGAGAAAGAGTATCTGGGTCTATGCCTTATGGGCCGGCTACGGCTTGAAAGGTCAATAGATAGATAGATAGAAATGGACTTATTTAAGGGCAATGTTATAAAGTCTTGCAACAATTGTGTGTTGGATATTAATATAGCAATAATTGAGGATGAAGTTTTGAGATCGAAGTATCAGACACGTAGGATTTAAACCTGCAAGGATTAGCTAGTGTGCTGCTGAAACCATCAGTATGCTTACTCTTTGTCATCTTTTTAAGGCAAATAACTGCCTATGAGATATAACCACCTATGAGCTTACCAGAGTTCTGTAATCTCAACTTTAACAACAATGAAGAGTTTACATTTGACTTAAAATATGAATTGGATTCTCAGACACAGGTGTAAGAGATCCAAGGACAGACTGGAAGAACTGGTACTGGTTCAATCCTGATTGATGGCTTCTATGTACACCAGCCTTAAATTAGAGTCTAAATTTGTTACTGACGTAATGCTGACGTTATTCAAAAACGTACACATAAGGGAACTAACATTTTATTTCATTTATGACACAGGCATGATGGGGTTCTTTATTTTTTTTTTCCTCAAAAGAAATTAAAATCCTGCATGGAGCAATTTGATTTTTTTCCAATGCTTCTGATCTTGCTGTAATAAGATATAGTTTATAGTTCTATCAGATTGGGACCTATTTTATCAATAAAATGTAAGTCATTTTTCAGATTGCACGTGAAAGAAAAAATTAATCCTTGAGAGTTAAAAATATAAATACAGAAGCTGTATACCATTGAGATTGTGTTGAGGAAAGATATAGTCTAATGGACACAATCAAGTACAATGATGATAGTAAACACAAGAAATAAGAACTGGAAAAACCTGCTCAAAACAGGAACAAATGTACAAGGTATACTGAAAATCAGTTTTCCACAACGAGTTGAAAAGTTTATGATTAGGATCTATTTAATTATAAATTATATAATTTAAACTCCCATTTGTCTTGATTAGTTTATTTTAAGTGGGTGACTGAGCGGACTAAAGCTGTCATTTTCCAATCAGGTTGTTACACGTCCAATTTATGGTTGGGTCAAGGATTTTTATTCTGTCTTTGGTGATATAAAAACTCTAATCTGTTAAAAATCTGTACACTTCATATCAAGCACACTACACATACAGTCTGCATTTCAACCAATCACTTAATTTACTCACCTTCACTCCTCTGGCAGACCCCAGGAAAGAAATTGTTTTTTTTTTCTATCTTATAAAGTTTATTTAATAATTGCAACATTTTACACAGAAGAATTTTAATGATGAAAGCTATTTAATATATTTCAGACAGCAGTTGATTCCTTGACTATGGAAGAGATGTATTTACAGGCTGTAGAAGTAAGTTTTTTTTGGTATTATTTGGACAAAATTGTTAGAGATTTTGATTTAGCAATAGTATAAGACGTGAAGGTCACTACACGAATCCCAGAAAGCAAAAACTAAGAGAAAAAAATGTCAGATGAACAACCAAGTATGCAAAAAACTTCAGGAGTTATACTTATTCTGCCCTGAGAAGCTATCTGGGACTGAAAACAGTGAAAGGACATCATCAGGTGGCTTAAGATAACTATATTTATAAGGATGAAGAGGAGGAATTTTATTTACCAAGATAATCTTTTGGGTTAATTATCATGAATATCAAGCTTATATTTTAAAACCATAAAATTTAGTTTACAAACAATGACATTTTGAATGTAAATTTATTTTAAATATATGCATAGCTATACATTAGATAACAGCAAATTATGTATTTATAAATCCTTATTTTCTTTCCAAGAGGTATGCAGGAATGAATCCATAATTTCCACCAATGTTAATTTGTATAAGTAATTATCTCTAGAATTACAAGTGGCCACTCACATATATTATTACTTTTAAAATATATTTTATTATGTATGTTCCATCCATTTTTACTTTATTCTCTTCATTTTTGGTCTCTTGTTTGTTTAATTCACTTATGACTGTTGTTTATTACTCTAGACACTTTTCACAAATTAATCTCATAATATTTCACCAAAAAAAAAAAAAACACATAAAATATCAAATTTTCCTTTACATCCAAATAAAGATTTCTTTATAACATAAGAGTTATAAATATATGAATGTGTAACAAGAAATTTGTATTTTCTGTTTTCACTTCTCATAAGATTTATATGTTCATTGTCCTATTTTCTTTAACTGCAGATGTTAGCATACAGAGGCTATGAAAGATATGAAGTGTCGAACTTTGCGAGACAGGTAAACATTTTATCTCAGTTGTCAGACAATTATATTTGTCTCAGTAATGACTTGCAGATCTGCGAAAGATTTAATAACAGCGAATGACAGGTAGTAGGTATTTTAAGTTAAAGTTGCTTTTTTTAAATATTTTTTTTTATCTCAAGGTAACTTAAGAAATATGCTAATTTCAAACCCCAATTTCAAGTTGAGACTTGCTTCAGAGTAGAGTAGAGTGGGGTGGGGTGGGTGGAGTGCAGTGGAGTGTATGAGAGGAGAGTAGACCAGAATAACTGATTCAAACAATTTATTAGCTTTTTCCAACTTCCACATGAAATGAATGTAAAAGGTAGATAACCTACTTTCTTCTTGTCTGTGGGGGTCTAGTGTTCTAGGGTTCTTCTTGTCTGTGGGGGTCTAGTGTTCTAGGGTTCTTCTTGTCTGTGGGGGTCTAGTGTTCTAGGGTTCTTCTTGTCTGTGGGGGTCTAGTGTTCTAGGGTTCTTCTTGTCTGTGGGGGTCTAGTGTTCTAGGGTTCTTCTTGTCTGTGGGGGTCTAGTGTTCTAGGGTTCTTCTTGTCTGTGGGGGTCTAGTGTTCTAGGGTTCTTCTTGTCTGTGGGGGTCTAGTGTTCTAGGGTTCTTCTTGTCTGTGGGGGTCTAGTGTTCTAGGGTTCTTCTTGTCTGTAGGAAAACCACCCAACTAGGCTATTGACGTTCTGACAACCTGTGTTCAATTCCCCCTGGAAGCAGTGTTAGTTGTACTCATGGTTGGAGAAAAAAAAACTCACGCAGTCAACCCATCCGCTGACAGAAATGGGTACCAGGGTAGTACTCTGGGAGGGCCTTGCATTGTGAATTTTGATGCTTAAAGTGACACTATCCAGAAGTCTCTGAACACTTATGGATAGGTGGCCGAGCACATATGGGTGAAAACTCATGTGCTAAGACTCAGATTAAAGTCTCATACTTTACTTTTACTTTATTGTCTGTACAAATTTCATGGTCATGTGGCTATTCAGGCCTTGATCACCATGAGAGAAGAAAAGAATTTAGCCACTCTCTACAACCATATATGTTGTAAGAGGTGACTAAGGAGGTTTTGGGATCAAGGTCTTGGTCGGTGCTACAGAGTTCAAGAAAGCATCTGAACTGAAGCCATTTTCAATGCTTTTACTAGTGTGTGAAGGGCATGCTTCATACAGAGGAAGGTGCTGAAGAGGGGATCTGAGCATTATGAAATTGTCCATTGTGAAATGAAGATGATCTTTCAAGTAAACTAAACTAAACTATAAACTTCAAATGTATGCACTTATAGTATTAAAATTAGTTTTCATTTCAACCCACTATGTTGATCTTCCAACTGCTGTTCAGTGGATAACAATCTTTAATCACTGGAAGTGAAACTTTTGTATCTTTTATAACTGATGTTAGTGTAGTGTAAGTTGTGCTATCTTAAGTTAACCATGAAATAAAATAAAAACAGCGGACTTGTTTACAAAATATTGATTATCAGAGAATCATGTTTTTATCTTTAAACTTTAGGTTACTAAGGTTTTTAACATTGTCCATGACTGACTAGTAAACCTCTTCTTTCTTATTCTATCCAGACTGAATAATTATCTACATATTCAGTTATTATAATCTGCATAAGGTCTATATAACTAATTCTGCCTTGATCTCGGTGTTGTCAGCATACTAGGTGGTAACATAATCTCGCCAGTTCTTTTTCTCATCTCTCTAAAATGCACCCATTACCTATGTTGTATGGTGAGCTTCTGTCTATCTCAAAAAAAAAAAACTGGTTTTCAGTTATAATCACCTGACCAACCCTGGATACAACTTGCATAAGATATCCTTGAACTGTCGGCTGACAACTATTTCCTGTGTCTTAAATCTGCAAAGTTATTTTCCTCTTTCTGTGTAGTCCCCCAGCTTCTATTTTTATCCATACTAAATTAAACTCTGGTACACATTTTTTTGGGCACATCATGAGAAGAGGAAAGTTGGAATACTTGGTTACAACTGGCAAAATAAAAGGAAAGAGAGATCACGCATGACAAAGAGAGAAAATACTGGATAGCTTGGTGTCATGGCATGGAAAACAGTCAACAACAGAACTCATACGATGCACTGGATAGAAGATTGTGGAAGGACATGATCGCCTGCGCCAACTGGTATGGCACATGATGATGATGACACATAAGAGTGGGAAAGATGCTCTCTACACTTTCAAATAATAGCCAAATCAGCAAGAAATGATAGCTAAGCTATGCATGACATTTTTTATTAATTACCATTTTCTTTACCTCATTAATTAAAGGTTTTTTATTATAACTTTGTGGAGTCTTGATGGTCTAGAGGTAAGATGTAGGCCTCTTGACAAAAAGGTCTCAGGTTTGAACCCTACCATTCTGTGCATTTCTCTTTGAATCTGTAATTTCTTCACAGCGTTTATCCTACACCCAGGCTCTGGGTATTAATGTCCAAAGTCTAGTCCTCTCAGATAATAGTTAAAAACATGACATCCCATGTGCATTTATGAACATTAAAAAACCCTTGGCAATTAAAATTTGAAAAAAAATAAGACAATCAGTAACTGTCTGGATAAAATTATTAGGAAAAAATCTAGCCAAAACACCAGACTCTCAAGAATAAAATGATAAGTACCTCTGAAGTCAGAGGATATCTGCTGGTATTGCAAGGGACACTGCTTACATTGAGGGCACTCTAGAATGATGAGGATGCCAATGTGTAAAAGGAAGAAAACAAACAGGTATTTACACTAAATGTATGCCCATAAAGAAAAGAGAAGCCCGCAAGCCTACAGGGGCTTCACCAGAGCTAAGCTTGTGAACACAAAAAAAACATTAGTACTTCTGATCTTTTCTGTTTAAATTTCCTAGGGGTGCTACAGCCAGCATAATCTGTCATACTGGACAGGACATCAGTACATCGGCATTGGACCAGGTAAACTTTCATTTACTAATTCACTACATAATTATTTTTGACCCTAGACAAATTATTTATTTTACACCCCCCCCCCCCAAATGTTCAGACATAAATTAATTAAATCAAAATATTATATTCAAATGTGATTAAAGTATAACTTATTATTATTATGTTTATGAAATTAGATGCAAATTTGTGTTAGTATGTATTGAATAATGTATAACTCTGTGGAGGTCTACATGGGTATTCATAGGTTCATGATTTTTGTGTTATATTTTCACCTTAGTTAACCACCAGCATCATCAAAGATTTGTTTGATGGTGCCTCTTGTGCAGTTTCCACAGTTTAGGTTGGACTGAGTGATTGGTTCCAGATTGAAACTAGGGTGAAATGGGGATCTATTTTTATTATTCTTAATGCAGAAATGCTATACGGGTAACAATGTCATTGAACGGACATTTGGGTCTCAATTAGAGGACCTTGATTTTGCAAACAACAGTTCTTATCTGCATGATGATATACAGTGCAAAATATAGTAATGTGAATACAGTGCAAAAAAAAATAAGTGCCAGGTCATCAATGACTAATAGAATATGAGATCAGCCAAGAAAAGACAAAGGATGAGGATTAAAATTTGTCCAGAAGAACAAATATACATGAAAAGAAAAGCAGTGAAAAAAGTAGATCACTTTGAATTTCTCACTTGTTGCATAGATCAAGAAAAAGACACAAAGAAGGAAGTTAGAATAAAAAAATTGCAAAACAGCAATGACTCTCAAAAACCTTGATAAAATATGGAAATCAAAATCATTAAGCACAAAAACAGAGCTGAAGATTTTCAAATAAAATGTATTATTCACCTTACAAATGCATATGATGGCTGAAAAACAACTGAAGAAAGAAACAATTAATTAGATGCATTTGAAAACAAACGTCTCAGGAAAAACTTCACATACCATGGAATGAATTCAAGAATGGTGCAGAAGTTAGTGAAATATTTGTGCATCCATCAACTATAATCAAGTAAAGATGATAGTCATATGTTGGCTATGTGATGGGGAGAGATAACAAAAGAATTTACAGGCAAACTCTCAAATGGGAAACAGAGGCCAAAAAAAGAGGCCAATTTGGAGAAACACTGAGAAGTACACTGAGGCAGGAGGCAACAACATCAGGCATCAGCTACCTGGGACTGACGCAAAACAGGGATGTGTGGTGAGATACATTGCAGGTATTGTGCAAGAACTAACACTTAAAATTCTTCTTAGCCGTAACCCATTAAGTGGGCATGGATGTGTGTAACCCATTAAGTGGGCATGGACGTGTGTAACCCATTAAGTGGGCATGGACGTGTGTAACCCATTAAGTGGGCATGGATGTGTGTAACCCATTAAGTGGGCATGGATGTGTGTAACCCATTAAGTGGGCATGGATGTGTGTAACCCATTAAGTGGGCATGGATGTGTGTAACCCATTAAGTGGGCATGGATGTGTGTAACCCATTAAGTGGGCATGGATGTGTGTAACCCATTAAGTGGGCATGGATGTGTGTAACCCATTAAGTGGGCATGGATGTGTGTAACCCATTAAGTGGGCATGGATGTGTGTAACCCATTAAGTGGGCATGGATGTGTTGTGTCGCTAGGTTACAGCAAAGCCGCCATATTTGCACCTTTAGGCCTGACATCTATTTTCAGCATGGATAGATTTGCTTAAGTCTTTCAGTTCATAATGTTTTTGTCAATGAAAAGAAAGAGATTTCAGAAACAACATTTTTCATGGACCTTAAGGTTTTAAATATTTTATACATTCTTTATCTTTATCTAACATGTAACATTTAAAAAAAAAATTTTAGAAAGTATAAACGTAGACAGCAAAGATCTAAGAATAATAAAGAACATGTACTGGCAACAAACAGTGGCCATAAGAACTGGAAACTAGTTGGGAATTTTTCAACAAATAAAACAGGGTGTTAGACAAGGTTGTGTGCTGTCACCAGATTTGTTTAATATTTATAGTGAGATTATTTTAAGATCCATAAGGGGCATGCCTGGAATAACATTTGGAGGTCATAATATAAATAATCTAAGGTATGCTGATGATACAGTCTTAATCGCTAAGAGTGAAAATGAGTTACAAGAAATGTTGGACATTATAGTGAAAGAAAGCAAAAATAAAGGACTCAGCCTTAATAGGTAAAAGACAGAAGTAATGGTAACACAAAGAAAAAGATATCACCTCAGTGCAAAATAAAGACAAGTGGAACAATATTAAAACAGGTAAATGAATTTAAATATTTGGGAACTTTGTTAACCTCAGACGGAAGATGTATAAAAGAGGTGAGATGCAGAATGGCTCAGGCAAAAGCAGCTTTCCAAAATGAGGAAGATACTATGCAATCCATTTTTGACAATAGAAACAAGAAAAAGAGTTCATAAATGTTATGTAGAGCCAGTCTTAACATATGGATGTGAATCTTTTTTTTTTAAATATAAAAAATGAAAACAAAATTGATACCATAATTGCCAAGTTAAAAGAGTAAAGTACCCCCATCGCGCCAAGTGGCGTTTAGGGAATATGATGTTAGTGACCATAAATTTTACAGACCTTCGGCACATGATTTTTGGGGCAATGTGGTTGGTATTAGGCCCGCACTGCTTTACTTTCCCAGAAAAATCCGGTACCCATTTAAGGCTGGGTGAACCCGGAAGCCATCGGTTGGGATCAAACCCTACCCCTTGTCTTTTGTTGTCCAGTTCACTTAACCACTGAGCTATTGCGGCTCCCTAATTGCTAACTTACCATTGTAAATGTCAGGTCAAAGTTATCCAATATGAGTTATTTTATGAAGAAAAAACAATCAGCAATATATCTTCCGGTAGTCTTAAAAGTTCTATTGATGTAGCACAAAAATAACTTACCTTTGTCATCAACAGTCATGATGTATTGATTTCCTCTTCACTGTAATCTTATTGATTACACATATCCATCATGAGACTTTTTTTTTTTTTTTCTAAATCCAGATAGAATTCACTGTAAATAACCACTCACATTGTTGCATAGATATTATCACTATTCAGAACATTTTAAAGTTAATTTACTGACATTTTCAGCCATCATCAGTTGAATTCTAGCATTAAAATCAATACTAATCACTGCAATCCAATCAGATTCACACTTCTTCTTCTTCTACCTTTTTAGCTCCCAGTGGAGCATAGGTCTTCAACAAACATTTTCCAAGTCATTCTGTTTTTTGCCATTCTTTTAAGATCATTCCATGTCTTCCCCATCATCTTCATCTCTGCTTCTATCTGTCTTCTCCAAGAATTCCTTGGTCTTCCTCTTCATACTCTTTTACACAAATTCTTTGTAAACACCATGTGTAGAAGGAGGAAGGAACTCTCCAGTAAAGAATGTTTACAAGAAACTATAAATGTAAAAGAAGAAATAGTTTATATGAGTTAAATTAAGAATGGTGCACGGTGACGCAGGGTACATAAAAATGGCCTTGGCTGAAATGAGCATGACGCAGGGACGCATGATGCACAGAGTTCATAAGAGAAAGAACTGTTGATTACAGGAGTTTAGTCTAGGTGGTGATTCCATTGATATTGAATCTTAGTTCAAGACTGTAGTTCTGATGTGTGCTAATAGTTATACAACAGAGAGTAGTTTTTAGTTCATGAGAAGATTCCCCTCAAGAGTTTTAGTCAAGACTAGATTAGATTGTTTTCAAGATGACAAATTGGATTTTGTGCATGAACTTAAGAGATATTTCTGGAGAGAAAATACACAGAAATTAGAATATCATGTAAGTGATTTTGTGATAGCCAAAGAAGTTGTACTGATTTTATTACAGAACTTGGAGATTGTCATACCATAGACATTATAAAAGCAACACTTGTGATATTGAGTATGATACACTAAAAGGTGGTCATATCAAATATTTTTGTGTAGTGGGAGATTTTTACATTTGATAAAGATATTAACCATATGAGTTTATAAAGTGTAAAGAAAGAATTGTGTTTATAATAATTATTGTAGCATAATCAAGACTATGACTTCAAAATCATCATCTGGATTGTTGAGGACTTGTGTTACTGTGGACTTTGTTGTAATTTCTGTGCTGTTATAACCATTTGCATTGATTTCATACTTAATGTGCATGTGTGTGGGTCACGAACACTTACAGACTATACTTACTGAATCAGACAAAATAACTAAAGCATAAACATTCTGACAGTCAAAAAAGAAGGGGCATCCACTTCTCTAGATGTTGCCTAATTCTTGATATATAAACCAATATATATATATATATATATATATATATATATATATATATCTATCTATCTATCTATTGACCTTTCGAGCCGTAACCGGCCCATAGGGCGTAGACCAAGATACACCTTCTCCTATATGAATTTTTGTTCTAGCAGTTTTCTTTTAAAGATATTTTATCAAATCTCGCCATCTGTCTCTGTTCTGTGCAAGCAGTTCTATCTCATTGAGGGAGCCGATTCCTGCTGCTCTTGCCTCTCTCATCAATGTTCTTCTCAGTGTCTCCCTGGGTCTTCCTCTTTTTCTTTTACCTGTTGTTTCCCATATGAGGGCTTGCTTTGCTATTCGATTATTATCTCTTCTCATCACATGTCCAACGTATGACCATCGTCTTTTCTTTATTACTGAAGATATTAGTGGTTGATTGGCGATTTCTCTAATTTCCTCGTTTGTTTTGAATTCGTATATATATATATATATATATATATATATATATATATATATATTGTGCTTCAGATATATATATATATATATATATATATATATATATATATATATATTGTGCTTCAGATGCTGGTTTTCCTCAGGTGCTCATGGCCGGTTCAAGCCTGTTAATAAAGATCTTAGAGAAGCTAGAATCCAGACTCTTGAGCCAAACGATTGGATGTGGGAAATAGAACACTTTGGACATGCTACCCGCAAGTCATCTCCCTTGAATGTCTTGCAACAGTAAGCTTTTTTGTACATTATAAAAAAAATAACAAAGATAGGGATTATAATTAATCTCAGTTAAGTTCAGCCCGTTATAGTAAAGTACAAAAAGTAAAGTACCCCACGCCAAGTGGCGTATAGGGAATATGGTGTTAGTGACCATAAATTTTACAGACCTTCAGCACATGATTTTTGGGGTAATGTGGTCGGTATTACGCTCATGCCTCAGCCCGTTATAGTGACTATAATATATCTACTGTTTTTTTTTAAATATTTCAACTTAATTTATTTTCCTACCTTTGGTGTGATAAAGGTTTATGAACTGATGCCATTTGAAGATCGCTGCCCATCTATTGACTCTATCTGTCAATTACATCGTCTACCCATCTCTGTACCTCATAAAAAGTGCCTTAAGATATGGGGTTTTAATTCATTCATAATCAGAGCTTTGCTCCAATCACTTAAGGTAGTTTTGGAGACTGAACAAAAGAGCAGGTAATTCTCTTGCATTTGTTGTCTTCTATATCTTAATCCCATTTATGAATTCTGTTGTGCTGGTTCTTAATTCTGTTCGACCATGTTATCTTCTATATCTTAATATCATTTATGAATTCTGTTGTGCTGTTTCTTAATTCTGTTCGACCATGTTATCTTCTATATCTTAATCCCATTTATGAATTCTGTTGTGCTGTTTCTTAGATCTGTTCGACCATGTTATCTTCTGCCAGTTTTCCTAGTGTTTTTTGTCACCACTGGCAAAGTCTCTCAGGGATGTCTTGTAAACATATCAGTGTCTCTATTTGTCTCTCCTGACAATGGGACATTTCTCTTCTATAAGCTCCCTAATTTGAGAATGCATTGAATTCTGTACTGCTGTGGATTTTTGTGGCTCTTTAACCAACATCAAAGATATTTGCATTTTTTTTTCCTTTTTTTTAAATGCGTTTTTTAATTTTTAATTTTGGAGGACTGGTTGGTCTCGAGGCAAGATGCCAGCCTCAAGACAGAGAGGTTGTGGGATCAATTCCTGGGTGCAATTGGGATTTTTATTTATGATTACTCTCTGTAGCAACCACCCCTGGTCTCAGCAGCGAGGCCCGGCTTGAAATGTCAATTACTGATCGACGGAAAAAATATGAGTACCTCCGAAGACGGAGTTACCTGCCTGTGCGGCGAGGGACTCCTGTGCACACAGCAGCCAGGGAAAAATGGATTAACACGCAAAAATTCAGTTCCTACTCTCTAGGGACTTCGTCAGCTGGTGAACGAAAAAAAAAGTTGTTCATTTGTAACAAAGAAATAGTATTGGTCTATGAGGCTGATTAGACAATTTATAACAATCTTTATTTCATTAACTCTTTCTGTACGTTTTGCCACACTGTGTGCCATGCTGATTTTGGCCGTGTGCGTTCGCCTCATAGTGCACCACTTTCTATTTGATTAGTGTGAACTGTCATCAAACCATATTCTTTTTACTTGTCTTTTATCATCTTGGTATTAGTGAAATATAATTCCTTGTTCAATTATCTAAAAGTTCATATATAATATGTTATATGTTAGATAAATATAAATATGTACATTAATTCTTAAAACCGTGACAAATTTTGTTTCTGAAATCTCTTCAATGTATGCACAATCAGTTAAATGAATTAACAGGAAGAAAAGAAGTCAAAGTTTCAGGATGTGTGAAATCAAAGGAAGGAAATATAATAATGGGACAGGAGAAGACAATGGAAAGATGGACAGAATATATCAGTCAACTCTATGATGATGAAAGACCAGAATTAAACAATTCACATGAAGACACAGGACCACCAATAATGCAGAGTGAAGTGGAGGACGCAATTCAACACATGAAAAGAGGCAAAGCTCCAGGTCCTGACAATATAACAATCAAAAAGATAAATGCATTAGGAGAGCTGGGAGTACAAGTCATAACAAAATTAATCAATGACATATATAACACTGGACACATACCTGAAGATCTACTAAAATCTATCTTTGTAGCCATACCGAAGAAGTCAGGAGCCACTGATTGTGAAGACCATCGCACTATTAGTCTCATGAGCCATATGACTAAAATATTACTAAGAATAGTCATGAGACATGTAAGGAACAAAATAAACCAGAAATAAGTGAGGAACAATGTGGATTTGTGGAAGGAAAGGGTACCAATAATGCAATATACATCTTAAGAACATTGATAGAAAGATCTATAGAGGTAAAGAAAGATCTATATATGTGTTTTATAGACTACACAAAAGCATTTGACAAAGTAAAGCATGTGGAAATAATCAATATGCTTGAGAAATTAAACATTGATGGCAAGGATCTGCGAATCATAAAAAACATGTACTGGCAACAAACAGCAGCTATACGAATTAACAACCAAATAGGACAGTTCCAATATATAAAACAAGGAGTCAGACAAGGCTGTGTTCTGTCACCGGATTTGTTTTCGCTTTACAGCGAATATATTATGAGATCAATAGTAGACAAAAAAGGAATTGAAGTCAACGGTCACAACATAAATAATTTGCGATATGCGGATGACACAGTCTTAATAGCAGAGACAGAGAACGAACTACAAGAAATGATAGACATAATAGTAAAAGAAAGCAACAAGAAAGGTCTCAGTCTGAATAGTAAGAAAACAGATGTAATGGTTATATCGAAGAAACAATCATCACCATCATGCAGCATAAAAATAAACGAGACAAATCTGAAACAAGTGCAACGTTTCAAATACTTGGGCACAATAATAACATCAGATGGGAGATGCACCACAGAAATAAAAAGCAGAATAGCTCAGGCCAAAATAGCATTTCAGAAAATGAAAAATATCTTATGCAACAAATCTATGTCAATAGAAATGAGAAAGAGAGTTCATCTGTGTTATATAGAACCAATTCTGACCTATGGAAGCGAATCATGGACAGTAGACAAACAAATGAAAAGACGATTAGAGGCCACAGAGATGGGATTTCTCAGAAGAATGTTGAAAGTTCCCTGGACAGCTAAAAAGACCAATGAGAAAGTTCTCAAAGAGGCCAACACAAAAAGGGAGCTCTTAAAAAACATCAGAAAGAAACAATCAACATTTTTCTGGCACATCATGAGAAGCGGAAAGTTGGAATACTTGGTTGCAACTGGCAAAATAAAAGGAAAGAGAGATCGTGGATGACAAAGAGAGAAAATACTGGATAGCTTGGTGTCATGGCATGGAAAACAGTCAACAGCAGAACTGATATGATGCAATGTAGATAGAAGATTGTGGAGGGACATGATCGCCTACACCAACCTGTATGGCACATGGTGATGATGAAATCTCTTCCATTGCATTGATAAAAAGCTTCCATACAGAAAGAGTTAACTCTTTCTGTACATTTCTCCACACTGTGTGCCATGCCGATTTCAGCAGGGTATGTTTTGCTGCATAGTGCACCACTGATAAAAAGCCACCGTACGGAAAGAGTTAACCTTGGAAACCATTTCCCAAAGGCGTTTGGTGTATATTATTGTTCTGGTGTTGTAATTAAATCATGTCTCATAATAAGAGACCTACATTTACAACTGTTATTTGATGTTATTAATTAAAACTTTAGTTTTTTTAATCAGTATTTGAGCCAATGAAGATTTGTCAAAATAACATACAGAATAATTTGTTTAATTTTTTGCTACAGATTGGAAGAATTGCTGATTGTTGGTCTTCGAATCAAACAAGGAATTACTAATGAAGTGAGTACTTAATTCTTCTTCATCTTCTTCTTTCCTTCCTCATTTGCCTTTCAGCGCCGAGGGGAGATATAATTTGCAGTCTTTTGCTCTTTTGTTTGCTTTTGCTGCTGTTATGTGTCCTAGTGCTTCTAATATTCCATCGATCCATCTTTTTTTGGTCGACCCTTGGGTCTGGTATTTTCACAACGTTTATTGAGGGCTTATTGTATTGTTTTGATCACTCTGCCTTGTCATATGGCCAAACCATTTTATCTGTTGTTTCTTTATATATTATATGGCGGGGACTATTCCTAGCTTTTTTCTCAGTTCTTCATTTCTGATCTTGTCTGTCAGGCTGTTTCCCTTCATTCATCTAACACATTTCATCTTAGTAGAGGTTATTTTTCATATTGTTCATGCATCTAGGGTCCAGGACTGGTATTGGTAGCACAACGTTGGGATGAAGATTGTATTGTACAGTGCCCGTTTTGTCTCTAGAGTAATTTCCTTGTTGGACAATAGTGGTGATAGCTATCCAATGATTTAAAAAGCTTTGATGCATCATGAGTCTATCTCTGCTGTTTACTTTTAATTGATTGTATTAAACTTTTGCAAGAAGTTATTTTTAAATATGTTTGTGCGCTAATGCTGATTCTTATTCTTTCTGTGGTCATAAACAAACTGTCAGTAACATTAGTCCTTGTGATTTCTTGTAAAGCAACAACCAAAACCTTTCCATCTTACGTTTTGTTTATAGTCATACTTCAGCCTTTACTTAGTTTGTCTTTAAACTGTCTTTCTTTTGCTCTTCCAGCAAAGTTCATTGTATGTCAGCATTAAATAAATTTTTCAAATGCCAGGATCAAACCTGTAAAGAGTTTCTACAACCAGAGCTAGCAATTAGCTCAAGTTCCATCAATCCAGAATCATGTCTGTAATCAATCTTTCTTGAAACTAAAAAAAAAAAACTTAAAAGATAATAAAAATGGTTGACACCGTTATTCTCCTCAGTTGTGTCATCAAACTGATGAAAAAATATTATCCTTAGGAGACTTGTATGATTCCTGAAACCCATCTCACATCTTGCCTCAAGATAAAAACACACAGGATATAGATAGCATAGAAGCACAGAAGATCAACAAGTTTACTTAATATAGGTCATAGAAATTGCTTTTAAAAAGAAAAAAAAAAGAAGAAAATTGCAGAAATATTCTTTTCTTTCTTTCTCTCTATCCCACTTGAGCCTTTAATACAGTATGGAAAGGAGTCCTGGTGCTGATAGTCCTGAAAAAGGCATTAACATTGTTTATGATTCAGAAACTAAGCTCTAGAGAAATCCGGATGTAGGTACACACAGACTGCTCTGCAACAAGGGCTCCTTTATTAACATACCTCTTTGGAGACACAGAAGGAGTTTTCTTTCAGTCAGAGAAACAAGTTAAAACCTTAGATTCAACAAGATGAACACAGTTTATGGTGATTGTCTAGAGCTAGCTGTCACCATACACTGTGTTCACCTCGTTCCCTGCACAGCTTTACCGGAGCACTGCAATTATTTGCCTGTTCCTTAAAAAACTTAGTGCAGATACAGTGATACTCCACTTGGCCATATTCTAGATTCAAAATCACTGTTTTATTTCAGAAGTCAATTGTCATAACTGCCACATTTTTGTGAAATTCTTCTTCTCAGCATTCAAGTGATCATTGAAACTTGACTCTATCTTGTTTCATGATGAAGGGGTAAGAACAACATCATGACACATGATGAGCTGTCACATGGTTAGTGCTCGTATATGTATGTGTGTCCTGATTTTTCCCCTAAGCCTGCACCATGGCCGACACACTGCATCTTCGGCAGGATTGATGTGGTATGCTGAGTCATAAATAATATTCACTGAAGAATTTTCCAACTATAAGACTCCAACTGCTTCATTTATTCAGTCAGGTATCATCTGTTCCAGAAGCTACACTGTTTGTAACTTCCTACTTCCTTTATACACTTCCTGCAATGATAAACATGTAAACAATGTAACACAATATTAGAACTTCAGTCATTGATAAATTACAGTAAATTGCATTCATTGACTCAATAGACTCAATAATTCATTACTAAAAAAATGGATATGAATACTTCATCTCTGGTGTACATTTCATGTGGGGTGGCCATCTTTACATTGCTACTTTGATAATATATTTTTCTTGTGTACACTTTTCTGATGAATCCATGAAGGTTATGCTGCCTGCAACGACCATTACAGCAACTCAGAAGTGTGCATCATAAGTTGCGCACCTTTTTTCATAATGTGACACATTTATTAGAACACTCTGAGTGATCAGGATGAACTCTTTTGTTGGTTTCTAGAATGGGGGCTGAGCAGATTTTGGAATGCCCCACTTGCCGTGATGCCAATCCGTTCTACAGACCAAGGCTTTCCTGCCATCCATAAGATATTCTGTTTGTTATTGGTAAAAATATACCAACCTAAGAGACAATAACACTATGTTTCAAATGTTTATTCACAATTTAGTTTTTTCTTAACTGTATTAGGAAACAGTTATTTGTGCTTTCAATTAATTAATCGTTCAGTAAATATGTTATTTACACAAATCGTTATTTTCTAGGTTTGGTCAAGGATATGTCCAGAGAAGAGTTTGAAGGAAATATTTTTGCCATCCTCATATGTGAAATCTTTGGTTGATAGTGGTCTTCTTATATTTGATGACAGTCATTTTTCAGGGTAGGACTAATTTAAATTGAGTACATGTTTTTAATTCATTATTACGTGTGTGTTTAATGAAAAATTTCGATTGTATGTTCTGTAGGGATTTTTTTCTTATGAAAATTGTTTTGGTGTTATTTATGTCTTTAAAAATAAAGTTCTTTTGTGTAATTATTTATACTGTGGCATCACTTGAGCATCTCTGATAATATAGAAAATAAATTATGAAGAAGACGTTTTTAAAACAGATTCAGGATATATCCAAGAAAAATATTACACATCTAAAAATACATTTTTGAATATAACCTTAATCAGAGAACATGCCCCCATAGTTGACTTATCCACTTTGCACTAAATTGTCAATCATGATTACAGTCATATATCTGTGAACAAACTTGAATGTCTGGTTACTTTGTCCTGCCATTTGATGTTCATAATCTTTCTAAGACAACGTACAAGAAAGCTGTTTAACCTTTTCTCCTGCCCTGAATAGGAAGTCAAAGTTTCTGAATCGTATAGAAAGAAGTGTACTAAGCACACAACTTTAGGAAATTTGAATCTTAGTTATGTGTGTTGTACTTTTTTCTGCAGCTGGCGAAGAGTAAAAATCATATCGGGGTTGACCGTCCAGCTCTAAACCCTCACTGGGACTCAGGAAGGATATGTTCAAGCATCAAAACTCAGATGTGAGGCGACATTCCTCACCTTCCCAGGGCAATACCCTGGTACCCATTTCTGCCAACGGCTGGGTTGACCGTGGGGGTATTTTTTTTTCTAATCACAAGTACAATTCACACTGCTCCCAGCGGGAATCGAACATGGGTTGTCTGAACGTCAGTAGTCCAGTCGGGTGGTTTTCCCAACTAGGCTACCGAGGCTCCATATCAGGAGGGATATACACCTATAGTTGTTACAATCGCCCTTGTCCCCTTTATTTTTGTATAATGTTACAATCTTTGCATCTTTCATGTCCTGGGGTATATCTTCACTTCTCAAGAATTGGACAAGGAGTTTGTAGAGGTGAGGCAGGTTGGAAATTACATTTCTGTTTGCTTGCTATGCCTGGGCCAATAATATGGAGATAGTGCTTTGCTCAAAATGCACTACCCCTCTCGCGGCTCCTCTTTAATGCATTCCGAAAGAGCGTGTGATATGATGAGGAATAACATTAAATAGGCTTTTTGAAGATTTGTACTCCATGAGAAGTTGAAAGTTTGACTAGTTTTGTAATGATAATGATTAACTCTTTCTATATGTTCCGAAACAACCTGCACCATTATCAATTTAACTTGTATAAACATATTTGTATTTTTACATTTATTGTCTCTTCTAAATATTCTTTACTGGAGAGCTCCTTCTATATGTGGTGTCTACAAAGTAATTGTGTAAAAGAATGATTTTTTATTTGGATTAGCAGTGTTTATTATGATAAAAAGCTGATAGAAATTATATTGATTAGTATTGATTTTAATACTGGAATTAAATTCATGACAGCTGAAAAAGTCAGTAAATTAAACTCTTGTAATGTTTCGAATAATGATAATATTTAAACAACGATGGGAGCAGTTATTAAAGTGATTTTGATCTGGATTTAGAAAAAAAAATAGTCTCCTCATGTTGGATACTTGTAATCAATAAATCAATAAGATTACAGTGTAGAGGAAATCAATACATTGTGATTGTTGATGACAAAAGTTATTTTTGTTATATCAAGGTTGCTTGAAGACATATTGCTAATTTTTTCCCCCACAAAATAATTCATATTGGATTACTTTGACTTGATACTTATGATGATAAGTTGACAATTATAGTCTCGATTTTAAATTTTTTAATTTTTTTATTGTCATTTATCCGCCATTTTTTTTTCTACATGCCTAGTTTTTCTGTCTACAAGTCTTGTAGTATCTTTCTACCTGTGAAATCTAATTCCTTATTCAGTTATCGACAAAGTCATTTACAATATGTTATGTGTGAGATAAAGATAAAGAATGTAGATTGATGTTTAAAACCATAAGGTCCATGAAAAATTGTGTCACTGAAATCTCTTCGGTTGCACTGAATTGATAAAAACCTTACATACTGAAAAGAGTTAACTTCAAGGTATCACAAAATATATTTGTTTAAATGAGAATATTATTTTGTTTATCATTTCACCATATTTTACAGGGGACTTAGAGCAACACATAGAGGAATAAATGTGATTGACAGTATATTGCCAGCTCTTATGAATTGTCTAGCAGAGAGCTACAAGTCTTCCAGCGATGTAGCAGTTTTATATACAAAAAAATGATCCAGCTTGTTTTAATGTTGTTCTTTATATCATACTTAGACTTTTCATCTAAAAAAATAGGTATCAGGTTCACTTAGCTGAGGAAGGCAAAACTAGAGATGTCCCCCACAGGTCCCCTTTGAAATTTCCACTGTCATTTAAATAATAATAGCCATTTTTTTTTGGGTAATTGCCTTGGGATTCCTCATAAAGAAAAAGGGCACCATGAACTAAGACAGTAAATTCTTATGTGATCAGAAAATGTTTAGAGCCACATAGAACACTTGAAAGAGCATGAACAAGACCACCCAAACCTTGAAAAGCTAAGCAATTTTAACATTTTTACTACCTGAAATATAATGTGTGAAATAAAGGCAGGACTTGATATTTATTTTGCTGTTTGTTTTAATAAAAGTTAAAACTGTAAAATATAGATCAAATGTTATATGTTGTGCATGAAAGTGTATGTGCTGTAAATTAATCATGAATGGTTTGTCAAGAACATGTACACTGAAGAACATTGTTGTGACTAATGAAAATGGAGACTCCTGACAATGTAATATTTTTAAAAGCAAGTGGACAACAGCAGTGGTTACAGTATGGTAGATTTCATGTGAGAATATATATTCTGTTTCTTTCATTTGGCTAGATTAATCTTATAGATACTGCATTTGACAGAATATTTGTGAAACAAAATTCTTATTTTAGAAATAAAATAGATCTATAAAGTTAAGGGCTTTTGTTGTGTTTCTTTTTTGTAAAGCTGTCACCATACCTTGTACGAGTGTGCGTTACACTCTACTACTCACACCTGCTACCAGCTTTATGCTACCTTGAAATATAATACCATAAAAAAAAACCAT
This sequence comes from Megaustenia siamemsis, assembly GCA_032433765.1. Lineage (NCBI taxonomy): Eukaryota > Metazoa > Mollusca > Gastropoda > Stylommatophora > Ariophantidae > Megaustenia > Megaustenia siamemsis. The sequence continues at coordinate 95,386,459 of JAVIAB010000073.1, forward strand.
GGAGGTAAAGTGGCTAGTGAACTTATTTGCTGATCAGGGGGTCTGGGTTTATATTTCCAGTTGTGAATATATATTTTTTTTTTCAAAATAGTCAGCGAGCAACTTCCCAATTCATGTTCTTGCCCATCCATGATGAAACAGGACAAAGAGTCAATTACGCATGATCACAAAACTTGAGCGCTGAAGACACAGAGGGTTCAGGAGATATGGGCATAGAAGTATTGCATTGTGGGTAGCAGCAGAGCTGGGATATTTATGTCTCCAGGCCCAATACATCTGACTTCAGCATAGCATTTTAGTCTGTTTCCAGGAGCACCAATAAGAGGTGGCGTAGGATCTGGATCAACTCTGTTGTTTGCCAATTCTGATGCATGCAGTCAGCTGCTCTCAGCTCAGCTTCTGATGGGCATCTAGGCCCCCATGCCTTTATTTTTAGTTCTCTTAATTCTTTTGCCATAATTTTATTTCTCTTAATTCTTTAACCATAATTTTAGTTCTTGATTTTTTTTTAATAACATACCATAATGTTTTAGTTGTTTCTTTTCTTTCTTTTTTCTAACTACAATTTTGTTTGATACAAGACAGGTAGGAATAATGCTGTATATATGTATTTGTAACTTCCATTGTTTTTAAGTTGAAGACAATTCTTGTTGCATGTTTCATCTAACCTTGCCTAATTCACTTTTTACCTAAAAGTCTGATTTTCTAATAGAAGGTGCAAGAAACAAAATTTGATTATTATTTCTTTTTTCTTCACTTCCTCTTGTACCCATTCGGATGTCAAGGGAGATACAAAGTTCTGGTTCTCGCCCTTTTGGCAGCCTCACTCATTGTTAATTGATGCTGTTGCAACATTTCATTGATGTTCTTTGTCCATCTTGCTCTTCTCCTTTCTCTTCTTTTAATATATGCTTTGTATGGTGATGAATCACATGGTATTCTTTCTAGATGGGCAAACCAATTTGTTTATTGTTTCTGTATGTAGCTTAGGTTTGGTTCAATTAATATTTACATTCACAGTATTTGTTCTTTGATTTTACTTCTTTTTGATCCCAGACACATAATCTATGATAATTTTAGTGAAATGTCTAAACAGTTGTCTGTCTTTTCACTGATTATTAAATTAGGTTAAACCATTACCAGTCCATGTCTAAGAATTGCCTTTTCCTAATAGTTTATCTCATTCTGTTAAAAAAAAAAAAACTATGAGGTGGTCATTTTTCTCTCTTATGTAACTAGCATCTCTCTCCTTCTGAAGAATTCTCAACCTGTAGATTAACATATGCTTATCTGTATTATTCTCATTGGGTGAAGTTTAACACTTGCTCGACGGGGCTACTTATGATGGTCAGATTGCCTCCTGCTGTGAAGCTATAAATAAAGAGTTCTCTATTACTAATGTCATAGGTCAGTGCAAGCTTTTGTACCTAGTTGATGTGATGAGCTGTGATGACTTTCTTGATTTCCTGGGTCCTGTTAGAAAAGCTGAAGACTGTTCATCTTTGTTGGGAGTGCAATACAAGTTTTCTTTTTCAGCAGATCCCACCGTTGTGGGGATAGCAGCAGTCTTCACCTCATTAATCAATTTCTTGTAACACACATTGTTTCTGGGGAGTCCCACTAAAGAGATTAAGTTAGAGCTTGATCAGCTTTAGGTTAATGATCCTTCTGGTCAATCAAAAATCAGCTCCTCATGCCATCAAGCTCTAAGTTAAGAATTAAATATTGATGTTTTCATAAATACGTAGGATTTTCTTTATTGTTATTACAGTAGTATCCACTTATAATGAGACCGGTTATAAAAAGAATCCAGGTATAACATCAATTTTTTAAAAATCCCTATAATATCTCTTATTTTTTCTATACCTTAAAAATTCTTTTATAATGCTATTTATTACCCAGAAGTCTATCTATCTATCTATTGACCTTTCGAGCCGTAGCCGGCCCATAGGGACCAAGATACTCCTTCTCTTATCTGAATTTTTGTTCTAGCCGTTTTCAATTCTTTTAAAGATATTTTATCAAATCTCGCCATTTGTCTATGTTCTGTGCAAGCAGCTCTATCTCGTTGAGGGAGCCGATTCCTGCTGCTTTTGCCTCTCTCAGCAATGTTCTTCTCAGTGTCTCTCTAGGTCTTCCTCTTTTTCTCTTACCTGTTGTTTCCCATATGAGGGCTTGCTTTGCTATTCGGTTATTATCTCTTCTCATCACATGTCCAACATATGACCATCGTCTTTTCTTTATTACTAAAGATATTAGTGGTTGATTGGCGATTTCTCTAATTTCCTCGTTTGTTTTGAATTCGTTCCATGCTATACCAAGTATTTTCCTTAGACATTTATTTTTGAATGCATTCAACTTTGTTTCTATGTTTCTGTTGTTTTCCAGCTTTCACCCGCATATGTAAGGGTTGATAGTACATTTGATTTGAATAGTCTAAGTTTTGTGTTTGTGCTGATGAGTTTTGATTTCCACAACTTTTCAAGGCTTCTGAAAGACATTGCTGCTTTAGTTATTCTGATTCTAATTTCTTTACTTGTATCCCCTTCTTGATCAATGTGACTTCCAAAATAGATAAAGCGATCAATCTCTTCCACTGGTTTGTTTTCCATGTATATAATATATATTTACCCAGTCTGCAATCGGTTTTTGTCTGCCACATGTGGTGGCTTCTAGAATTGGCAAGAAATGTAAGTGCATATCACTTTATACAAAAATACTATTGTGTTGATAGAGATAGCAGATAAAAATGATAAAATTAAAAGCATAAATATGCAGAGAATATAATATTCCTTCAAGCACACTACATACAATCCTGTATGACAGAAGCATGTCTGCATTACCAAGTGATGGTTTTGGGCAGAATAGAAATAAAATTAGAAAAGTCAGTTATGAAGATGTTGATTGCATTTTGCATACATGGCTCCAGCAAGCTAGGAACAAGAATACACAGATTTCAGAAGAACCCATCCTTATTGAAAAGGGAAAAGAGCTGGCCGAGTGTAGGTCATACCAACTTTAACCTAAGTATGGGTGGCTGAACCGATTCATAATGCAACATACAAATGCAATGGAAGTTGTCTGTGGTGAAGCTGGGTCAGTTTCAAAAGAAACAAGTGCAAAAACTGAAGAAGCAAAGTGAAATACTGGAAATTCTCAAGCGATTTCAACTAAAAAATATATACAATGTGGATGGGATGGGTCCATTTTATAAGTGCTTTTAAAATAGCACATTCACTGAAAAAAGGTGACGTATGCAACAGTTACAAGAATTCAAGATCTATTTTGATATCTGCCAACAGGAAATATGACAAGCTGCCCCTGCTCGCAATAGGAAAATTTGAGGAGTCAACGTTGTTTTTTTTAAAATATAAGAGCACTGCTGACAGAATACAAGATTAACAAAAATTCATGTATGACAAGATTAATATTTGAACAATGGGTGTGCAAGCTGGACAAGAAATTATTTTTGTAGTGAAAAAGTATCGCACTTATTGTGGACAGTTGCTCAGCTCACCAACATTAAATATGTTTGAGAGCCATTTCTTTATTTACAAATTACAATCCCCTATTATTGAGACATAAATCTGACATAATGAGATAAGGTTATAACAACAATATTTCAATGGTTGAGGATCTTGTTATAACCGTATTCTTCTTTTTCTTTCTTTCAACTTCCTGGAGCATAGGTCTTCAACAAACACTTTCCAAGCCATTCTGTTTCTTGTTAATCTTTTAAGATCATTCCATGTCTTTCCCCATCATCTTCATTTCTACTTCCATCTGTCTTCCCCAAGAATATTTTGGTTTTTCTCTTTGTCTTTTCCTCTGGAAATTTCAAAAATGAGCCTGTTTATAAAACTCTGAGTTAGCTTCCGCAGTGTGTGTCTTATCCAGCGCCATCGTCATCGCTGTATCTCTTTGTCCACTGGTATTTGACTGGTACTTTTCCATAATTCTATGTTTGTGGTTTTGTCCTGCTATTTTCATCCTTTTATACTGCGCAAGCATTCATTAATGAAGATCTGTGTCTTCGTGATTGTCATTTTTGTTGTTTTCCATGTTTCACAACCATATAATAGGACTGACTTAACATTTGAGTTGAAAATTTTTATTTTTGTATTTAACCTCATTTCTTTGGATTTTCATGTTTTCCAGTGCAACGAATACTCCTCTTGCTTTTGATATTCTTATTTTGGTATAATTCTCTGTTCCTTCCACTTTGTCTATATTACTGCCCAGACATATGTAAGATTGTACATCTAGTAGAAGTATTTCTCCTATTATTATTTGGTTATCGCCAACTGCATTAATTCTCATAATTGTAGTCTTATCTCTATTTTCAATCCCAACTGTTGTGATCTCTTAATCAAGTATGCTCATTTTATCTAGCATCTGTGATTATTATCATCTTGTGATAGGAAAGCTTTGTCATCAGCTAAGCCTTAGTCATCAAGTTGCTTGACCAGTGACCACTAGATTCCATTTCTGTTGTTTTCTGTATTTGAGTTATTTTCACAATCCAATCTATGTCCAGCACAAAGAGAAATGGAGATAGAAGGCATCCCTGCCTAACTCCTTGAGCCATATTCTACTGTATATTAATTAATTTGTATTTTTTCTTTACAATTTTTACTGTCAGGAGAGCCGGTGGCTGAATCAACAACTTGTCGGGTTCCAAACCAGGAGAACGCGGGTTCAAGTCTCGGTAGGGGCAAAAGTTTTTTTCTATTGGGGGATGAAATAAAAGCTCAGAACCGAACACCTCATGGCGACTGTACTGGACAAGCGGACTTTATTCTCCAGTCTTATAAGTCCCCTGGCAGACCCCAGTAATGGGAAAATCCATCAAAGATTTCTTTCTTTTTTTTTTTAACTGCCACTGCCATATACATCTACATATAATGTAGAGTGACCAGTTGAGACATATTTTGAAAGCTTAAAAAATTCAAGGAGGAAGAGATAGTGAGAAATATAAAGAAAGAATATCAAACGGCTTAGAAGCTGCAGTGTAGGAAGAGATAGATCATCATGTGATGACTTACACAAGCAGCATGGTACTTGACAATTTATTTTTTTTAAATAAGAGATCATTTTTTTTTTTCTTTTGCGTTCGCCAGCTTTTTACCTCTGACAAAGTCCCTAGAGACTAGGAACTGAACTTTGCGTGTTAATTCGTTTTTCTCTGGCAGCTGTGTGCATAGGGGTTCCTCGCCGCACAGGCAGATAACTCCGTCATCGGATGTACTCATATTTTTTCCGTCGATGAATAATGTCGATGAAACCACTGTTTCGCTGGCTGAAAAGCCGACGTTCGGTGTTCGAAGCCCGCGGTAGACAGAAAGGATTTTTTCTATCGGGGGTGAAATAAAAATCCTGAGTCGCACACGTCGTGGCGACTGCTTGACCAAGCGGCCTTTATCCCTCGGGTTCTATCGTTGCCCCCCGACATACACCAGCAATTGTACACTGTGTCGTAAAGATAGTTTTTTTTTTTTTAGATGAATAATGACGTTTCAAGCCGGGCCTCACTGCTGAGACCAGGGGTGGTTGCCACAGAGAGAACTCATAAATAAAAATCCCAACTGGTGCAGCCGGGATTTGAACAACTTCTCTGTCTCGAGGCCGGCGTCTTGCCTCGAGACCAACAAGTACCCGGAGGGCATTTATAAATGCAAATAAAATATTTAACAAATAATTTATAATAGATCACTTTACAACAAAGAATGTAAATATTTACTTTCATACATCAGTATACTCTCAAAACTGTATATTCATGTCTCCTCTTATGTCATGGACCATGCAGCAGGTTATGTAGGGGCCTCTGTGGAGCGGGTAGTCTAGAAAATTGCCCATTTGCCTATTACGTAGGTAACAGTTCTGCTTACACTTTTAGATGTAATCTTTATAATTTGAAAGAAAGTGTTGGTCAGCTTAAGATTGGTGACATCTCAACACAGCTTGTCCCAGCATGGTACTAGTGATAGTCACAAGAACCTTCTCTGTTCATATGTTGGGCATCTCTGTAGCAGATGTTATGCAGTCCGTTTGCTGTTGCCACAGCCATATTCATTAGAAGCTCCAATCCCTAGTTACTTCAGTCTGTTTCTGACTGTTCTGAATCTAAAAATTGTTGCTTGTTCTATTCTATTCCACTAGTAGCAGATATAAGTTTTTTCCTGGAAATCTAAGTGTCCCATTCGTACGTAAGTGTTCCTGACAAATCTCTTGAATTCCTAACAAATTATAGTTCTATCTGGCAGATATAGTTTACCAACTTCCATAATAACGTGTCAGTCAGATTATCACAATATTGCTATGAGCTAGAGTCTATTGAATCACAGTTATCTTGCATCATTGACAAAGTTTGTAGAGTGTGGCAGTTTTTTTTTTTTTCTAGCTAATCAAGTAAAAATGAAGTAAATGTTAACTGCACGCCTTTCTAATCAAGGAAGAAATAACCTTCCCCCCCCCCACACACACACACACACACAAAACATGTTCACTGTTCAGACTGCCCTTTTTCCGGCTATAATTAAATCCACAACACCATCAAGCCACTCCAGTTAATCAATTAAGTGCACTGGTAGCATAGTGTAGGCCCCAAGCTTGACGATAACTGAATGTGATTCAATCCACTGGCATTCACCAACTCGTCTCACTGATTTGGGGAAAGTATCAACAGCTAGGGAGAACATCGTGGTCTAGAACAACGAAGTTATATAATTCTCTTTGTACAGCATATATACTGAAGCATAACACACCACTTTACAGATCCAGGAACAGGGTACCAAATGTAAATACAAGTGTGGGAATAGATTTTCCCTGTGTTTGTCATGAGGTAAGTAGTTAATGGCTGATGAGATGGAAAGTACACGAAACCACGGGTTTTTGTACAGACTACATGAAAACAATGAAAGTTAAACGTCCAGTTCGATTCCCCATATGACCCTGAACACGTATACACGTTGTGGCTGTATCATCGTCATCATGTGCCATACCCGTTGGCGTAGGTGATCATGTCCTTCCACAATCTTCTATCTACAGTGCATGGTATCAGTTCTGATGTTGACTGTTTTCCATGTCATGACACCAAGCTATCAAGTATTTTCTTTCTTTGTCGTCCGTGATCTCTCTTTCCTTTTATTTTTCCAGTTGTAACCAAGCATTCCAACTTTCCTCTCCTCAAGATGTGCCCGAAAAATGTTGATTGTTTCTTTCTTATGTTTTTTTAGGAGTTCCCTTTTTGTGTTGACCTCTTTGTGAATTTCTTCGTTGGTCTTGATAGCTGTCCATGGAGCTTTCAACGTTCTTCAGAAAAATCTCATCTCTGTGGCCTCTAATCGTCTTTTCATTTGTTTGTCTACTGTCCATGATTCGCTTCCATAGGTCAGAATTGGTTCAATATAGCATCGATGAACTCTCTTTTTCATTTCTATTGACATAGATTTGTTGCATAAGATATTTTTCATTTTCTGAAATGCTATTTTAACCTGAGCTATTCTGCTTTTTATTTCTGCGGTGCATCTTTCATCTGATGTTATTATTGTGCCTAAGTATTTGACGCGTTGCACTTGTTTCAGATTTGTCTTTTTTATTTTTATGCTGCATGATGGTAATGATTGTTTCCTTGATATGACCATTACTTCTGTTTTCTTACTATTCAGACTGAGACCTTTTTTATTGCTTTCTTTTACTATTATGTCTATAATTTCTTGCAGTTCATTCTCTACATTTATGCTACGTAGATTCGATCAGGCGTATCGTGCAGACTAGAATAGTCGTATACATATCATAACTATAATAGTATATGGTGACCATGTGAGCTCATGCGCAAACGCCGCAGATCGATGTCAGCTTTATGTGGCGGTATACTCGGCATAAAAAAAAAGCTGTTGGGACAAAACACCCAGTACATGTGGTTGAAATGCCACGACTATAATAACTGAAAACGACCGCTACCTAGCCATTGGTATGTTGGAGACCGGAATGAGCTCGCGGGACCGCGGGACATTGCCAGAATGATGAATTGCCACCACAGCATTATTGTACATCTGAATGAACGTTGTCGAACCGCTGGCAATCTCCGTGGTAGACTTCGGAGCGGCCAAACACGAGTTATATCCCCTGCGCAAGATCGTCATATTGTGCAGCCATCTAAGGAATCGTTCTCTCCCGGCAAGTCAAACATCAAGAACAATAGGGGGTACACACGGGCACGTCTCTCGAATGACATACGACGTCTCAGAGATAGAGGTCTTAATGCAAGACTATCTTATGTTGGGCCAAACTTGACTCATATGCATCATCAGCACGCCTGCAATGTGCAGAGCAACATGTTAGATGGGAAACTACAGTGGAATGCTGTCCTATTCACAGACTAGAGCATGTTCAACATCTCCTTTGCTGATGGACGCGCGGATTTGGCGACGGTGTGGAGTAAACACTTATATTTACATTTCACACTGTTCCTGGATCTGTAAAGTGCTGCGTTATTAATGTGATTCAGCATATATCGGTAGTGACCTTATCGCTGGCCAATTCCATCCACTGTGGCCACTTCCATCAGACCTCTGGTGATCTCATCATCTATATAATTACAAAGCTCTGTAAATCCATGCAATCATGTAATTATCTTGTTTGTTTTTATTGTCCTATTATACGAAAGCCTGTGTCCAAAACATGTAATTATTGTGTGTTGTCCTTATTTACTAAATCTGTCATATACAGTCATGTATATATTTTTTCAAGATCCATAAGGGGCATGCCTGGAATAACAATTGGAGGTAATAATATTAATAATCTGAGGTGTGCTGATGATACAGTATTAATCGCTAAGAGTGAAAATGAGTTACAAGAAATGTTGGACATTATAGTGAAGGAAAGCAAAAATAAAGGACTCAGCCTTAATAGCAAAAAGACAGAGGTAATGGTAACAACAAAGAAAAAGACATCACCTCAGTGCAAAATAAAGACAAGTGGAACAATATTAAAACAGGTAAATGAATTTAAATATTTGGGAACTTTGTTAACCTCAGATGGAAGATGTACAAAAGAGATGAGATGCAGAATGGCTCAGGCAAAAGCAGCTTTCCTAAAAATGAGGAAGATACTATGCAATCCATTTTGACAATAGAAACAAGAAAAAGAGTTCTTAAATGTTACGTAGAGCCAGTCTTAACATATGAATGCGAGTCATGGACAATAGCACAACAGACAAGAAAATCACTGGAGTCTGTAGAAATGTGGTTGTACAGAAGAATGTTGAGAATACCATGGACAGCTAAGAAGAGTAATAAAGAGGTTCTGAGAGAGGTCAAAGCAAAAAGAGAGCTAATTTCCAAGGTTAGGAAGAGACAATCATCATTTTTTGGCCATGTAATGAGAAGAGAACAACTTGAATATATTGTAACAACTGGAAAAATCGAGGGACGAAGAGATAGATGGAAGCAAAGAGAAAAAATAACAGACAGCTTAAGAGAATGGCTTGGGAGAAGGTCAACAACAGAAATGATAAATAGCTGCCGAGATCGAAAGTTGTTGAGAGACATGATCACCTACGCCAGTAGGCCCGGTACTTGATGATAATGATATATTTTTTCACATGTTTTAGATCATTTTAGGATATTCTTTACCACCACCCCAGACCCAAGAAATGAAATCATGATAATGCTGTAATATAACAAATTTGTTTTAAAAAAAATAAACAGTTGCTTTTTATATATAAATTAACATTTATACCAGAATAGAGCCGTGTGGCGAGATACGATGTGGATCCTGTGCAAGGTTTGACACTTAATAACAAGGTCGTCGGACACAAGAGTCTAGAATTGTTCCCATTTGTGCCGTCTTCGGCTCGAGAGGACAATAGATATATGGATGAACGGCTGGAATGCTTGCTTGCTTGCTTGCGTTCGCCCGATGACTTAAGGAGTGTACCTCGTCATCTTCTTCTTCTTCTTCTTTCCTTCCTCATCTGCCTTTCAGCGTCGAGGGGCGATATAATTTGCGGTCTTTTGCTCTTCTGTTCGACTCTGCTGCTGTTATGTTACCCAGTGCTTCTAATATTCAATCGGCCCATCTTTTTCGTGGTCGACCCTAGGGTCTGGTGTTCTCACAACGTTTGTTGAAGGCTCGTTGTGTTGTGTTTTGTTCTTTCTGCCTTGTCACGTGGCCAAACCATTTTATCTGTTGTTTCCTTATATATTCTATGGCGGGGGCTATTGATAGCTTTTTTTCAGTTCTTCCTTTCGGATCTTATCTCTAAGACTGTTCTGATCATAAACAAAGAAAATACTCAAAACCTACAAGTGGATATCAAAATTGAAGGAATAGACCTGGAGACAGTTCAGAACTACAACTACCTTGGACAAACTATAACCAGTGATGGAAAATGTACAACTGAAATAAACAAAAGAATATGAATGGCAAAAAGTAATTTTAATGTCATGAAGAACATACTAACATCAAAACAAATAACACCAGAGCTAAAACTAAGAATAGCAAAATATTACATCTTCACAATATTCCTATATGGTGCAGAAACATGGACATTAGACAAGAAAACAGAACAGAGAATTGAAGCCTTTGAAATGTGGATATATAGAAGAATAGGTAGAATTGGATGGAAAGAAAAGAAAACAAACGATGAAGTCTTAAAACAACTAAAAATGAAAAGAGGACTACTAAGCACAATTCAAACAAGACAAATGTGATTTTTGGGGCATGTTAAAAGACACAACAGCCTACTAAATGTAATCCTGGAGGGGAAAATACAAGGTAAAAGAGGCAGAGGCAGGTCAAGACTAACATGGACGAGTAACATCAAAAGACGGACAAATCTGCCTATGACAACCTGCACAATCAAAGCAAGAGACAGAGCAGAATGGCGCTTCATGTTAGCCAACCATCGTTGCGGAGATGCCACTCGATGATGATGATAAATCAGCCATTGTGATGACGTTGCACATACAACAATGGCTCTCCCATAAAATCCCAATTACTCTAATAAATGCAGCCAACAAAGCACGAAAAGATTATACACAATCTCTAAAGTGAAAATTGCGATTGACTTGGCAGAGCAGTCCATATTAATGAGTTATAACATTATAGTTATATTATGAGACTATTCTGATCGAATCTACGTACATAAATGTGACACAACAAAGTTAAAACACAATATAGTTTGTTTCTTTTCCTTTTTCTTTTTTTTTTTTTAAAAAGAACTGAATTCACTGATGCACACGCAGAGTATTGACTTACCAGGACTTGTGAGGACAAAATGATAGCTTTCCGCGAACTTTCGCGCTTTCTGAAGTTAATGTCAAAAGTGGTCAGTTTTTTTTTTATTAAAGACTTGTTCAAAGTGCCGACATTCCAAATATTACAGAAATAATACACTTGAGACAGCCTTTCTCTTGAAGGTATATTTTTTTGTCTAAATTGACGCAATTTACTTTCTGAAAGCTAATTAAATAAGCGTGTTGCTGCTACATGAGAGACCGGCAAATAAAAGGAAGAGCGAAACATTAGTAATTAATAATGTGGGCGATAATAAAATATCAGAAGCGTGATAAACTTAAGTTATCTCAACTTGTTGCTTCGAAATGCGTGCCCTAGAAGTTTCCTAATGGCTGTGCAAATAACTCGCATGTCTGTTGCAGACAGGCATCTTAAATCAATAATTCTTTTGCAGAGATTAAACAGCTTGAGATGGGAGAATCCATCATAATTGTTACAAGTTAAGAGGAACGGTGTGTAGCGGAAGAGGGAAAAGGGTCTCGAGAGAAATGGTAACTCAAAGAAAGAAAATGACAAATGAAATGTATACTTATAATCTTATTACACAGCTGCCATTCCACGGCGATGATGCGTTAATCAAAGTGGTGCTGTTATTATTTATTTAAAATATGGCGTGTTTCGTCAAGCCTCCGTTAAATATGATATGGAGACCATCATAAAAAAGATCTTTTTTTTTAAATAAAGGCCCATCAACAACAGCGCTTTGGAAACGAAAATCATGCTGCGCGGGTCATCGCCATAAAATACCGTGACTGCTGGCGTAGGTGATTATGTCTCTCCACAACTTTCGATCTCGACAATTTGTTAACATGTCTGTTGTTGACCTTCTGCCAAGCCATTCTCTTAAGCTGCCTGGTATCTTTTCTCTTTGCTTCCCTCTATCTCTTCATCTCTCAATTGTCCCAGTTGTTACAATATATTCCAGTTGTTCTCTTCTCATTACGTGGCCAAAAATTGTGATTGTTTCTTCCTAATATTGGAAATTAGCTATCTTTTTGCTTTGTCCTCTTTCAGATAGAGCTACACGGGTAGATTGGTAATATTAATAAATGCAGATCTAACCAATTCACACATCTACATCCGCTCCATCATCAATACCAATAGTTACAAAATTAGTTTGTAAATAGAATAGTTCTTCTTTTTCTTTCCTTCCTTATTTACCTTTCAGCGTCGAGAGGAGATATAATTTGCGGTCTTTTGCTTTTCTGTTCGCCTCTGCTGCTGTCATGTTTCCTAGTATTTCTAATATTCCGTTAATCCATCTTTTTCGTGCTCGGCCCTTGGGTCTGGTGTTTTCGCAACGTTTATTGAAGGCTCGTTGTATTGCGTTTTGATCTATCTGCATGGTCACGTGGCCAAACCATTTTATATGTTGTTTTGTTATGCATTCTATGACAAGGGTTATTTCTTGCTTGTTTTCTTAGTCCTTCATTTATGATCTTATATCTCAGGCTATTTCCTGTCCTACGTCCAACACATTTCATCTCAGTATAGGTTATTTTTCTTATTGTTCTTGCATCTAGGGTCCAGGACTGGCATTATTAGCACAACGTTAGGATGGAGATTGTATTGTAAAGTGCGCGGATTGCCCCTACAGTTATTTCCTTGTTAGGCAATAGTGGTGATAGCTGCCCAATAATTTGATAATTTTTGTTGCATTTTGAGTCCATTTCTGATGTTTGTGAATTGTCGTTTGTCACTAAACTTCCTAGGTATTTGAATTCCTCTACTTGTTTTAGTTGTCTGCCGTCTAAAGTTATATTGATGTTCTGTTTTTCCTTTGCGATGTGCATGCCTTCTGTTTTGTTTATGTTGATTTTCATGTTGTATTTTGTGCCTATGCTGTTGAGTCTATTTAAGTGTTTTCGTAGGTCTTATATTTTCCCATGTATTAGTGCCTGATTGCCTGCAAATAGAAGCTAGTTAATCTCATGTCTCTGATGGGTTGGCTAACTTGCACATATAGTTTATGTATGTAATAAACAGTAGGGGGATAGTACGCACCCCTGTCTTACCCCTGATCTAACTTCGAAGTGGTCTGTGTAACCTGTTGTTGCTCTGACTGTGCGGCTGCTGTTGATGTAGAGACGTTTAATCAGGTTGGTTAGACGTTGGCTTACTCCGTATAATAATGTAGATTAGAATAGAATAGTGCAGACAACAATTACAGGGCTTAAATTATACAAGAATTTAACAACATAAATCAGTTAACTTAAATGACAAGGTTAGACTATTGCACTATATGACAGCCAATGATAGGCTACAAATGCAAAATTAAAAAGTACCAGATCAAAGACGAAAAAGTTCGCACTGCCACATTATAACAGAAATTTTTTTTTTAATAACACTGGTCAGAAAAAATGAGATTATGTTGTCAAGAGACTGGGGCAGGGTCTAACGCCTGGCACAAGATTACATGAACAAAAATGGAACACAATGGAGAAAATGGATTAAATCCCGTAGCTGGCACATAAACTAGATCAATGGAAAACAATCGTGACAAGCAGTGCTTTTTTTACATAAAAGTTTGCTGGAACTCTATCATCTCACTCAGCAGAATGAGAACAGTGTAATATATCAGGTCTCTGAAGCTCTGATATACTGCTATTTGTGTTATGATTATCCTTGTCAACAACAATAACTTGATAATTTAAACTTGCAGCAAATTGTAGTTTAAAATTACTAGTAAAATGTGTTTGTCGAGACTGTTCAAATTCTCTAAATGTTTATTCTAGTTACAAAAAAAAAAAAAAGCTGCAGTGACAACTCAGGACGTTGGTGCCTCCCAAATGAAATCAGAAGAGATCTGGCAAGTACTTTAATATGTTGTGCAGGAACAATTAATAATAAAGCACAAAACACAAATATCCAGAGAACATAGCGTAAAGAATGTTACGCGTTTTTGTATTAAAGTCATAATCATCATTAAGTACCGGGTCTGCTCGCATAGGTGATCATGTCTCTCCACAACTTTCATCTCGACAGTTATTTGTCATTTCTGTTGTTGACTTTCTGCCAAGCTATTTTCTTAAGCTGTCTGGTATCTATTCTCTTTGCTTCCCTCTATCTCTTCGTCCCTCAATTTTCCCAATTGTTACAATATATTCCAGCTGTTCTCTTCACATTACATGGCCAAAAAATAATGATTGTTTCTTCCTAATATAGGAAATTAGCTCTCTTTTTACTTTGGCCTCTTTCAAAACGTTTTCATTCTATCTATTGACCTTTCGAACCGAAGCCGGTACATAGGGCAGAACCACAATCTCAAAAACAGAAACATTGCACGCCAAAGTGGCACATATTGCAGAGATCATTGCTTCTAAAATCTATGGTCTGTTTCCATTACAATGCTTTTTACAATGCCAGCTTGTCAAGCCATCGATCAACCTCCTTAGTCGTCTCTTACGATATGCCTGGAAGGTCACAGTGTCACTATTCTTTACTTCCCACATAATGAGGCCCCGGTAACACACGGGAGGTTTTCATTACTATATATATATATATATATATATATATATATATATATATATATATATATATATATATATATATATGTGTGTGTGTGTTTTAGGGAGCCGCGATAACTCAGTGGTTAGTGAACTGGACTACAAAGGACAAGAGGTAGGGTTCGATCCTAACCGACGGATTCCGGGTTCACCCAGCCTTTAATGGGTACCTAATTTTTTTCAGGGAAAGTGAAGCGGCACGGGTGTAATACCGACCACATTACCCCAAAAATCATGTGCCGAAGGTCTATAAAAATTATGGTCATTAACACTATATTCCCTATACGCCACTTGGCGTGACGGGGTTTTTTACTGACTGACTGACCCTGTAATTCAACTTTGGTTCCGAACGTACATTTCTCGTCTCTCCTTCGGAACGCTTCAAAGAGGAGCCGAGAGGTTGGGGGGAGAGGGGGAAGGGTGTGGATAGTGTGTTTTGGGCAAAGCACAACTCTATACAATTCGGCCGGTATCGTATGGCCCTTTTCGTCTTGTCAGACGGTCTAGTAGAGGGGCTGTTGTATATTTTTTTTGAGGTTTTGTTTTTGTCGAACAGCTTCTCTCGTGGCTAATTCTACCAATGTTTGACAAACACACACGGTCACAGAATGAACAAGTCAGGCCCACTGGTCCACAGGGTTTTCCATGAGTCATTTCTCTTCTAAATTTTGCCTTTGCACAGTCTCAAATGATGTTATACCGTTCCTTATACATGCTCTCAAAGTTGTGCGATCCTGATGTTCCCAGTCATATCCACAGATGGAGAAGAGAAGTCATTCAGATATGATTTACAGATATCTCTATCTCGTAGTTTAGGCCTGCCGATTTGTCTTTTTCCGTGTATTAGTTCACCATATAGTATTTGCTTGGGGATGTGTTTTTCTTCCATTCGCTGGACGTGCCCCAGCCATCTTAGTCTTCGACATCTGAACATCGACATGATTGTTGGGGTCTAAGCACGTTGCGGGACAGTTAAGTTGGTTATTTTATCCTGTCATTTTATTTGCCCCTGCATAGCAAGCAACCAATGTCTTCCTTAACCCTTAATTACGGTACCTATCTTAAAGACATACAGCAATTGCTTAATGTGATAAACATAACAAGCAAAAAATATGGACTAGAAATTAATATCAAAAAGACTAAAACTATGATCATAAACAAAGAAAATTCTCAAGACCTACAATTAAATATCACAGTTGAGGGAATACATCTGGAGACAGTCCAGAGCTACAACTACCTGGGACATACTATAACCAATGATGGAAAATGCAAAACTGAAATAAACAAAAGAATAGGTATGGCAAAAAGTAATTTTAATGCCATGAAAAATATACTAATGACAAAACAAATATCAGCAGGCTGAAGCTAAGAATGGCAAAATGTTACGTCTTCTCAATATTCATGTATGGTGCAGAAACATGGACATTAGACAAGAAAACAGAACAGAAAATTGAAGCCTTTGAAATGTGGATTTATAGAAGAATAGGTAGAATTGGATGGAAACAAAAGATAACAAACGATGAAGTTTTAAAAGAACTGAAAATAAAAAGAGAACTACTAAATACAATTAAGACAAGACAAATGAAATTTTTGGGGCATGTTAAAAGACACAACAGCCTACTAAAAGTAATATTGGAAGGAAAAATACAAAGTAAAAAAGGCAGACAAAGACTAACATGGACGAGTAACATCAAAAGATGGACAAGTCAATCTATGTCAGCCTGCACCATCAAAGCAAGAAACAGAGTAGAATGGCGATCCATGGTAGCCAACCTTCGTTGCGGAAAAGGCACGCGATGATGA
Organism: Megaustenia siamemsis; assembly: GCA_032433765.1. Taxonomy (NCBI): domain Eukaryota; kingdom Metazoa; phylum Mollusca; class Gastropoda; order Stylommatophora; family Ariophantidae; genus Megaustenia; species Megaustenia siamemsis. The sequence continues at coordinate 95,403,069 of JAVIAB010000073.1, forward strand.
TGATCTGTAACTCTCCCAATTACTTTACTGTAGTAAAAACTATTACCACTAAGAGAATTCTCTAACAGTGGAAGATACTGGAAGGATGTAGCATCAGACCGTAGCACACTGAGAACAAAAATAAAAAAAAAAAACGGCCCAGCAATATTCGAGGCAGCGTTGATACAAAATTCAGAAGACAAAAGGCACCGGAGAAAGAAGACAAGGCCAAGCACCACAAATACATTTTGTTCATTCTGTGGTCGAATCTGTCTATCCAGTATTGGCAGATAGCCAGGAGAAAAATTGTTCAGCAAAAACAGCACAAGGCACTATTTTATCAAATTACTCACTTGTCATTTTTGCTTGCTACCAGCCGTTTGTCAACACGCCAAAGACTATATATATATATATATACATGTGTATGTGTTATATATAATATACATATATATGTGTGTGTATATATACATGTGTGTATATATAGATAGATATGTGTGTGTATTATATTATATATATGTGTGTGTCTGTATATATGTGTTTTATATTATACATATATATATATATATACACACACACACATATATATACAGTCCTATCGAGCCAAAGACGGCACATAGGGCAGAACCAAAATCTCAAAAACAGAAACCTTGCGAGCCAAAATGGAAGATATTGCAGAGACCACTGCTTCTAAAATCTATGGCTCTTTTTCCATAACAATACTTTTTACAATGACAGCTTGTCAAGCCATCGATCAACCTCCTTTGTCGCCTCTTAATACATGCCTGGAAGGTCACAGTATCACTATTCACTTTAATTCCTTCATAATGAGGCCCCGGGTAACACACGGGCGTGTATATGTATATGTATATGTATATATATATATATATATATGTGTGTGTACACCAGTGCCATATACTGGTTTTGGGGTCTGGGCTACCGCTGACATAATAAATAAAGACATACATTATATTCAGTAGGCTAACATAAAGTAATATTTTCTAATGACATCACTACATTTTAAATTACTTACTTATTTATATGTAAATTCTATACGTCTTGTTTGGGACGAAAATGTCCTGATGACTGTCATTGAAAGTACTGTTGGGATGGTTTCTAAGTTTCTGAGGGAATGATTCCTCAATGTACATTAATGCCAAACCAGGTAAGCGTTCTTGTGTCTGAGTTGAGCGACAATAAGATTTGATTCTCTCGAGAGCAGAAAAAGCTCTTTCTACAGATGCTGATGCGTATAACGTAGTTATAAATAGCTAAGGAAGTTCCGGTAATCAGACAGTTTCACTTTCACTTTGTGACGATTCTGATTGGCTAGAGCTAAAAATAACCCATGAAACCGCATTCATCTAGCGGCAACAACCGGTACATTATTTTGACGGGAATTTTTGAATGTCAGGCCGTTAATACTAGATTCGGATAGAGGAAAAATGTACCGCTGGCTCCTAGAAGTTTCAATGTAGAATAGTTTCGTTGCATTCACAAACGTTATAGTGGCCAGAGGAAAAAGCTTGCTTTAATAAATGTAAATCAAAGCAAATAAATCATATTGGCCTACGAAATTTGTAATAGAATATTCGACAATTTGTAATATAATTATTTTTTTTAAATATAATAAATTATCATTTCCTTTTGTATTTCGTTAATATGTTCAGGCTACCGGCGGTAGCTGCGGTATCATAGAGAATACGCCACTGATACACACACATGTATATATATACATATACTGTGAAATGGGTTTTTTTTTTTATAGTACATGTAAAGGTCCAAGAAATTTTTTTTTTTTTGGGGGGGGGGGGGATTATGGAGGACGACTCTGCACATTTCACTTTATAACCCTTGCCAGCTTTAATAAAGAAGAGGATGATCGCTTGACAACTTCAAACACCTTTCAGCACACAGTCTTGTCACTATAGTCCCTTGATTAAGTCATGAACACATTTGCTTTAGATTTCCGTAAAAACTGCCTGTTATTTCGCAGTGATTTTTTTGGAGTCACCCTTAGAATATCTATGACGCACAAATATTACCATTCTTTATTCAACATATTTTGCACATCAGTTAATTCCTTTGGTCTTTTAGGACCATTACAAATAAGTTGATTCAAATTTTAGATTTTATAATAAACATGTTAATTTCAATTTCAGTTCTTTTCAGTGGCATATCTATATAATACTTTTATAGATCAAGTAATTGTGTGTGTTGCCCGTTATGTGTAATGGCAAACATGATTCCAATTTACTACAGTTAGTCTTGCCCTTCGGTCACCATCAGACCGCAGTGTGTCCTAACTGCACTCCAAATTGAATCTATCTATCTGATCTTTCGTTCGCTCGAAGTATTGTCTATATCAGCAATGTCGTTTCCTGTATGAATTTTACTGTCTTTTGTAATTCTTGCAGTGGCCCATATAGTTTTGTCTGTAGTGTTGTATCTATGGCCAATGGATTTTCCTCAGTCTACTATATTCAGTGCAGTCTTGAAGTATGTGTTCAGCAGTCTGGGGTGCCTGTCCACATGTACAAGTAGTTGATGTGCCGATCTTGAATTTTGTATACATGTGACTATGGAGTCGATTGTGTCCTGTTCTTAGGCGTATAATGATAACTTGTTCATATCTATTCATATTATGAAAGGCATCCTGATTTGGGGCTTGTGGTCCTCTGATTGATTTGATTATCTGTTTCTTATGATGGTATGTAACTGGTGTATCTAGTTGTGTGCCTGTTGAACCTTCCTTTGCCAACTGATCTGCTTTCTCATTTCCTGGTATTCCACAGTGAGACGGGATCCACTGCAGTGCAACCCTGTGGTGCTTGTAGAGTTCAGTCAATAAGGTCTGCAGATGTGGTAATTTTCTGGATTGTAGTGCCTGGAGTACTGATCTTGCATCTGTCAAAAACACTACAGGCTGTGGGCTAAGATTACTGTTCAGCAGTTTTTCTATTGCCAGCTTTATTGCTTGTATTTCTGCATCATAATTGTGACAATATTTTCCTGTTGCTATTTTATTCATATTCCTATTGTTATTTGGGTGCTCTATATATGCACCTGCTCCCCCATTCTTTACTGCATTCTGTGCTGATCCATCTGTGTACACACGGATCCATAGGTCTTGTGGGTATTCTTCATCCAGGAAACTGAGAGTTATTTTTTTTTCGCTGTAGACTATTTTGTTCCTCTTTGTCAACTATTCCTTTCACTTCTGTCCGTATTTGAACTGATAATCCTGATTTATCTGTCCAGGGAGTCTGTTCTGGTATGGGCAGAAGGGGTTTAACAACTCTTGGCATGTCTGGTGTTTGTCTACTAATACGCTTGGCTTGGTGGATAAAGCTGCTTCTCTTAAGTCGTCCCAATGCAAGATTTTGGAATCTGTCCTTCATTGGATGTCTCGGCATGCATACACATTTTTCTGCCTGTATCAGCACCTTTGTGTCTCTCCGTTCTCTCAGTGCTGGTATCCTCCACAATTTCTCCATCTCCAATATTGGTGTTGATTTCATTGCTCCTGTGATGACCCTAAGTGCCTGGTTTTGTACTTTATCCAGTTCTTGCAATGTGGTGTTTGATGCTGAGCACCATGCGGATGATCCATATTCTAAATGTGGGTGTATACTCTGTTGGTAAACTTTACTGAGTATTTTCCCACTCGCACCCCATGTGGTTCCACACAACTTTCTTAGAATAGCCAATTTCCTCCTTGCTTTTTGGGTTGCCTTATTTATCTGCTGTTTCCAAGATAGTTTGTTATCAAATGTAACTCCGAGATATGTAGCTTGTATGTCTTCTTTCACATGCTCATTGTTTATGTAGATGGCTCCAACTTTTTGTTTTGGGGAGAGTGTGAAAAGTGTAGTACTGCATTTGTCTGTATTGATGCTGATACACCATCTATTTGTCCATGAATTCAGTGCATTCATAGCTCTTTGTAGCAATTTGGAGGCCACTGTTGCATACTCCTCTGTGCACCACATTACCAAGTCATCTGCATACATTGCCACTTTGATGCCATGTGGTAGTTCAGTAACTAGGTCATTGATGTAGATCAGAAAAAGTGTTGGAGATAGTACCCCTCCTTGTGGAACGCCCTGGCGCAATAAGACCTTCTTACTCTTAAGACCATCCAGTTGCACTCTGGCTCTCCTGTTATGCAGGTATGCTTTGACCCATTTGTACATCCTGCCATTTACTCCATAATTTCTCAGTTTCTTCAAAAGCCCTTCCTTCCATACCTTATCAAATGCTTTCTTTAGGTCTATCCATGCTGCTAGTACCAGTTTCTTTTCTTGAAACGCATCTTCAATTTCCTGGGAAAGATAGGTTGCTTGATCTTCGGTAGAGTAACATTGTCTAAAGCCTGCTTGTTGTGGGACAAGGAGATTTTCACTTTCCAGGTACCACTGCAGTCTGAGATTGATTATACGTTCCATTGTTTTGCACAAGCAGCTTGTAAGGCTGATTGGTCTATAGCTGGATGTCATTGAACCATCTTTTCCTGGCTTTAGTAATGGTATCATAATTGCTTCTCTCCATGCCTGTGGCACTCTACCTGTGATCCAGCAAATGTTGTAGATCTGCAGTAGTTTTGCTTTAGCTGCAGTTCCCAAGTTCTTAATCATTTCATTGGACACTCCATCACTGCCTGGTGACTTTTTCATTTTAATTTGGATATTGCCAGCTCTAGCTCTTTTTGTGTAATGGGTGTTTCCGTGACTTCATGTGTGGTCTCTTCTTGTTTTGCATTTTGTTGTTTTAAACGGGTCTCTTGTCGTTTTTCTAGGCTAATTTCAATATTATTGTCATTTGCAAAGGAGTCTGCAAAGTAATTTGCTGCATGTTTACCTGTTAGAATGTTTCCATCCTTCTTCAGTGTAATTTTGGTGTTCCTTTCTGTACCCTCATCATTCAGCTGTTTTACAAGCTTCCACACTTTTCTTGTGTCTCGTTCAAGATTCAAGGACTCTTGAAGTCTGGCTTGTAGTTTAGCCAGTTGAAATTTGGCTTTAGCATGCTGGTAGTTGTTGTGGTGTTCTTGGCAAGGGTTATTTTCTGCTTGCTTTCGAGATGTTTCCATGCCATTGTGTAGTTGCTCTAGTTCACTACTCCAGTATGGTTTGTAGTGTTTCCGTTCCCCTCTAGGTATTGTTTCACTGGCAGCTTGTATTATTAGTCTACTGAATTCATCAACTATTTTGTTGATGTCTCTATCTGTATTTAGATCTTTAGTCAGTACACTGGTGTAGTGTTGATACATTTTCCAGTCTGCCTTTTTGTAATTCCATCTGGAGAGAGTGCTGCTCTCCCTGATGGCCTTATTTTGTACCACTAAAAAGACTGGTCGGTGGTCGCTGCCTCCAAGTTGTTTCCCAACAATTCGTGTGATATTCCAATCCAGGTCTGGTGAATGGAAAGCAAGGTCTGGTGTAGATGTGGTATGCCATGATCTGGAATAGAATGTTGGTGGATCTGTTGCCTGGTTTAATAGTATAAGCCCATTGTCATCCTGCCAATTTTCAAGCTCTTCACCTCTCTTGTCCATATGTTCATAGCCCCAGCTCTGTGAATGGCTGTTAAAGTCTCCACATACAATTATTCTTTCTTTTAATGTAATTGTGTCTAGTGCTAGTGGGCGGTCACTCGGACAGTAGTAGTTAAGTAGATGGAAGTCTGTATTTCCTGTCCTGAGGTGCAGTATTTGATATTCCGCCCCATCCATATACACTTCAATCTGACATGCATTAATGTTGTTCCTTACAAGTGTCAGTATTCCGCCCTTTTGTCTGTTTTTCTGTCAGATCGGTAGCACTGGTATCCCCTAATCTTCAAGGCTATGTCTTTGTTTAGATGGGTTTCCTGCAAACAGCATATGCTTATTTGTTCTTCATGCAGGATATTTTCTAATTCTATCTTTTTACTGTACCCATCTCTTTTGCTGTTGATGCCTTCAGCATTCCAGTGCATTATTTTTAGTGGTCTTATTTTGGATTGGCCAGTAGCTCTATTCTCTCGCCCCCTGACTCCACAGAGCGGTTGAGAAGGACATCCAGTAATAGAGGTTGGGCCCTTTTGAGGCTGAGGGCCCGGCGCTGCACCTGCCTGAGTGTCCATCACAGGGCGAGTGCCATATCGATTTACGGTTATAGACATACTTCCATTTGCGTTGAGTGCGTGGCATCCTGATTGTTGTGCGCCTTTTGGCTGGTTGCCTCCGACTTCAGCACTTGAACTTGCTAGAGCAGACTGTGGTCTTGCTCGGTTGTAGGAAGGCCTGGCCAGTCTTAGTTTTCAGTCCCTGGTGACTGTTAAGCCCCATCCCACGACAAGGAGCTGGCCTTGATGAGGTCCAAATTGAATGATGGCAGATGCATTTTGATATGGAAATATATGTTGCCATTGTACATACATTTAACAATTTGCTCAATATACGATCTATATATATATATATATATATATATATATATATATATATATATATATGCACATATATAACTAGACAATAACTAAAACTAAAGATACAATACAAAACATTACAAAGGATATAATATGGAGCTGTGGGCTTTAGGCATTTTTATGTATGTATGAATTATTGTAAAGAGAAGTAGAAGACTAGGTAAGAAGCAATATATATCAAGGAACATTTAGATTCTAGCATTTTACAAAATAGCAACTACGAAATGTGCAGGAGATACAATCAGGAAGAAATACTCCAGAGCGATAAGTAGACGCCTATTAGACAGTGTATCAAAAAGTGATTCACAAACAATAACAACACTCATACATGACTCATGATTTGATTTCTGAGGGACGGCAACTGATAGCCATACCTATCTTTCTCTTATATCCATATGTTGATTCTTCTTCTTCCTCTTTCCTTCCTCCATTGCCGTCGAGGGGAGATGCAATCTGCGATTCTTTGCTCTTCTGGTGTTATCCCTGCTACTGACTCTAGTATTCCCTTGATCCATCTCTTTCTCGGTCTTCCTTTTAATCTGTCGTTTTCGTAGCGTTTGTTTATGGCTCTTTGAGTCATTGTTAGTTCTTTTTGTCTTGTTATGTGGCCAAATAATTGTTATAAATATAAATTAATATGTTGTTTAGTGAAAGTAATTCTACTTGTAGTATATACGATCAAATACTACTCCAAAATATTTTTTTCAGCCTGTTACACCTTACAATGGTCGTTTTGTAATTTTTAAGCCACGAAACATGGCCATACAGAATTAAAAATTAATAAGCGGATCTAAATAAAAACATGTTAAAAAGGCAAAGGGGAATTGTGAATTTCCATGGTCGCCTTCGCCAGCCTGTTACAAATTATGTCGATTTCATTTTGATAGGTTTTCTTAACATGTTGACACGTGTGTGATTTGCGTTTTTAGCCTGTCCTTTATAAAAATGCAGACACAATTGATTGTTGTAATCGCTAGCAAAATAATCTGCTTGTGATTTTTTTAATTAACATTACTTCTTCACGTGAAATCTGAACGACCACACGTGTGGCTCTGACAGTGAACATCTCCCGACAATGTCGCCATTTTATCCAAACCGCTTGTAAGAATTAATTTCATTGGCTAAACCCTCTCAGTTCATCGGAAGAGCCAATCGTATTTGTACAAACATCACCATACCGACCCTTGTTTCCACATTTAGCAGACGTACTCATGCCAGAGCTGTCCTTTCACCAGATTGTTGGGTACGGCCATAGCACGAGTGAACATATGTTTTAACTCTTTCGATATTCTACAGTTTATATCTTCGAGAACTACTACAACACTTTATCAATGGAAGTGGGTGATCACAACTACAGCATAGTGTTTCGGTTCGAGAAAGACTGGCATGAGCCGCTGTTTTTAAACTACATGCTGGAACGATGGACGGACAGTTTTTGTTATTCCATAGTTTATCTTGTAGTTGTGTTTGGAGGGCAGTTCTTGATGAAGCATCGACCAAGATATGAATTGCGCCCATTTTTAGCATTATGGAGTGGTATACTGGCACTTTTCAGCATTGTCGGAGCTATAAGAACATGGCCAGAAATGATTTCAGTAATCTCAAATCACAGTTTGCAGTATTCAGTGTGTGTACCCACGTATTTCAAAGGAGTCACAAGCTTCTGGGCTTTCATGTTTACAGTTTCGAAAGTGTATGAACTTGGGGACACAGTGTTCATTGTTTTAAGAAAGCAGCCTCTTATATTTCTGCATTGGTATCATCATATTACAGTTTTAATTTATGTGTGGTATAGCTACACTGATCACACGGCACCAGGAAGATGGTTCATGGTAATGAACTATACTGTTCATGCATTTATGTACTCATATTACGCATTACGTGCCCTTCAGTTCCGAATGCCAAAATACGTAAAACATGGTTATAACAACACTACAGCTGACACAGATGATTATTGGTGTCCTCATCAACATATGGATCTACCAAATCAAAAACCAGGGAGAGTTTTGTCAGCAGACCTACGAAAACTTAAAATATTCTTCAATAATGTATCTAACATATTTTATATTATTTGCCCATTTCTTTTGTACAACATACATTTTCAAGTCAGATGATAAACAAAGAAAGGCTGATTAATTACATGTATTATTTAGTTGGCAGGTATAAACAAATTCTCAAAAGGTTTTTATTTTATTTTTGTGAAAAAAAAGTTGTTTTCTTCAGAACCAGTGTATGGCAATCTAGGTATAAACTTTAAAATTTACAGATGTCACTGAGTTGATACATTTGTTCTCTATGAAAATGTCCTACATTTAGAACAGTCAAATGCGTGTTACAAAATTTAGTAATTGTGCAGAATTGTCAAATATATTTTGCTTATTTACTTTAGGTTAGGGTCTAGTAAATAAGTATATCTAAAAGAGAGAGAGCATTCTTGAATCTATGCTCATTTATAATATTTCAGTGTGGTGTAGCGTGGTTGCAAGCTCCCAGGGCAAAAAGTGTTGCTCTCCTAACCAGCTTTTTAAAAAGTATTTGTTAATACAACTTTTTTGTACAAAAAATATTGCACCTGGGGCAACCACCCTTCCTATGCCACTCCACTGATATATTTCCAAAACACTTAAATGAGATCCCATAAGATATTTTTTAAAAAGCATGTAATTAAATTAATGGTGTTTCACAGTTTTAGATATATTTCATAAAAACTTTGTTTAACACAGACTAAAGAAAATATATATGCATTCACATTTTTTCTTTCATGTGGTAGATAAATGAAATAGTCATTAATAATAGTTCACATGTTATTTTCTGCTGACCAGGTACTCACGGTTTGACTCCCAGTTCTGGCAAAGTTTTTTTTTCCCCCTTATTTTCAATAAAAATAGTTTTGAGGCCTTACTCAATTTCAGAAGACGGGCATATTGGCAGGGATTCTCTCTGGTCAGGCAGTGTAGCCTGGACAGGTGCTGACCACATGACTGTGGATGTACTACTGATGTCAAAGAAAAATCTTATCACCAATTCCATAAACTATAATCCCAAAAAACCAGTCATAAGGCAGACACCTTTAATTTTTTTAATTGTAACTGTACTTTATTTTGTTTAATGCCAAATAATCTTATTTAATTGTAGGTAGTTTATTTTTTGTTTATCTTTTCTTTGTTACATTATTATAAGTAAAAATTAATGATCATTGAAAAGAGCAATGTCCTTTTAATTCTTTTTTTAAAATATATATCTTTGTTGTTTGGAGAAAAAGCTTTTCTGTTGCTGTAGTTGTATTTATATAAAAAAAAGAATTAAAATCTTCAAATTACAATTTTATTTTAGAAAATAAGAATATAGTGGTTTCTTATATTTATATTGTTTTATGATTGGTCTTATAACGGCTGTTATACAGTTTAAGGATTGTTTAGAAATATACAAATCTATGCCTACAAATTACAATATGTGTACATTATGCAATATTAATAAATATTTTAACAAAAACAGTGCTGCTAAAAAAAAAAACTGGCTTTTGAATTCAGCTTCAAATTTGTTCCTTCCTTTTTAATACAAGTTAGTGTTTAGACTATTAATTTGGTAGTAAAATATTTTTATATAATTTGTGTGTGTACAAGTTTTAACTTTTTATATTTAAAATTTTTATGGCTGATTCTAGCATGTTGATTGAGTTCAGTAAACTAGTACAGAGAAAATAAATGAAAGGTGGTTTCCCAGTATGATAGCATATAAATATTACTAGCATATATTATTTATATTATCATTAAAATAAATAAAGTTTGTAACATTCTTTGCTTTGCTTTGAGCAGCATCAACTTGTTGCTTAGTGATACATACATTGTATACAAATTTCACTTCATTTTTTGTATAATCTTTACATAATTTACAGATTCCAAACAGTAAGTTTTCTTTGAATTTGTTTGCACCTATTTCCATAAAATAAGACTCTTGGTTTTTAATATTCACAGACATGTAAACTTTTCTACTCCTACAAATTCAGTCATTTGATCTACTTGAAGTCATCAAACATTCAAAAAGGAAAACCAGGAACGCCAACCACAAAGTCTTCTTTGTAGACTGCATGTCTTAAGTCCCAGACAATTTCAAAATGTCTTCAATCCAATACTCAAGACATCATCTCAGAGCAAATTGAGCTGCCACAGTCCACAAAAATGATCTTGTAATGGATAACCCTCTAACTACAGAATTTATGGAAATGTGGTAGCTGATATCCTCTCAAAAACTATTTCTGTTTCTATTTTTTCAACTCAAATAAAAAATTTTTTGTACTCTACTATACTATTTTCCTTAATTTAGAGAATGATATATTTTTTTTTAAATTCAACAGACTGCTTTCCCAAATTAAATGTCTGTTTTCAGCAGAAATTTCAGTTTCATACTTATCTGTAGATCTGATATAATGCCAAGTTTATATTTTTATTGTTACCATAATGATGTAATTCTCTGTTGAGTTGTAAAAATAACTAGGACTGCTACCATAGTAAATTATTCTCATTAGTTATGTATACCCTCAAGTTTGATTACAATAATTGATTTGATAAATTTTGTTCTTTTATTTACATTTTAAAAAAGATCAAGCCAATCAGTCCAAAGATGGGTTCAACATTTGTCTGAATATGTAACTCAACTGCAACTTGTTCCTCGGCAGCTCTTATTTCAGCACATATCTGATATGCAGTCTAGTTTTTGCATGGACATAATTTTTTTTCTAGAATTTAGGGGGCATCACTTTACTCTTAACACATCCAAAGGTACTCCAATCTGTTCCTCGTAAAACACTGAAAACCATTGCCCACATGCATGAACTCCATTACATGACCTGGGATCCATAAATAGTGGTTAAACTTTATACAATATTTCAGAGCCAAATAATACTGCACATCAGTTATTTTTTGAGGTTAGTCCTTCCTATAATGTTGATCTTAAGCCAGTTAAAGCGATCACTTTCAGAGTGCAGAAAATATTGATATAGAATTGTTGGGTCACACCTCAGACACTTGACATTGAAACATTAATATATTATTGAGCTTTTCTCTCTTATTAATATTTGTCCTGGTTATAAAATTATGAATAGCTAGATGTTCTTTGAATTGTACTTTTTGTTGACTGATTTATTTTGAAGTTAAATATGGTATGCATGAATTATTATTCACATATGCATTTTTAAGTTAATTATTGATTTGCTGCATACAAAATATTGGTAGTTCAAATTATAGATTCTAAAATAACATCTTGCCAGATAATTAGAGTAACTTCATGTATGTAACTAGTCATTTTTTTTTTAAGTGGCTGAACATTGTTTAACATACTTCTCAGTTGATTACTCACTAATAACATTAATTTGTCACTTTTTTTTTTTCAAGAACTGTTATTTATTTGAAATATGTAGGATTTTATACTGCATTTATAAGGCTTCCATTTTTCAATTTGTGATGTGTTGTCTGTTTGTGGCACCATTATTTACAGGCATTTATGAAATGTTACAAAAAAGAATTAAATTTTTTCAAGAAAAAGGTTTAGTTTTTAACTTGAAATTGTTAATGAATCATGCTTTAAAAAACTGTTGCAATCAAGTTTGCGTTCACTTATTGGCTATTATAAATGTTGAAGTGATTGATTCCAGTTTTGTAATTTAGAACTAAGGGATGAAACATTCATTGCATACAAGACTAAAAAGAAATTAGTTGCTTTGGAAATTATTTATCCAATACATTTTCTTAAATTTATCATCATCATCACTGAGTGCCATCTCCGCATCGAAGGTTGGCTACCATGGAGCGCCATTCCACTCTGTCTCTTGCTTTGATGGTGCAGATTGTCATAGGCTGACTTGTCCATCTTTTGATGTTACTCGTCCATGTTAGTCTTGGTCTGCCGCTGCCTCTTTTACCTTATATTTTCCCTTCCAATATTACTTTTATTAGGCTGTTGTGTCTTTTAACATGACCCAAAAATTTCATTTGTCTTGTTCTAATTGTGTTTAGTAGTTCTCTTTTCATTTTTAGTTGTTTTAAAACTTCCTCGTTTGTTTTCTTTTCTTTCCATCCAATTCTACCTATTCTTCTATAAATCCACATTTCAAAGGCTTCAATTTTCTGTTCTGTTTTCTGGTCTAATGTCCATGTTTCTGCACCATACAGGAATATTGAGAAGATGTAACATTTTGCTATTCTTAGTTTTAGCCATAGTGTTATTTGTTTCGATGTTAGTATATTTTTCATGGCATTGAAATTACTTTTTGCCATACCTATTCTTTTATTTATTTCAGTTGTACATTTTCCACCACTGGTTATAGTAGTTAGAATCTCTCTTCATGGCTTTCTTTGGAACGTTACGTGATGAGACTCCAATCTCTTTCATGGTAATTAATAATTCTCATAAATTTATATAAGAAGATAATCTCTGAGATACTTATAGTGACTTTACTGTTATTTTGACAAGCTGTACTGAAATTTTATTGAATTTGCTTTTGCTATAACTTTGTTCAGGATTAGTATAGTCATGTTTAACTGCATTTTTTGCAAGACAAATAATGCACCAGAAACCTCCCCATGAATAGGCCTGAGACAAGTATCACTAAGTACTAGTGGTGCAGAAACCTCCCCATGAATAGGCCTGAGACAAGTATCACTAAGTACTAGTGGTGCCTATCCAGATAAGTGGATACATGTTTGTAATGAAAGGTTTGCTTTGAATACCAAAATGATAACACATGGTATCCAGACAGAAAATCTGGCAAGCTTTTCAATGGTTGTGAGATATAATCTATGGGACAGAAGCAAACTTTAAGTTGTCATGTACATGTGAGAACTGTTTGATGTCTTCCCCTAAATGGTCCAAACATTATATTTACAGGTCATTATTGTTTGCCCTTCAAGCTAAAAAAATACAGTGGATCTGTATATTCCTAAATAACTTTTGATACTAATAAAATTGTTGCATCCCAAGAAGTCTGAATAAATGAATGGAATATGTAATTGATCCTGACCGTTCAAATATGCATGGAAATGACAAGACAGACGATCTAGCTATAAAGCGAACTACAGATAAACAACTATTTTTATTAGAGGGGACAGGTGTTTGTAATGTGTTTTTAACATTTCAGTTTCAAGATAATATGTAAAAACCAAGTTTTAAGAAAAACATTTCCAGGATACATGAAATATCTAGATAGGTGTGTGTTCATTTAAAGAAATTAATAATTTTTGCCAGTAATGTTTTTATACTAACTTCTTTTAGATTGCATATATTAGCTTATTACCATGATCATGTTTGTAGGAGAGAAATAAATGATAGCTTATGTGGGCGTAATAGGAAATATTGTTTCCCTGAAGTAGGCACAATTAAACATAAATGTTGAAAAATTCACTGTCAAATTAACATTTATGCATAAAATAACGTTATATATGTATTATTTGCTTTGTCTATTTTAGATGTGGACTTCAGTTTGTCATGGTGAATACATGGGGTGTGGTGATATAGATAGAAAAGATGTAGAATGTTTACCTTGTTAAACTAACAACATTCCTTTATTCAGAAGTTTCTTCCTTTATTCAAAAGTTTCTTTCTTAATTTACAGTTTCGGTTACAACAAAAAAGTGTAATTCTGAGCTAAGTATAATAGATTTTAAATCGGAAAAATGAGAAAAGGGAAGAATACATTGAAATATATGCCTTTGTACTTGTATATACATATACATTTTTGAACTGTCATTACTGATACCATTAAACATATGTAGCATTTACTATAAATTTGTACATGTTTTCTTACTTTACTCTTGCATTACTTAAGCAGTAAACACAGTGTATATTTTACATTTGAACTTGAGTTTATTGAATAATTGATTTTAGCAATGAATTTTGTAATATATAATCATAATGTTTGTATTTACCGGTCTGGGAACAAGGGATAGTCCATTTTACTGGTCGATGCTTCATTGTATGTGTTTTTTCTCTGTGTACTGTAGCATCTAGATTCAGCCAGTGATATTGCACCTGTTACCCCAACTTGCTCTTGTGTATGAATGTATTTATGCAGCAAGTATGGTGAGTAGCTTTGTTTAAATCACATGGACTTTGTTCTGACAAGCTCACTTCAACAACAAGAACTTTGTTCTGATCTATCTATCTATTGTCCTTTCGAGCCGAAGACGGCACATAGGGCAGAACCACAATCTCAAAAACAGAAACCTTGCGTGCCAAAACGGCACATATTGCAGAGATCACTGCTGATCTGACATACACATTTTAACTAAGTGACATGAACTTAACATAATAGTAAAAGAGAGTAACAAGAATGGTCTTAGTCTGAGTAGTAAGAAAACAGAAGTAATGTTCAAATATAAGAAACAGTTATCACCTGCATGCAGCATAAAAATAATCAGTACAATTCTGAAACAAGTGCAACACAACGCGTCAAATATTTGGGCACAATATTAACATCAGAGGGAAATAATAAGCAGATTAGCTGAGGCCAAAATAGAATTTCAGAAAATGGAAAACATCTTATGCAACAAATCTATGTCAATAGAAGTGAGAAAGAGTTCATCAGTGCTATATAGAACCAATTCTGACCTACAGAAGCGAATCATGGACAGTAAAAAAACAAATGAAAAGACAATTAGAGGCAACAGAGATGGGATTTCTCAAAAGAGTGTCGAAAGTTCACTGGACATTTTTAGCAAAAAGACCAATGAGAGAATTCTCAAAGAAGCCAACACAAAATGGGAGCTCCTAAAAAACATCAGAAAGAAACAATCAACATTTTTCGGGTACATCTTTAGGAGAGGAAAGTTGGAATACTTGGTTACAGTTGGAAAAATACAGGGAAAGAGAGATTGCGGATGACAAAGAGAGAAAATACTAGATAGCTTGGTGTCATGGCATGGAAAGCAGTCAACAACAGAAATGGTGGTTGGTTGGTTGCGTTCGCCCGATGACTAAAGTATTCTAGAGTATCATAGTAGACTCTGAATATTCCTCTTCATCATCTGCCCTTACAAGGACATAGTGGACGTGTCTGCGTTGTGTTGTGGTTTGCAGTATAACTGTTATATTTGCGCCTTTCGGCCCAACACATCCGACTTCAGCACAACATTTTTGAGTACCGGGTTGTCTTCCCTCTTCGATCCCTGCACTCTTGGCCAGACTAGACAGGTTAGTCTGTTACTGGAAGCACCGCGGAGAGGTGGAGCAGGGTCTGGATGGTTTTGGTTCACCGATCCTGGCGCAAACCATCAGCTGTCGGTCGCTGACAACTTCCAGCTCTGGTGCTGGTAGGCATGTCTTCGCCTCCACAATAGAATTGATACGATGCACAGTGGATAGAAGATTTTGAAAGGATATGATTGCCTATGCTTATTGGTATGGCACGTGATGACACATGAACCTTGTGCTGACATTTTTGTTGACTGCACTATTCTACTGAATTTGATTTTCACATGACTTGAAGTGTTTACATTAGAATTAATTTGATCTTCCTTGTTCCACCTTAAAACACAAGGCTGCAAATGCAGTTTGTCTATTTGAGCAAGTAACAGAAAAAAATAATGAATAATTCAATCAGTCACAAAAGTTCACATAGTTAACAAACTCTAGAGCAAACAGTATCCAATGTAATGACATAGTTACAATTACTCTGTTAGATTAGGAAGACTGAAAAAAAATGTAAATTTAATATATGTAAATAAGTTCATGAGTTTGAGTCATTTTATTAGTATAATTTACCTTTTTTGTCTGATCAACAATCAAACTTCAGATATATTATATTTTAGCACTATTATCACTTCCCTGCACACAAATCGTTTCAGTTGTATATATTTCCATAATATACCATTGAAGATATGAATAATATATCTGTGTGTGTTTGACTTCATTGGAAATTATATAGTTACTCATGTGCACTGCACAATCTCACAAATGAAACAAATCAACTGGTACATTTAATTTGGACAAGAGCTCTTAATTTCAAGGTTTTTCTGAAGATATACTATAAACTGTCCAGGTGCTAGCCACTGAAGATAGACTATAAACTGTCCAGGTGCTAGCCACTGAAGATAGACTATAAACTGTCCAGGTGCTAGCCACTGAAGATAGACTATAAAATGTCCAGGGGCTAGCCGCTGAAGATAGACTATAAACTGTCCAGATGCTAGCCACTGAAGATAGACTATAAAATGTCCAGATGCTAGCCACTGAAGATAGACTATAAACTGTCCAGATGCTAGCCACTGAAGATAGACTATAAACTGTCCAGATACTAGCCACTGAAGATAGACTATAAACTGTCCAGGTGCTAGCCACTGAAGATAGACTATAAACTGTCCAGATGCTAGCCACTGAAGATAGACTATAAAATGTCCAGGTGCTAGCCACCGAAGATAGACTATAAACTGTCCAGGTGCTAGCCATAGATTAATTTCTTCCTGTTTGAATAGTTTGGAGTTTATATATAATTCATAAACTTTCTTGATCACCCATGGAATACTGGATATGATAATCATTCAGTAAAGGGAGAAAAGAATAGAGCCACTGTTCTCTGCCATGCATGTCATAAGAGGCAACTAAGGAGATTTGGAATTGTTGGGTGTGCAGTCAAGTAGGATGTGCATGGAACGAGCTTGTCAAATGAATTTACTGATGCATTTTGTGAAATGTTGTGGCAAGTGGTGGAATGGATATGGGGAATTTCTGCCCGCAATGAAACTGGTTCTGAGGATAGAATAGAATAGAAAATCATTCAGTTTCAATTATGAAATCTGCATGGCCTAGAAAAAAAAACTATAATTTGTCATAGTATATTTAAACTATGCTAGTGATTTGATATTGGTATAAGACATGAAATTACAATATCTGTGGGTATGAATCACTTCCATCCATTGTAATTACTTTCAGCAGTGGTGCCTGGGTATTTCATTTTATTATTAACTGAGAAGTCTGAAAATCCAATCCATGTCCTGAAGTAGTTTCTCAACAATATAGTAGTTCATCTCTGATGAGGATATGTTTTAGGTTCACTTTATTTGTAGATAATGTTTATTAATTGCCCGTCACTGAATTTGGTAAAATTTTTTTTTTTTTTTTTTTAATTTAAGCTTTTGTGGGCGACATGTTTTTTTTAAAAAATAACACATCTTTCAATTACTTGTTTGTTTCTAAGTCAAAATATTGAGTCATGATATCTAAAAGACAAATGTACTACCATTACTTACTATGGAAGTTTTGCATTCATTTAAGACACCTACTTTGACAGGATTACAGCTGTGTACAATTTTTATAGTCATACATACAACCAAATTAAGACACTTTAGTATTTAGTTTCTACAATGTATACATTTTACAACTATTTGACTTTCTTGAGTTTGTAGTTCTTGTAAATGTAAAGATTATTTTTGTGTGAATGCCTGTATTTTTAAAAAATTGTGCAGACTAGTCTGATTGCTGGATGTTTTTTTTAATTGAAATTGTGCAGCTTCGTGCCTTAGTTTGTTTTGTATGATGCATGTGTTCTCTCACTTATTCTTTGTGTTAAGTAATTTTTTTTTCATTAATCATTTATAACGATTGATATAAATGCTGGATTTATTGGTGAAAATTATGTGAATCAGAAACTTAATTTTCCTGGTTAATGTACAGGGTGCGTTCAGTGGAGTAGCATATTTTTTTGTTTGCAGATTATTTGTTGCAAACACTGAAATAATTACATTATCACCGTTAAACATAATCCTACTCTAGTTCGGTGCACTTATGTTAGCACTTGACAAATGCATAGATACCACAACAAAAGAATCATTTTGGACCCTGCACAGCCACTCTTGCACAACAGCTTGGGTAACCTAACATGCACACTTAGAAATTGCAGCTTGATCATGAATGATGTGAGCTGATCCAACACTCATGTCCAATAGTGAAGCCACCTCCTTGACTGTGACCCACTGATTTTCCCAAAATCACATTTTGAACACCTGGAATGTTGTCTTCCATGACAGCTCTACCCCACCCCTTAGAGTTGAGGAGAATCCTCTCGACACTAGTGATGCCGTTATAAACTTCTCAGTCCATTGATACATCTGTGTTCAACTCATATACCTTTCATCATACTGAATTCTCTTCCAGCAATTATTCTCAAAAACATCTCCTTCACTGAACAGAAATCTCACAACACTTATCTTCTCTTGCTCAGTGCATTGTTGCAAATGTGACATCATGTTGAACGGTTTGCCAAGTGTCCCTGCAAGGAGTGTTAGTGCCATCTATTGGTAGCTCCAGGTCATCACACCAGACACACAATGATGCACATCCAATTTTTAATACAACCTATCCAGTTTCCAACTGAATGGCTTTTTATATATAAATATGAGCTTGAATAAACAGTAAACACAATATCATGCACATGGTTCATTTTTTTTTTTTTTGTTTATTACAGTTGATATATTTTTGCTATTAAAGCATTTTCAGCCCTCTGTTTAAGTAAAAAAAAATTGTATGCTTGTTTTTTGAGTGAAAATGCTTAATTTGTGTTGCTGTTTTAATTACATATGGCTGCAAATTTTGGTAGTTAAAACTTATATAGCTGAAGCTTTGAAAATATTTTGTCTTTGAATGAAACATTTGTTCTTTCCTGGTCCATGCCTAAAGGCATTAGATTTCTTGTTCTTTTATAAAGCTCAAGCTTGTGCACTTTGCAACAGTTTACCATTAATTCATTTCCTATTGCATGCTGTCAGACATTGTCTTTTCCCTTTGTTTACCACTATCTCTTTCATCATGTGCCACAATCTCTGTTTCCCTGTATTTTTCCAGTTGTAATCTAGTATTCCAACTTTCCTCTTCTCATGATGTGTCTGAAAAATGTTGATTGTTTCTTTCTGATGTTTCTTAGGAGCTCCCTTTTTATATCGGCTTCTTTGAGAATTTTCTTATTGGTCTTTTTAGCTATCCAGGGAACTTTCAACATTCTTCTGAGAAATCCCATCTCTGTGGCCTCTAATCGTCTTTTCATTTGTTTGTTTACGGTCCATGATTCACTTCAGTAGGTCGGAATTGGCTCTTTATAGCACTGATGAACTCACTTTTTCACTTCTATTGACATAGGTTTGTTGCATAAGGCATTTTTAATTTTCTGAAATGCTATTTTGGCCTGAGCTATTCTGCTTTTTTTTTTGTGGTGCATCTATCTCTTTGGTCTTCTATTTTTCCTAATGTTACTAAGTATTCCAGCCCACCTCTTCACACACGTCCCACAAACCTGGACTGCTCTTTACTAATTTATTATAATATCTCACTTCATCTGCCTCTTAGTACCTCCTCATTGGATTTTTTGGCTGGCCGTAGTATCTTTAGCGTCCTAAAACAAAAAACAACAACCGTATTTCAAATAATTCTACCCTGTATTGTATCTCTTTATCTGTGAAATATGTACATTAAGAATATAAAAGTACAAATAATGCCATCAAAGATAATTAAATTAACCATGTAGTCATGTACACTGACAGTGTTAAGAAACACAAATTAAGATGTTATTAGTATTTATACAGGAACATATGTTTTGTCAATAATAAAATGTGAAGATAATTATAATATCAATATACGTTAGTGATTGTGCTAACAAGAAGAATCGAATAGTCTTTTTTTTTATTTATCTAAAAGATAATGTGGTTGTATTTTAAAAATCATATACTTCCTTGTTTAATCTAGAGTCATTTGTTGTGTGGCTATTTGTAATGAAGCAACAATATTTACATACACATCTAATTTAATTACTGCATTTTCTGGACTTTTGTCTGCCTTCTTCGGTCCAATATTATAACCAGACAGTGAACGTTTTCATGACCACCATGTGAAATTGGATTAAACTAGCTCTGATCCTAATTCCGGCAGTCTTCTGTGACTTGCTATTAGTATACACTACACAGGCCCTAGACATAAGCTAATTTATATATGTTGGTTGTCTTGTAGATTTCAGCAGTTTGTTACTTCTCTTGACCACTTACCCTTAGTTGTGAACAGTAAATAAAATCCACTTGTTCTTGACTGTCAAATTTTGCTTCAAGTGGATCATAAATTTGATGTGAAATGTTTACATAATAATCTAGTTTTTTTTAATGTTACATTTTTATGTGATTGTAATTAATCTCACAGTAGAGCATTGCTCTAAATGAGTGTATTAAACATGGCAATTTATTTTGATATCTAGTGAATAAATTATAAAGTATTATTTGTGAAAAATAGTCTTGTGGTTTGTTTAAACAGGTGTTCCCATTAGCAGTGTACTGAAGCAAATTACTTTTTAGGGGTTTGCATAATGCTAAAGGATTTCCTAACCTTTTTGATGAAATGTAGTTATAGTCCGTTCAGAAATTCATAATCCCACCTGAATTAGTTTTGCGTGATAACCGCTTGTTATTTTGGTTTCAAATTTTGCATGCAATCTTAGAATATTGATGACGCAAAGATTTTGGTATTTTTTGTGGTGCACATCATCGAATTCCTTTGATCTTTTATGACGATATCACACAAGTTGATTCAAATTTTAGAGTTTACAGTAATCGTGTTAAATTTTCCAGTTTACTGCAATACTTGTCAGAGGCGATCTACATAGTGCTTAATTGTGGGTGTTGTTCGTTATGTGTATGTGCAAACATGAATTCAATTGGTTACAATTAGTCTTATCCTTCGGTTACCATTAGACCCCAGGACGTCCTAACTGCAGCTGGAATTGAATTCATCTTAATTTTAATCATTCCGAATCTGACGATTCCAAGAGGTTGATAATCATTACTAGCTGGTCAAATAGTAATCCATCTCGTTTCCAGTACTCATCTTCCACCCGCAGCACATGTTCAACATACTTCTTCCAGAACGGAATGTCTATTTTTGAGAGAGACTCGCGTGTCAGAACTTCAACATCACACATTTTAAACGCCCTGTTCTGTTCTGCTAAACGCCCTGTTCTGTTCTGCAACTTGTCCTTTGACGTGAGCCCAGACAAATTCGATTGGATTAAGGTGCACATGATATGCAGGGAGTCGAAGAGAGGTGTGGCCGTATTTCTCAATGATTTTGTCAACATGGTACACCTTTTTCTTATTCGTATTCTTCACAAGTTGTAACAATTCGGGTTTTAAATATGTGCCGTCAAATTTGATATTTTCATTCGCAAGCCATGTCCTAATTTGCTCTTTTGTATTTGATGCAGTAGGCACTTTGTCTTCCTCTGATACGACATTGTGGTATGATGCATTATCCATGACTATGCATGAAGGTCTCTCCAGGATTGGTAAAAGATCGTTCTCCAACCAGTGCCTGAACATTTTTCCATTCATTTCAGTATGGTAGTCCCTACCGTTGGTACTTTTTGATTGGAAAATAAGTCCCGCATCATGGACAAGGCCGTTTTCAGTGCTTCCAGCATGCGTTAATATAATGCGCTGGCCTTTGCTGCACGGAATTGTTCTTTTGAGTTTGCCATTTACTGACTGCCATTCTTTAGCATAGGTGTGGTGTGCGTTGACCCATGATTCGTCCAAATATACAATATCATACCGTTCACTCCGCCGCTCACGGATCTGTCTCAGGTATTTGCTTCGAGCAATGACCAAGTGTGGTTTCTCACAAATAATATTCCTGCCCCCAACAGTTTTTCTGAAAGCGAAGCCGGCTCCTCGCACAATCTTCCATAGAGTACTTTTAGAAATGTCAATATTGCAGTCTGCATGCAATTTTAATTTCAAATTCCTGAGAGTAACAAGTACATTATTAGCAAACATTTTCAATATCTCACGTTTTATGACATCCATGTCAAAGCTGTCGACTTTCCTTTTCCTTCCTTGATTGACATGAGTGCACTCTGAGTCTTGTTTAATCCAACGAGAAAATGACGATCTATTAAGACCAAACGCGAGTTGCGTTCGTCTCGCTGGGTCATGAATATCACAATATAAATGCCCCATCTAGAATTCCCTAAGGAAGTGCTGATATAGTAAAAAAGTAACCTTTTGCATAGTTATAAATTTGCATTTCAAACTCATTGTAATTTAGATATAAATGTTGGTATTTAAAGTCAACAAATTGTCTACTGAGTCTTCACAAAATTAATAAAGATACGCCTTCCCTTCGGTAATTAATGCCAAGGCCGTGGTGCGTCATGTCGTTCAATAACAATTCAGTTTTGTGCACGGGATTTTCCTGAAGTTAGTGTTTCTGCAATAGCCAAACTATTTTACGTGAACGACCGCGCCAAATTAATGTATATATCCTAAAATGGTGTCAAATTCGAAAAGGGTGAATTTAATATAGCCTAAAGAAGACAACTTTTAAACTAGATCAAATTTCTCAGAGCAAAAAATATTTCTATAACGTCATCAATATTCTAAGATTGCATGCAAAATTTGAAAGCAAAATAACAAACGGTTATCACGCAAAAAATAATTCAAGTGTGATTATGAATTTTTGAACGGACTATAGTATAAAACATTGCCTATGATAGTTTATTCTTTTAAGTAGGTGTTTCTTCTCTTTTCTTTTCTTTTTTTTTTAATCTGTTCTGCACAAATGTGGAGATATTCCAGCTTTTTGTTTTCTTGTATTAAAATGTATGTGTGTGTGATGATGATGGCGGCCTGGTGTAGCAGGTTTTTGAAATGTTTGTTTTGAATAATATCCAGTGATTCCTACTGTTTTGTAATAACTTTCATTTTATTCTTGTTTCTGAGGTGTAGATACATCGTGTTCAAGGAGTGTGTATCCATTAAAACTTTTGTACTAAATATTGCATTAGAGGTTTCATTTTTTTTTTTTTTTTTTTAATAGTTTATCTGGATGTTGGAGCATTTGGTGCAATCAGAGCCTTTTTTGTTGTTGATCTCTCTCTCTGTCTGTCTCTCCTATCATCATCATTAATGTGTGTTGTCTCCGCATTGAAGTTTGGCTACCATGGAGCACCATTCCGCTGTCTCTAGCTTTGATAGTGCAGGTTGTCATAGGCTGACCTGTCCATCTTTTGATGTTACTTGTCCAACTTAGACTTAGTCTGCCTCTTGTACTATGTATTTTCCCTTCCAAGGCTACTTTTAGTAGGCTGCTGTGTTTTTTTTTAGCTTGTTCCAAAAATCTCATTTGTCTTATTTGAATTGTATCTAGTAGTTCTCTTTTCATTTTTAGTAGGTTTAAGATTTCATTTGTTTTCTATTCTTTCCATCCTATTCTTCCATAAATCCACATTTCAAAGGCTTCCATTTTCTGTTCTGTTTTCTTGTCAAACGTCCATGTATCTGCACCATACAGGAATGTTGAGAAGATATAACATTTTAATATTCTTAGTTTTAGCCCAGGTGTTATTTGGTCTCTCCTATAGTCAAGTTTAAGTTTACTTTCTTTAATGCGCCTCTTATTTCATCATATCAGTGCTGGTGTCTAACTCGACAAATTATCATCATTGGACAACCGATTATTCCATAGTGCTCAGATCCGATCCTGAATACATTAACCAGAATGAACACACGCCCTGCACACACGCACTGATGAAAGCAGTGAAAATGACGTATTTAACTCAGACAAATTCAGTAACACCAACGAACACCTTTACACCAACCTCCTTATGACACCAGTGGTTCTATAATGGCTCTGTTCTTTTCCCCACCCTGTCAGGACCCCGGTAGCCCACACGGGCAAAACTGCTGTCAGCATAGGTATATAAAAAAAAAAAATGAAAAACATGTTTCACTTAGCAACGTAAGCAATAAAGTTGGCAATAGAAAAACTGCTGAACAGTAATTTTAGCCCACAGCCTGTAGTGTTTTTGACAGATGCAAGATCAGTACTCCAGGCACTACAATCCAGAAAATTGCCAAATCTGCAGACCTTATTGACTGAACTCTGCAAGCACCACAGGGTTGCCCTGCAGTGGATCCCATCTCACTGTGGAATTCCAGGAAATGAGAAAGCAGATCAGTTTGCAAAGGAAGGTTCAACAGGCACATAACCAGATGCACCGAAATCCCATATGGCTCTCATCCCGCGGCAACGCAACTGGTTCATGTTGAAATTTGCTAAAACAAACAAACGTGACTGCGCATCTTTCAACGCAAATTTAATGGGGACCCGTCCACTAACAAGTCCATTCTGAAGTGCAACAATTTCAATGAGAACGGATGGATCTGTGATCAGAGAAAGGAAGGTTCATTTCGACCATCGGAGCAAGTTGCTAATCTCCTAAGAGAAGCACTTTTATTTGTGCAGCCCTAAGAGGCCAACACGCAGGGCTAGCCAAGAGTTATACGTCTCGAAAAGCAAAAACCTCCACGACCCGCAACAAACCTCGATGATCTGTAGGGAAAAGAGTGGGGGGGGGGGGGGAGAGAGAATTGAAAAAAAATGGTATGGTAAAAGCTTTACGTGATTGATAGACGACACAAATTTGAACGACGTTTCTGCTCAATAGGCTTTCAGCAGGAACAAACAAAACACACACAGATATGTAAGTAAATAAAACTAATCCTACATAGCTAACTAGTAATGAAACATCCAAAACAAAATACTCGAAACTGGTTTAAGAAAAGAAAAAATTCTTGATCTGTAGGAACATGTCAACTAAAGCTGTAACTTTGATCACGCTGGATAGGCTGCAGAGTCTGGTCGGAGCATCGATGCTTACCGAGTAACGGTTGGGGCACACATCGATTATATGTGTGATACCACATGAAACTTTATGAGCTGATGCAATTGTAGCCACCGATGTATAATAACAATTTCAATAGGATTTCATCGTATACTACTTGAAATTAACGCGGTTTTTTGTTTGTTGGGACATCATGTATAAAGAAAGTGAGTTTACTTATCACTTGGTTGCTTGTTTGCGTTCACAGATTTATATATCTAGCGAAGTCCCTAGGGACAGAATGTTGCGTAAATATCACTTTTTCCTATTTTGGTTGAGGTAGATTTTATTTCCCATTAGTTTTTTTCCCGGGAAGCGGCCATTTTTGACCTACTCTTTTCGATTTCCAACTGCCAATGGTTCTTTGACGTGATCATAATGCACACGGGACCTCCGTTTACGAGAGAGCTGGACATCGGACCCAGAGACGAGGGGAAAGTAAAGCCACGGATTCGATTTTTTATTTTTTTTTATTTTCCACCGGCTGTGGTGAGAATCATCGAACTTCCTGTCCAGAGGCCGAAGTCTAACTTCCATAACCCCACCCCCCTCCGCCCTACTTAAATACTCTGTACAGCAGACAAAACAGTCGGTCTCTTATCGTATAAGTAAAAAAAAAAAAGTAAAGTACCCCCGTCACGCCAAGTGGCGTAAAGGGAATATGGTATTAGTGACCATACATTTTACAGACCTTCGGCTCATGATTTTCGGGGCAATGTGGTCGGTATTACGCCCGCGCCGCTTTACTTTCACAGAAAAATCCGGTGCCCATTCAAGGCTGGGTGAACCCGGCAGCCGTCGGTTGGGATCGAACCCTGCCCCTTGTCCTTTGTAGTCCAGTTCACTAACCACCGAGCTATCGCGGCTCCCTCTCTTATCGTATGCTTCGCTTTTTTTTCCACAATGTAATAAGTCATTGTTAATGTGATTATTTCTATTATAATCACAATAAAGGCAGTAGGCCTACCTTATAAGTTAGTAATTAAAATTAAAGCCTAGGCTAATCTGATTCAGTACATTTTCGTGTATAATGTTGTGTTACAGCTACATGTTTCCGATTTATAGACGTGTGTAAAAGTGACATGAAGGCTGAACATAAACTCAGCAGCCTGGGAAGAAATAGCTGCAGACCGTAATGTTTGGAAAAAAAAACACTCTAAAGCTCCAACTCAAGCAAGATGCAGACACTCATTTAAAAAAAAAAAAAGGAATACACGGCGATAGAAAAGAAAAGATAACATTTCTTAGAGGCGCTGCAAAATTCATAGTCAACTATAACTGATGGAGGCTACTACAGTTACATGCAATGTTAGACAAAAAAAAAAAAAACAACAACAACCGTAGTACAATAACAGCTGAACAACTTGTGGGTTTGGTGCTCTCACAACTACTACATCGGACTGTCATGGCTTTGAAGCTCACCTATGCACTGTGTTTAAAGCTATCTTAATTATGAATCATAAGGCGCTTCAGTAATATATCATAGCCTCCAATGTATGACACTCCTCAAATTGTTGAATCCTTTTGAGAATTCACAACAGTGTAGGGAAATCATTGCAGATTTTGATTAAATTCTGAAAGTGACGTCTCACTCGATGGTATCCGTATAATACTCGTATTATCATCCTCAAAACTAGCAAGCTATAAATATCATTGATTGCCATATGCCGTGTTCTAGTATGCAATTATCACACCTCCCTCGGGGAGGCTAGACGAAAGACTGGCTCCAAAAATTGTGCTCAATTAGTAAATAAGCTACAGAGAACTGTTTTTCTTTTTTAATCACACTGTTTATTTTTTCCCCAAGTTTGAATATTTGTCTAGCTTTTTTTTTTAAGTCTTTCTTTTCCGTCATTATACATACGCTACCAAACGCTGGAGTCAAATCTATTATTTTCTGAAGCGGTCTTGCTGGAGCAACTGCGTACAATCTACGTTCGTGATTTGAGTAGCCATTATTAGGCATCCATGTTTCAACAAGAAATATAATGAACTTACAAATTAAAAGAAAGGCTGTCTGTAGACGTGAAATTGCGCACCAAAAATGTGAGGAGACGGAATTTGTACGCGCCAAAATAAGTAGAGACAGAATTGGTGCAGTGCAGTGCGGAGGGAGAATAAAGTGACGTGAAAATATGATGACGTAGCTTTTGGCAGTTAGAAATTTGAGAAGTGGCGGGAGTGTCGGTTAGAGAGGCCAGAGTGAAGGTGGAGCCGTGCAGTGGAAAAGAATGGTTGCTGAGTGATGCAGCCAACACAGAAAACCAATAGCTGATGTCGCCTGATTGAAGTCTAACTGTGGCGACTCTCACTGCCTGTGGTACTGGTGGTTTGCATGGGCAAACAGTACTGATGAGCAGTTGCCTTCACCGCTGGGATGGTTTAACAGTGTCTCGACGACGTCTCAACTAAGATCGTGGTCAAGGAGTGTCCTTCGTCGCAAGGCGAGACTGACCAGAGTGGCCTGATTTTGACCTCTGGGCATCTGACACAACCCTATCTTCGCAACGTGTGCAAGGGATTGTGGTCGCTTAGATTTATCTGAGAAATTAACAGAGAGTGAACATGGACCAGTGATGATATTTCGAAGCAGGTTTTTGTATATAAAATCATCTTGGTTGTTAAGTTTATATTGTTGAACTTTAGTTGAATTGATCACGTAGTGAGAACTGTTTTTTTTTAAAATGTAATTGATGTTCATTGGAGTGTTGACAATTGATTCATAATTCGTCATTACAGTACAGTTAATAAACAGTTTTTCAAGAATAAAAGATAAAAGGTTCAGTACAGTTGTATTGGAGATTATCGCTTCATTAGTAATGACCATATCACTACAGTGTTCAGGTTCTGGCGATTATCATCGTATTGGAAAGCATTATCATAAAACCAATAAGGTATTCAAATACGGTTTACAAGAACCAAGTTATGATCATCAGATCATACGATCATTATTACAGTTCCAGATCCACCATCCGCGATATCACGAGCAACAGTTACATTACAAAGTGTTCAAGGTTAAGATCTTCACAGGCGCCATACGTCTTACGTCATACATCAGTATCAAGGTTGGGTTATCAGGTTCAGATTAACCATCATTCAGTATTCAGTAAACAAGCATTCGTGTATTCAGTATACTATACTCAGAAACACCATCAGTAAAACAATAAGATTGTTCTCTAATACACACAAAAACTATCATCAATAAAAAATGTGTTCCCCTGGAACATGTTTTTATTTGAGGAAAATTAAAAATAAAACAAATCAATATATCTATCTTCTTTTAAAACATAAAAGAATTATTGCGGACTGTCGCATAATTAAGGCCCATCTTTTACGGGTTTTTTGTTTCTGTGCTTCTTAGAAATTCAAATTGCTGGGATCTCCACTTTATTTAATACACATGAAAGCCGCCACACAGACACACATACACCAATATACTTTCCTCAGTGAATTCTAGCCAAATACATAAACATATAAGCTAGACACAGAAGTTTGGTAGCCTATTTTATACAGATCATCGCTTCACTATTTTTCTGTTGCACGTATTTTCACCTCTAATTTCATACTTTTCAACTTTAAATTTTCAACTCCAATGTTAAGTCAGTCCTATTATATAGATGTGAAACACGGAGAACAAAAAATTACAATAAAGAAGATATAGACCTTTATTAATAGATGCTTGCGCAGAATAAAAAGATGGAGATGATAGGACAAAATCACTAACGTAGAATTATGGAAAAGGTAATTTCATGCAAAGAAAGCATGTGAGTCTTCTGTTGCGGATTGTCTGAATCGTAGATTTCCAAAAGATAAGAAACTAAGTGGCAATGAAACATTATTAGTAAAATAATGTATGGCGCTTTTCGTCTTGTCAGACGGTCTAGTGGAGGCTATCGCATATTTTATTTTATTTATTTTATTCAATGTAAAAGATTCCAGAAGTGACTTCCAAGAAGACGATTTATGATGGATTTTTCTTGTTTGAGTGCTCTTATGGCCTCAATTCAAGTAGTGTTTCTGTTGCACAATGCGGCTTCTTTTAACAAGCGGCGAGCGTCTGTCAATCTCTTCTCAAGTTTACATGTTGGAGGCATTCTAGTAAACAATTTTCTTGTAATATTTGTTAGGCCGCAGGTTTGACATAAGCTTGTCTTCTACACTTCAACTCCCTATGGAGCATATGCCTTCAAAAAATGTTCCAAGTGTTTCCTGTTTGATACCATTCTCTTAAGATCGCTCCATGTCTTCCCTGTCTACATCTTCGCTTCCACCTGTCTTCTACAAGTATTTGTTGACCTTTCCCTTTGTCTTCTTCCTTATAAATTCCAAAAAAATGGCATGTGTAATGCTGTCATTTGTCTTCGACAGAGTGTGTCTTGTCCAGCGCCATCGCCTTTGTCAGATTTCTTTGTCCACGTGTGTTTCTTGTACTTTTTTTTAGTATATAGTTTTAAGCTGTAGTAATTTTGACCTGTCATGTCCATTCTTTTATTCCGCGGAAGCATCCGTTAATTAAAGATTTTATCTTCGTGACTACCGTTTTTGTTGTCCTCTATGATTCACAGTCATATAAATGTAATAGGAATGATTTTAAGCTGGACTTGCATTTTTAAAATCTTGAATTTAATTTAATTGGATTTTTCATAACTTCTCTAAAGCATTGAAGACTGCTCTTATTTTTTGTATCCTTATTGTGGCATTATCCTCGTTCCTCATTCTTTTGTCTATATTACTACTGTATATATATATATATATTCACACACACATATTTTACGTCCTGGAGAGAGATTTCTCCGGGTACTCTGTAGTGATTGTCAATTGCATTTACTCGCATTATTTTGGTCTTATCTCTGTGGTTTTTAAAAAAAAAATGAAATTGATGGTACTTATCTAAAGTCTGGAATGTACGAGTGGTATTTTAATGTGTGTTGAGAGTACAGATAAGTTCATGTTTTACTTGTGGTGGCCTTTCTTTTTCACTCTTTGTCGTATTTTCATTTTTGCATCGATTTTGTAATCAGATGACGTCATACAACACATTAGCTAAAAGTGGTTGGTAATTCGTAGCTTAACTGTTTATGTCAGAATCGGTGAACCAGAATCGATTAAGATCCTAATCTATCTGCTTAAGGTGGCCATGGAAATTACTTTACCAATCTAACCTGGATTATAAGGGGAAGACAAACTCGGTACTAAAAAAAGATGGAGTTGACGTCGGATGTTTTGGACTGAAACGCTGAGATATTGTAGCTTGTTGTAAATTACGAAACAACGCCACTTACCTCAATACCCTTTAGGTTGTGTGAGAATTGTTGTTGTTGTTGCGTTCGTCAGCTTTCAACTCTGACAAAGTCCCTAGAGACTAGGAGCTGAATTTTGCGTGTTAATCCATTTTTCCCTGACAGCCGTGTGCACAGGGGTCCCTCGCTGCACAGGCAGATAACTCCGACTTCGGGGGTACTCATGTTTTTTTCCGTCGATGAGTAACTGACGTTTCAAGCCAGGCCTCGCTGCTGAGACCAGGGGTGGTTGCCGCAGAGAGAAATCATAAAAATCCCAACCGGTGTAGCCGAGATTTGAACCCACAACCTCTCTGTCCCGTGGCCGGCGTCTTGCCTCGAGACCAACCAGTCCCCCATGGACTTGGAATATTAGGAAACTGCAACAAGGAACACTTTTCATGCATAGCCTGCAATGGTTCCTGCCGCCTATCCACCATATACTCGTGTGAGAATAAGTAACCGTTAGACGAGTGTAAACAAACAACATTTAGGTGTTATTTAAGAGCAAGCCCGATAATGTGTATGTAGAAAGCACGCTCATTCGTTGTCCAGTTTGCATGCATCTCCCTGTTCCTGAATCTTGTTCTATGACATGGAGGCAAACGCGCAACTGAGTAGTCAAGTTGCCAACGACTCATTGCTGATGGCTTGCTTCAGGCTCGGTGAACCAGACCTTAACTTCACATTTTAGTGGTGCCTCTAGTAGAAGACCAACCAGTCTCGTCTAGCCAAGTAAGTGGGGATCGAGAGGGAAGGCAACCCGTGACTCAAAAACACCATGTCGAAGACGGACGTTCTTGGGCAAAAAGATCAAATATCACAATTGTTACTTACAATTAACAATATAACACTTTTACGCTCACCTAACGTCTGTTTACGAACGCACGACGAAGAGGGGTAGCATACGTCGAGATCGGTGAATCAGAACTATCCAGGAGACAACTTTTCCTTTAATCACCAGGTGAATGCAAGATAGAAAGTACTGTGAGGTATCCACAAGCCATGTAACTCTCAAATTTATAGACAACCCGGTAGGAGATATCCTTATTTCGTTGTTCTCAAGAGACCTCCCCTTCCCCCGCCCCCCCCCCCCCCAAAAAAAAAAAAAATCTTACTGCACATGTGTCATCATCACCAAAATCAATCAAGTTTACCAACAGAGTATACGCCCTCACCTAGAATGTGAATCATCAGCATGGTGCTCAGCATCAAACACGAGCTGGATAAAGTACAATACCAGACACTTACAGTTTTCACAGGAGCAATGAAATCAACACCAATATTGGAGATGGAGAAATTGTGGAAGGCACTTGGAGAACACAGAGACATAAAAGTGCTGATGCAGGCAGTACAATTCTCATGCATGCCGAGACATCCAATGAAGGACCGATTCCAAATTTTTGCTTTGGAACGGCTTAAAAGAAGCAGTTTTATCCGCCAAGCTAATCGAAATTATAGCTTGTTTCATAAGTCTTGCCCAACTTTAAAAATCAATATCTTTTAAACCGCTTTTTGTAATTTTTTCAAAATTTGCATGTAAAGTTATAATGAGTAGAACCCAACAGGGAATTAATTTCATTAAAAACAAACATTTGGTTATTAATATTGCTTATTTAATTTATATAAATTTATAACGACCCATTGATGTAGTCAAAACTTAGTGTTTACAGTATTTAAGTTAAAAATAGCGATTACAAATTAATACACGCTCAAAGTTACGATTTTTCACGCTTTAAACGTGGGTTTTCTGACACAAATAGACACTTGTAGTAAACACGAGACATTGTGTTTTCCATTTCCGTTAATTCAGCGGCGTAACGTGGAACAATAACATTTATCATGAGTCTTAAAATGAAATTCTGCAGTTTACAAAACATCGCAATAAAAATGTATGACTATTTTTGCAAAGAGGCTAAACGAGGAAGATTATTTCATTCTTTAGAAAACCCTCAGAATAGGACAAGACACATTTTGGATTTATCTAAACGGTCATTTAATCGCTGGATTCAAGCACGTGACCGTCAATGTTCCAAATATACAAAATCACAAGGAAGAGCAAAAATGTTGGATAATTTCGACAGTGAACTTATTAGAAGTGAAATTCGCAAAATGTTGGGTATGAATGAAACTGTTACAATAAGAAAATTAAAAGTATCGCTGAAAAAGAACAACAGTATTGAAATATCAAAGTCTACATTATGGAGGAATGTGAGAGCTGCAGGCTTTACATTCAGAAAGTATTCCAATGGACGAAACATCATCTGTGAGAAGCCACATATAGTAGTCATGAGAAGCAAGTACTTACGTGAAGTAAAAGAGGTGCGCAAGCAAGGTTATGATATTGTGTACTTGGATGAAACATGGATCAATGCTCACCACACTAACCAAAGGGAATGGCAGTCATCAGATGGAAAGATTAAGAGATTAATACCTAGCAGCAAAGGACAGCGCTTGATAATTGCTCATGCAGGTAGTCGACAACATGGACTAATACAGAATGCAGAGCTCATTTTTCTTTCAAAATCCATAGACAATCGGGATTATCACTCTGAGATGAATGGTCACATATTTAGACATTGGATTGAAAATTCTGTTCTCCCATCACTAGATCGACCATCTTGCCTAATAATGGACAATGCAGCGTACCACAACATTGTTGCATTTGAAGATAAAGTCCCGACGTCATCCAGTACAAAAGATGCTATTAAGATATGGCTCACAAAGGAGCACATACAATTTAATAACATGTACTTAAAACCTGAATTATTATCTCTAGTAAAGCAAAAACAGAGGACACAGATTTTTCAAATAGATAAGATTATCCAAGAGCACGGTCATATAAGTTTGAGGCTGCCACCTTACCATGCTAATTTAAATCCAATAGAACTAATCTGGGCAAAATTAAAAGGACAAGTGGCAGATGAAAATACAACATTCAAAATATGCGATGTAAAGACTCTTGCTAATCTCGCTTTATTAAATATAGACAAAGATTATTGGGCTAAATGTGAAGACCATGTCTTAAAACAGGAAGAGAAATATTGGAAAAATGATGGTTTGTGGAATGTTCAACCCCAAACAGTTATTAATCTTTTAGACTCGTCTGATTCAGAATGAAAGTATATAGCCCCCACAATGTTGGCCCCTATATTACCTTAAATTATTTCAACAAACGGTCCTTTTCAGGACCACACAACTATGAAAATTGGACATACAGGTATACCTTGATATTATCGTCCGTCCTCGAACTGAGCAGACAATAATTATCCTGGTGTTTTGTTTTATCCAGTTATTTCCCCATTACGGCCACGCCTTTACCTAGTGAAAATTAATCGTAGACCAGCAACTACGGTAATTTCTATTCTTTAGGGCTTCACAATTTACAATTTTGACAAACATCAAAGAAATATCGCCGCTTTAAGAAAACTGCAGCTGCAAGATATTTGTTAAATATAGATTTAAAGGGTCTTTTGCATTCTAATAACATATGGAAAATTTCAAAAGAATTTAACAAACGGTTAGAGAGTAATAGCGGTTTGAAGTTGGGCAAATGTTTTGAAACGAGCTATAGAGACAAATGCCAGACATATCAATAGTTACCAGTCCCCTGCTGCCAATACCAGAACAGAACCCCAGGATAGAGGAATCCGTATTGCGATACAAATATGGACATAAGTGAAAGGAATACTTGACAAGGAGGAACAGAATAGTCTACAGCGTAAAACAATCACTCAGTTTCTTGGATAAAGAATACCCAAAAAATCTAAGGGTTCGTGTGTACACATATGTATCAGCACAGAATGTAGTAAAGAATAGGGGAGCAGGAGCATACATAGAGTACCCAAATAACACTAGGGATATGAAAACAATAGCAACAGGTAAATATTGTCACAATTACGATGCAGAAATACAAGCAATATAACTGACAATAGGAAGCCTGCTGAATAATAATCTTAGCCCAAAGCCTGCAGTGTTTTTAACAGCTGTAAGATCTGTACTCCATGCACTACAATCCAGAAAATTGCCATATCCGTAGACCTTATTGACAGCTCTGCAAGCACCACAGGATTGCCATGCAGTGGATCCTATCTCACTGTAAAATATCAGGAAAGGAGAAAGCAGATCAGTTGGCAAAGGAAGACGCAACAGGCACACGACCAGATGCACCAGTTTACATACCATCAGAAGAAACAGATAATCAAATCAATCAGAAGACAACAAGCCCCAAATTAGGATGCCTTTCATAATATGAATAAATGGGAACAAATTATTATACGCATCATAACTGGGCACAATCGACTCCACAGTCACTTGTATACAAAATTCAAGATTAGTAACTCAGCCACATATACATGTGGATAGTCACCCCATACTGCTCAACACATACTTCAAGACTGTACTGAGTATAGAAGACTGAGGAAAAAGCCCATTAGCCCATAGATTTAATTTAATCGCATTCAATCGCACCCGATTTCTTTGGTAGGGCTATGAATATTGATTTGAGCATGTCGTCTGGTATATATCCGTTGTTGTAGGTATCATTCAATATTTTTGTTATTACTTCTATTCCAAAATCACCCATGGTTTCAATCTCTTCTTTAGTTATATTATCTGGACCAGGAGCTTTTCCTGCTTTCATATTGCGCAAGGCATCTTCCACTTCTTCTCTGAGTATTTCTGGTCCTTCTCCATTATCTTTAATTCTTCTGTTCGTTCATCATTATAAAGATTTGTAATGTATTCTGTCCATCGTTCCCTTATGTTTTCTTGATCAATCAACAGTTCTCCTTCCTTTGATCTTAAACATTCAGTTTTTGATTGCGTTTTTCTTCCTGTTAATTCCTCAATTTGGTTGTATATAGCTTTAGCATCTCCTTTTTGTTGCATTTCAATCTCTTTGCATCTCTCTTTTAGCCATGCTTCTTTTGCTTCATTGCATTTTATTACAATTTCTTTATTTAATCTCTTGTACTCATCTTTATTTTCTTTATTTCTTCTTCTTGTATCCATTAGCTGCAAAATGTCATCTGTCATCCATTTCTTTCTTGAATTTGTCCTCACTGGTGGTATGAACTCTTTTCAAGTTTGTTGCATTGATTCTTTTAGCATTTTCCACTGTTCATCAATGTTTTGTATCTTCTCTATTGCATTGTACCGGTTCTGAATTGTGATTTTATATTTGTCTTGCAGCTTCATGTCTGATTTTAGTAAATCTAAATTTAACTTGATGTTAACTGAGACTCGTTTTGTTGTTTTCAATTTTACTCTAAGCTTTCCCACAACTGGTACATGATCACTATTGCAATCTGCCCCTGGTCTAGTTTTCACACACACCAGACTGTTTCTAAATATGTTGCTTATCATTATATAATCAATTTGATTACGTGCGTTGTCCACTGGGCTTTTCCATGTCCACAGACGTCTTGGATGTTGCTTAAACCAGGTGTTTCCTATCATCATGTTGTGTGTTCTTGCCCAGTCAATAAGTTTCTCACCTCTTTCATTCCTCTCGCCTAAGCCATAATGACCAACTACTTCCTCAACTCTTTCCTTTCCTCCTTTTGCGTTAAAATCCCCTAGAACTATGGTGTTTTCATGTGGTTTGCATTTATGAAGTGCCTCATTTAACTCGTTGTAAAATTTATCAATTGTTTCCTCTAGACTGTCTGCTGTTGGTGCATAAACGTGTATAAGATTTATGTCTATTGGCTTTCCATTCAATTTCACTAAAAGGACTCTGTCAGATATTGGGTAAAAGCCTTTCACTGTTCTTGCTCTTTCTGCATCCAAGATGATACCTACTCCTCTTTGGTGTTCAGTACCTCCAGAATAGACTATTTTATGTTTATCAGAATACATCTCCCCTGATCCGGTGTATCTCATTTCGCAAAGTCCCAGTAATTGTAAACCCATTCTTTTCATTTATTGTATGATGTTTTCTAGTTTACCCTTCTGCATGAGTGTTCTCACATTCCAAGTACCTATCTTTAGAGTTTGCTTTATCTTTATTTTGCTTACAGTAGCTTGATGACGATCGGGTATCACCTGTAGCACATGATGTCCTCTACCGAACGAGGGTTTTCCATTGGAATCCCCCTTAACGTTGTTGTCGTGATTTATATAGTTGTGGCGATTCATCATTGTACCAAGAAGTTACGACGGTGGTTTTCTGTTGCCTTCCGTCGGTTTGTTTACGGTTGGCTCCACTAGCCTTTGACTAAAAAGTCTTACCCACAAGGCAGTGGGGTTGTTTTACTTCGGGGTACCCTCCCTTAGCCTTTTACTCTCCCGAGCTTACCTGCAAGGCAGCATGGCAGCCACAGGTTGTACTGTTTACTGCATACAGTAGCAGGTAAAATTACCCGACCTGACGACCAGTCAGTTACAAAAGACAGTAAAATGTATACAGGAAACGACATTGCAGATGTAGACACTTCAAGCGAACGTAAGATAGATAGATCAGCATCAAATAACCATGAGTGTGAATTATTTTTGCTGGGAAATTCAAGCTATTTTTCCCCCAAACTTAACAAATTTGTAAACCGAATTCAGTCAGCACTGCAGTTCCCCATTCTATAGTCTGCTTTTCATATCTTATATTTATTAATTTAAAAAATTTCATACGGTTGTGTGCTATCATCAGATTTGTTTCATATTTATAGTGAGATTATTTTAATATCCATAAAGGGCCTGCCTGGAATAAGAATAGGAGGTCATAATATAAATAATCTAATGTATGCTGGTGATACAGTCTTAATTGCTAAGAGTGAAAATGAGTTACAAAAAATGTTAGACATTATAGTGAAAGAAAGCAAAAATAAAGGACTCAGCCAAAATAGCAAAAAGCAGAAGTAATGGTAACAACAAATAAAAAGAAAACATCACCTCAGTGCAAAATAAAA
Organism: Megaustenia siamemsis; assembly: GCA_032433765.1. Classification (NCBI taxonomy): domain Eukaryota; kingdom Metazoa; phylum Mollusca; class Gastropoda; order Stylommatophora; family Ariophantidae; genus Megaustenia; species Megaustenia siamemsis. The sequence goes on from JAVIAB010000073.1 coordinate 95,440,379, forward strand.
ACAAGTGGAACAATATTAAAACAGGTAAATGAATTTAAATATCTGGGAACAATGTTAACCTCAGATGGTAGGTGTACAACAGAGGTGAGATGCAGAATGGCTCAGACAAAAGCAGCTTTCTAAAAAATGAGAAAGATGCTATGCAATCCATTTTTGGCAACAGAAACAAAAAAAAGTTCTTAAATGTTATGTAGAGCCAATCTTAATTTAAGGATGTGAATCATGGACAATAGGACAACAGACAAGGAAATCATTGGAGTCTGTAGAAATGTGGTTTTACAGAACAATTTTGAGAATACTATAGACAGCTAAGAATAGTAATGAAAACGTTCTGAAAGAAGCCAACGCAAAATAGACATCTAATTTCCAATATTAGGAAGAAACAATCATCATTTTTTGGCCATGTAATTAGGAGAGAACAGCTGGAATATATTGTAAAAAGTGGGAAAATTGAGGGACGAAGAGGTAAAGGGAAGCAAAGAGAAAAGATACCAGACAGCTTAAGAGGATGGCTTGGCAGAAGGTCAACAACAGAAATGATAAATAACAGTCGTGATCGAAAGTTGTGGAGAGACATGATCACCTAAGTCAGCAGGCTTGGTACTTGATGATGATGAATTTTAAAAATAACAAAACGTAGTAATAAATGTTATATTAACTATCCCAGTCGTTCTCATTACACTTCAAAACTGTATCGCGTCTAATATCTATATGAATAATGTAGTATGTGACACATTGCTGATTGCTCACAACGTTCAATATAAACAGTGCGGTAATGCTCACTTCACGCACTATGGGGAGTTGTCATACAATAATATTCACGCAAGGTCATAATTTATGTAGAGACATTCGATTACTCTTAAAGTGATGCTACATAGCCGTCCTTGATTGTGGGAGATTGAGGCGCTCTGTAATGAACAGACAGCATTGCTGTGTATTGTAAATTAATAATTGATTTAGTAGCCTATCCACTCACATAGGAAAGCAGGAAGTATTCAGATGCCATGCACGTTAATTACGTTGCCAAAGCGCAACGTATTAATTTATATTTTTGTAGAGTGCCGTTTTGTAAAGTGTCATTTGACCTACGCGACACGTATCGAAATGGCAGTACTATTTCCTTTTTATGATAAAAAGGAAGCGGGAAACGGCACCATTCTGTTAAAGAAATAAGTACTCATGTTCCCTCGTGTACCACTAATTGTTCAGTAACGCGTGCAATTCTGTCGTCAGTCCACAGACAAGAAACATAATATATAAATCTTGAACACTGGTGTATGTTATTAGCAGTGATGGCCTTATATCACTTAGCATATGGATAGCTTTTATCTTTAATATATGTCGCCGTCTTGTTTTTGTTTACACACATCCCTTTCCACACCCACTCCCTCATCTACAGAAATTGTCGGTGGGCTATTCTAGATCCTTTGGGCTGAAAGCAGACACCGATTCATAGTTGTCTGCTTGCATCAAGACTAGCGAACCACAGCGATCTACGTCGTAGTCCCTCTTCCAACATGGAGACAGTGTAAAAGGCACAGATATCACAGCTGCTTGTAAACCACGACACAAGGTATCCTTTCAAAGGCGGACAAGGTAGATGAGAAGAGCTTATGGGTGAACACAGAACGAATAAGGAACATTGATTTTTTTTTTTAAATACAAAACTTGAAAGAATTCACAAACAGACAATAAGACAGCCCAAACTAGAATCAAACCCATTCTCCTCGACACAGCGCAGAGCCACTAGAGACCTGCATTTCAGCGCACTGCTAGCTGAGCAACCTAAAATAGTATTTGTTTGTCAATCGCCTCGGACGTTTCCATTCCTAGTAAATGTTTATTTATTTACTATTGTTGTCTTCAGCGTCTGACAGACTATGGAAAATCAATTTACGCTACGAACGCGCCTATTGGTTATTTGGTTATGGAAGGCCCCAGTATCACTGCAGACGAATTAAAATCCATAATTGCTCAACCGCCCGTGCCAGTGGAGTCATCCGAATTACTAACTCATCTCCCAAACTAAGAAAGGTAGCTGTAGTCCCCATCATAGCAGTCTCATCACACGCCAAAAGACATAAGGCGAAACCGCACAGAAAGTGAACACAGTCAACTGTTCCCTGCCATACGATATAATCATTCATCGTAAACAATTGGAATATCGAAACATGATCAAAACGGATGAAACACGCAGGCACGATGTGCACAGAACACTTATCTCAGTGGCTCCTGCAACAAGCCGGAATATGAGAAAACTGCAACAAGGAACACTTTCATACATAGCCTTCCAATGATCCTGCCGCCTATCCACCATATTGAGCGGAAATTCACATCTTCCTGAAAATGACGATCTTCATATTTAAAAAAAAAATGTTTTTAATCACTTGATGATATTAGGACATCGGTTTTGACTCCAATTCCGAATATATAAAACACAGTCGTCGGATTATAACCGTCGTATGTCAAACAACAGACCGTAAGATTAGCGTATGGCCGGTCTAGGGATCTACGATGAGCCATTATGATGACGTAGCAGACACAACAATGGCTGGACCCATAGATTCTAGCGCCTTCTCATTCGTGACCCATGCACAAATGCATAGCAGTAGCTGATTAATGTTTATGCTTTTTTTGTCCATATGCTTATCACTTGTATATCATAGTGGTAGAAACTGTTTGAAGAATATTTGGGAGAATCTTACGACTAGATGATAACATGAATAGCATGCAGCATTAAACAGAAACGGGCGCTGTCAATATGCAATTTTCGCGATGAAACAATTAAATATAATGTCGCACGACATTTATGGCTTAAGTGAGTCTTCTTCTTCTTCTTTTTCTTCTCTTCTTTCCTTACTAATTTGCCTTTCAGCGTCGAAGGGAGATATAATTTGCGGTCTTTTGCTCTTCTGTTCGCCTCTGCTGCTATTATAGTTCCAAGTGGTTCTAATATTTCATCCGTCCATCTTTTTCGTGGTCGACCATTGGGTCTGGTATTCTCACAACGTTTATTTAAGGCTCGCTGTGTTGTGTTCTGATCTTTCTGCCTTGTCACATGACCAAACCATTGTATATGTTGTTTCTTTATATATTCTATGGCGGGGGCTATTCCTAGCTTTTTTTTTTTTATCAGTTCTTCATTTCTGATCTTATCTCCCCGACTGTTTCCTATCATTCGTCTGACACATTTCATCTCAGTAGAGGTTATTTTACTTATTGTTCTTGCATCTAAGGTCCAGGTCTGGTATCGGTAGCACAACGTTGGGATGAAGACGGCGCCATTCTGATAGCCAGTAACAATATATATATATATATATATATATATATATATATATATATATAGTAACTGAATATATAGTATTTAATGAACTATATATATATATATATATATATATATATATATATATATATATATATATATAGAGGGAGAGAGAGAGAGGGGGGAGAGAGCGAAGAGAGAGATAGAGAGAGAAAGAAAGAGACAAAAATATATTTTTTTTTCTAACCAAACATGTTAAGATATATATATATATTACGGCCAGAACGGTTCCGGTACTTTTATGATTTTAACGGACCCGAATTCTGAGAAAAATATTATAAAAGAAATTTTTAACTAGGGCTGCTAAACTCATAATGTATGACCCAGCAACTATTATTATTATAAATACCATACTTGTATTGGCGCGAAAGTTGTAATGAATAAAAGTTACTGTGCCTGTAAATCGATCTCTATGGATGTCTACCTCAAAGACAAAGTGGCAGCAACCTTTTGGTTTTCACTTGATAAAAGGCTTCGAACTATTTGAAGATATGAAGCAGCGAGCCTTTTAATCTTTAAGCTGTAAGAACAACTGAAGATGTGGGATATAAAGGTGTGACTATGGAGAACAGAGTATATAATAGATCAATAAATGTCAACCGCTCTCTTGAACTGACAATGTTTTTGGGACAGTTTGATTGATACAATGTACGTAAAATCGCTTTTTGTAAACAGAATTGACAGAAATACTAGAGATGACAAGATTAGTTTCTGTGAAAGTTAATGTAAGAGGCTTAGAACTTTAAATAGGAGTAAAGGCATCAAGATGCACCAAGATGCATAGAAATGCGAAGCTGCTGTAAAGCTGATGATAATGACAATTTAAAAAAAAAAAAGAAAAAAAAGTGGTATGTAACAGGTTTACGTGGTAATTAACAAAAGAAAAGTCGACGCTTCGTCCAAGTAGGCCTTCAACTGGAACAACAAACAACAACATAAAAATATATATAAGGATATGTAAACAAATCTAACTACATGGGGAAAATATGCTAGATACTTAAGAAAGGAAATTTTAAAAAAGGTCACTTCCCTGTGGTCCAGAGCGTGGTCAGCTTCTGAATGAACTAAAATAACTAAGCGGGCTGACCAACTATATATCTCATTGACCAGGCAGTCAGGTGAGAAGACGGAAGGGTTCTAAAAATATGGGGAGGTGGGTACAAAATACGTATAAACTGTGTATATCTAACTGTGTTTGTGCACAACGAACAGATGTGAATAGTTAGGAAATGTTGCACACGACCCCCGATAATTAGTTGAGTAAAGTGTAGGAAGAAGGAGGAAGATATTTACTCTGTGAGAACAAGAGTTATATAGTCAAATACCGCCACTTTTGCATGGTGGAGAGTGGTGGAACCACCCGCAGAGTGATGCAATGTTATATATGTATATATGTAACGGACTTAGAAGAAGAATGGTGGGTGTTAAGCTCATGAAGGGGGTAGATGGGGAATAATTGGTTAATGAGTCATGTAATGGGTATGGCTGTTTCCCGCCAAAGTGACTACCAATAGGAGCGAGTGTATGTTGTCCGGCTGCATACCACGCCTACTCCGGAAGCGAAACCACCATATTAGGGACTAGCGATACGTTAGTTATTTCATAGATATATTGAGCTTATATACATATAATAATAATAAATTAATATTTATTATATCCACGTGGAAGTAAGTGGGCCATATTTAAGATAGATATGGACCATAATCAGTGATATTTAATGGCTACTATCGCTAATGTAATAAATGGACAATCATATTCTCCCAGGCTTCCGAGAGTAGGACATGGATCGATACTAATCTCCTGTGAGATTATAGATTTTTTTCCGCGCGCAACTGATTGCTGAGGTGTGATCTAAAACCCAATAGCATTCCCTCACACACGATAGCCTCGGTCAGTCGCCACAAGGTAGCCAGAGTGTTAACACTCCTAGATACGTTTCCAGATCTGTAAATCTAACAGCAAAGCCTCATTTCTGGTATCCTACCAGAACTATAAATCTAACAGCAGATACTGCAATACAGAAACACCGTCGGAGAAGGAAGAAGAAGCAGACTTTAAAACACCAATATTATAATAATACAGGTAAGTTGAAACATTGCTTAAAATACATAACAATGTGTGTTTATTATTATAGTTTTATTAGTGGGAAAAAAATGAATTACATAACATTAGGACCGTGTTCGGTAAATCTCTTAACGGTCACAGAGCAAAACTGTTACGAAATAGACTCCACAGTGTCGTATCCTTTTCGTTAGAGAAGTCTAGACATTTTTCCCAACCTCCGTTTTTTACAAGCCAGTCTCCGAATAATCCACCAATAATAGCGCCTGCAAAAATAGCGAATTTTATTCCAGAGAAGATAAGTCAGTCTCAGAATCGTACAAGTCTTTGACATGGTTCTTAATTAGCCGATAAGCCAGCGTATAAATAACCACGAGGCGCCCATAGTTTAAAATCCCATCTGAAATCACATAAACCACAATGGTTGCATACGCAGCGTAAATATCCTTATCACCGACTCCTAGGGTTATACTAGCGAATAATGAGTTATATCTCTCTGATACGGTATAGACTAGTTTAGCCATTGACTTATAAAACGTGGAAAGCTTCTTATTTGTTTTATCATAAGTGTGGATAATGTCAACACCTAAGACCACAAATTCGTTCGTAAGGATAACCATACCCATTTTCCAATCATAACTGGCCACTGTCGAGTCCATGTAAGAAAAATTCAGAAGCGCGCGTGGTATGTGAAATCAATTATGTGAGACATGTCTGGACATGTTCGGCTATTCATCGACGCGTGAGTTCCACAACAAACTGAGCGACGTGTTAAGATTTCGTGACTTTTATAGCCTCAGTCTCGCTGCGTTAGTACAAACACATGCAGAAGATAAACCAAAACACTGAACAAAAGAAATAGAAATAACTCATAAGTAATCGTTAACGGTGTTATTAATAGAGACTCATAGCTGATCGGTCTTAACAAAGACGCATAACTAACCGATCTATCATACAGAGACATAACAGACAGGTGCCCAGAATGGGATGTTGTAATATTGAAAAATGGATAATATAGTTATGATAGTGATATGAACATGATTGGGACAGAGACTCAAAGATGTCTGTAAAAGCTGTAGTAAACACCTAGGTAAACGCTCACTGACAATATAAAAATAGTAATGAATCATACCTAACCTCGACGTCTTAATAGAGACTTAAAAGTAACTGTTAATGGACTGTTAATGGATGCATGTTGTAGTTAAGTAATGATAAGCACGTAGATGTTCGTTATGTGTTTTGAGTGGTAAGAATAAACTGCTGATAGGGGAGAGCGAGGGAGAGAGAGAGAGAGAGAGAAAGAGAGAAAGAAAGAACAAAAGAAAGAAAGAAAGAAAAGAAAAGAAAAGAAAAGAAAGAAAGAAAGCAGTAGTTCATGAACTCTGATTTTCTGAGAACAAAAGGCTTGATTCATTCCTACGAACGACTGGCATCACTCAGAATTAAATAATGGAAAACAGTGATTGTTTGGGGATTTTTTTTGTGGGGGGGGGGGGGTTGTACTGGGGAGACAGCCTGGAGAAGTGCTGACCACATTGACATAAAACGTTTGGATTTTTTTTTTATATGGGCGTTAATATCATACCTTCCTTAAACGTCACATTTGGTGAGTGGCTTGGTTTTTGTCTTCTTCATTTTAGTGTTATAATTGTTTTATATCTCTCCGTTTTTTTTCTTCTTTTCTATGTATATAAAAATATCAAAGAACAGTGTGCGAGCTGATTAGCAGGCATTAATCTGTAGCTGATTGCTGACATCAGAGTCAACGAACCAGATCTGACCGAGCTCTACTAAGCTCTACGTGGTGATCTTGGAAATAAATTAATCGGTCTGGACAATCGAGAATAGAGGAAGAAAAGCAAATATGTGGTCACCAAGAAGAGACTGTTATGAAGTCAGATGTAAAGGCATGGCACCAAGGTGCATAGAGATGTGAAGCTGATGATAATAGCAATTCTTAAAAAAATGTGGTATGGTGACAGCTTTACGTGGTAATGAAAAAAAAAAAAAATCAACGTTTCGGCCAAGTAGTAAACAGCTGAAGGCCTACTTGGCCGAAACGTCGATTTTTGTTTGGTCCATGACCACGTAAAGCTCTCACCATACCACATTTAAAAAAAAATTTTAATTTTTTTTTTTGTTTTAAGAATTGAAGTCAGGTGTGGCTGGCCGAAAAGCCTAAAATATGTCGCAGCTTGACCTTAATTTGGGACTAACACGGCAAGAACAAAGATAAAGAGTATATAAGCAAACAAACACTAAGACACGAACAGTAACGGACAGAATAGAAGTCCATAAAGTAGATAAAGTTTGGGCCACCCATTAATTTTTGAGGAAATAAGAACAATATGACGAGTAATTTGGTGAATATGGTAAATAATGAAAGAGTAAATTAAACTAAAATTAAAAAGAGAGCTAATTTCCAATATTAGGGAGAAACAATTATAATTTTTTGGATATATAATGTGAAGGGAACAGCTGGAACATATTGTAACAACTGGAAAAATCATGGACGAAGAAAAAGAGGGAAGCAAAGAGAAAATATGCTAGAAAGCTTAAGAGATTGGCTAGACAGAAGGTCAACAACGGAAATGATAAATAACTGTTGCGGTCGAAAGTTGTGGAGAGACATGATCACCTACGCCAGCAAGCACGGTACTTGATGATGATGAAATTAAACTAAATTTAAAAAATCTTGATACATTCTTTTTTATCCTATTCATTTAATCAGTTTAATTACAGTCCAGGCATACGAATATCCGCTCCACCGCCCGTCCAAGCATTTCTCGAAGCATATGCAGACAGATTGTTCCTGTAAAGTGTTGGTTGTGGATACATCTGCTGTTCACCACTAATCACTCTGAATCGACCAGACCACTTTTCCATCTTTATACTCCTCATTATGTCTCCCAATGTTACAATGTTACACAGCCTTGTCTCACTTGCCCATCCTCCTTCTCTTCTCTCAAGGAGTGAAGAACAAAATTGGCGTTGTTATTTTTGTCCAGATATATATATATATATATATATATATATATATATATATATATATATATATATATATATATATATATATGTATGTATCAGTGGCATAGTTCTCATCAGCAGTCAGATAAAAACGATGCAGGAAAACACAAATGAACTATCATCAATAGCCAGCAAAATTGGGCTTGAGGTCAATCATGAAAAGACTAAAGTCATGAAAAGTTTAATTCCAACAAGTGACAAAATATACATGGAAAACAAACCAGTAGAAGAGATCGATCACTTTATCTATCTTGGAAGTCACATTGATCGAGAAGGGGATACGAGCAAAGAAATTAGAATCAGACTGGCTAAAGCAGCAATGTCTTTCAGAAGCCTTGAAAAGTTGTGGAAATCAAAACTCATTAGCACAAACACAAAACTTAGGCTATTCAACTCAAATGTACTATCAACCCTTACGTATGCGTCTGAAAGCTGGAAAACAACAAGAGATATAGAAACAAAGTTGAACGCATTCGAAAATAAATGTCTAAGGAAAATACTTGGTATAGAATGGAACGAATTCAAAACAAACGAGGAAATTAGAGAAATCGCCAATCAACCACTAATATCTTCAGTAATAAAGAAAAGACGATGGTCATACGTTGGACATGTGATGAGAAGAGATAATAATCGAATAGCAAAGCAAGCCCTCATATGGGAAACAACAGGTAAAAGAAAAAGAGGAAGACCCAGGGAGACACTGAGAAGAACATTGATGAGAGAGGCAAGAGCAGCAGGAATCGGCTCCCTCAATGAGATAGAACTGCTTGCACAGAACAGAGACAGATGGCGAGATTTAATAAAATATCTTTAAAAGAAAACTGCTAGAACAAAAAATTCATATAGGAGAAGGTGTATCTTGGTCTACGCCCTATGGGCCGGTTACGGCTCGAAAGGTCAATAGATAGATGTATCAGTGGCGTATTCTCTATGATACCGCAGCTACCGCCGGTAGCCTGAAAATATTAACGAAATACAAAAGGAAATGATAATTTATTTTATTTTTTTAATAATTATATTACACATTTTTGAATATTCTATAATACATTTCGTAGGCCAATATGATTTATTTTCTTTGATTTGCATTTATTAAAGCAATGTTTTCCTCTAGCCACTATAACGTTTGTGAATGAAACAAAAACCACTAAACTTTGAAACCTCTAATAGACAGCGGTACATTTTTCCTCTATCCGGACCTTGTTTTAACGACCTTGATATTAAAAAAATGTGAGTTAAAATATATAGCGGGTGTTGCCTCTAGAGCAATGCGGTTTCATTGGTTATTTTTTTCTCTAGCCAACCAGAATCGTCACAAAGTGAAAGTGAAACTGTCTGATTAACGGAACTTCCCTAACTATTTATAACTACGTTATGCGCATCAGCATATGTAGAAAGAACTTTTTCTGCTCTCAAGAGAATCAAATCTAATTGTCGCTCAACTTAGACACAAGAGTTATTGAGTTATTGAGTTATTTGCGGGTCATCATCATTGCACTCCAAACATGTCCATAGGTGCTCAGATCCCCTCCTCAGCAATTCCCTCAGTGTCCAGCGACTGACGACTCTAGTTCTATGTTGGTTGATAAGTCTTCTTACACGGCCACCAAGTTTCTCATTTCTGGCCGTGCCCATCTTAACTCCCATTTCCATCATCCGAAGAAGTGACGTTGATCTGTGTTTGTCGAAGTCCTGTGCTCTTCCAACATCTCGAAGGGCATTGATGATGTCCGCCCGATCCATCGGTTGCCCGTCCTCAACGACAGCGCAGCTAGCCAACCTGTCCGCTCTCTCATTTCCCCGTACTCCCGCATGTCCAGGGACATAGACAAAGGTGACCTTACGTATTTTGGATTTCTGCAACGACTCTACCCATTGCATGCGTACATAGCCCGCCTCCACTTTTTTTATCATGCTCATCGAATCACTCAGTATACATGCGTGGATGTAGTCTTGTGACTCTAACCATTTGAATGTCTTGGTCACTGCCATCACCTCCATTGTCATGCTACTCGTGGTCATGGCGTATGCACCACTGTCTTCCTTGGCTATTCTGCCTGCTGAGCGTGCTGTAAATGCCCATGCACTTCTTTCGTGTCGTCTTACAGATCCGTCTGTATAGATGACTGCATCTTTCTCATCGGTATTATCGCAGATGAGACCGTTGACCTCAGCATTAACCATGACCGGGTTCTGTTCCCTACTTTTCCTGTTGAGTGTGACAATACACGAGAAAGTTCCCTTGAATGACGTAGGCACCGGTATCCACTCCTCACCAACGTTGATATTGGTAAGCCCACAGACCTGTTTGATGACATCTTCTGCCCGGCCCACCCATGATTTGCCTCTTTTTAGCCTGGTAGCTTTCTCTGTGTTGAGCACGTGGTGCAATGGATGCTCTGTATCTGTACTAATCTTCAGGTATGCTCGTGCTCTCCAGATCTTAATTCTGTCATCCATGGTTGGAAAGTCAAGAAGATACCTCATTGCTACACAGGGAGTGTCCCTCGTACATCCTAGGATAATGCGCATGGTTTCATTTTGTATTTTCTCCAGCCTATCAATTTGAGTCGTACTGACAGTAAGAATGGCCAGGGCATACTCGATTGGTGCGAGGACTAATCCCTGGAATAGAAGAATAAGTAGCCTCTGCTCGATGTTGGCAGCTGCCATATCCATCAAGGCGGCTAATCCTTTGCGGGATTTTGTTATCACATGGTCGACGTGGTCCCGAAAACACAGGCTGCGATCAAACTTAACTCCGAGGTATGTCATCAACTTGTCCCTGGTCACCTCATCAGCTCCCATTCGTACTACCGGTGTGGTTGTATTAACGATATGATTGTTAAGGGAGAACCATGAAACTGATGCTTTATTAGGATTAACCAAGGCACCTGAAACCCCACACCAGGAAGAAATGCGATCGAGTTCGTCTTGCATTGTGGAGGCGATTCCCCGTCTGTCTCTTCCCTGTCGATATACCAGAATATCATCAGCAAAAGTCATAGTTCTTCCCCTCCCATCCAGCTGTTGGTCCTCATTATGTCTCCCAATAATTATAATTATATTACACATATAATTGATTATTTGTGATTATTTTCCGAGACACAAGAACGCTTATCTGTTTTGGCATTAACTCTTTCCGTACGCTCCGCCGCACTGTGCACCATGCCGATTTCGGCAGCGTACGTTTCGCCGCATAGTGCGCCACGCTCAATTTTATAAGTGTGAACGCCATCAAACCATATTCTTTTTACATGTCTTGTATCATCTTAATATTGGTGAAATCTAATACCTTGTTCAATTATCTAAACATTCATATATATATAATATATATTATATGTTAGATAAATATAAATATGTAGATTGATTCTTAAAACCATGAACAATTTTGTCTCTGAAATCTCTTCTGCTGCGTCAATAAAAAGCTTCCGTACGGAAAGAGTTAATGTCCATTGAGAAACCATTCCCTCAGAAACTTAGAAACCAACCCAACAGTACTTTCAATGACAAAGTCATCAAGACATTTTCGTCCCAAACAAGACGGATATAATTAACATAATTAAGTAAGTAATTTAAATTGTAGTGAAGTCATTAGAAAATATTACTTTATGTTAGCCTACTGAATATAATGTATGTTTTTATTTATAATGTCAGCGGTAGCCCAGACCCCAAAACCAGTATATGCCACAGCAAGATGCCCTAGGAGAACTTGAAAAATGGACGAACACCTGTTTATTACCAAGTAACGAAAAAAACTACATACACAATTTTCAGCTTATCAAGAAACACACCCTCTGCAAACTTGAAGATAAAAGACCATACACTTCCTATTGACTAAAACCCAACATATCTTGGCGTCACCATGAATCGCAGAATGACTTGGAAAAATCAGATAGACAGGGCAAGCAAAAGAGCCAGAAAACGAACTAATATTATGAAGAAATTGGCAGGAACGGACTGGGGAGCAGACAGCAATATCTTGAAACGACTATACGTAGGAAGAGTACGACCAGTCCTAGAGTATGGAGTCACTGCTTGGGCTATGGCTTCCAAATCACACCGTAGTAAAATTAACAGAACACAAAATCAAGCTACCCGTATCATCACTGGTGCTATGAAATCTACACCTATCAAGACTCTAGAAACGGTAACAGGTTTACAACCCTTAGATGACAGACGGGTCACTAAAGTATTGCAACAGGCGGAGAAATATAGAAGGCTCCTTAGCCGCCCCATGCACCAAAGAATAACTGGTTACGGAATAGTACGACTGAAGATGAGCAACTTCACTGCATTCTCCAATGAACTGGCAACTAGAGACCCAGTACTGTCCCAAACAATACCGAAACCCTTGGGCCCATCTGATATGTCTCCTCATGAGAAACACAGAATACCAGAACTTAAGGAAGATATAATAGGAATAATGAAAAAAGGCACCCAATCAGACATAGAAAGAAAAAACGTAGCAGAAAAACACATAAGCGATAACTACCCACATGACTCTTGGTCCCACATATACACAGATGGCTCTGCTACAAATGCCACTAGAAATGGAGGCTGAAGTGTGTTCTTGACGCTGAATAACCAGGATGAGATCACCAAGTCTATAGCTACTGGGAAATTCTCAAACAACTTTGAAGCAGAAACTGAGGCCATCAGAGATGCTGCAAAACTGGCTATTCAACACACAAATATCATGCACAATAAATTGGTGATACTGACTGATGCACTGGCAGTACAAACAGCTCTATAAAGCCACAGGAACAGTGAACTAGATGACTTGAGAACAACCCTATACCAACTATGCAATAACTTCCAGAGAGTAGTCATTCAGTGGAAACCATCACACTGTAATATAAACGGGAATGAACGCGCAGACAAATTAGCTAAAGAGGGAGGGAGATTACCACAAGAGAACCATCCGGTCAGTTATGATGAAGCCTTATCCATCATCAAAGGTCAGTATCATGAACAATTGAAACGAGAACACCCAAAGCATAACGAGAGGGACGGATACCTCCAACTCTCAAGGAGGGATCAAGTCATCATACTTCGCCTACGCACTGGCCACAATAGAATGAGAAACCATATGTTCACCAAATTCAAAATAGGTACAACCAGCCAATGCCACTGTACACTGGACAACATGACAACAAAACATGTTCTGCAGGATTGCTCCCAGTACACAGACCTGAGGACAACGTGGTCCACGCCCACCTCACTGGAAAAGAAACTATATGGGGCAATCGAATCACTTAAACAGACAGCTGACTTCATAAGAGAGTCTGGAATCCTACTCTGATTGAGAATTGATCGCAGAGAGAGAGAGAGAGAGAGAGAGAGAGAGAGACTACCTTTATACTTAAATGTTATCAAATCTGGCGGTGAAAAATCGGTGAAAAAAATACGATTTCGTGAACAAGATCGGGTTCGATCCTGCTTCGGACCACTGGTTATTCTTAGTTGTTTTTTTTTCTGTTGATTATTTGTGATTATTTTCCGAGTGCTGCAAACATGCCTCTTTCCCTGATATATTTACCTGATTTATCGCCTCGGAAGTTTCTCTCTGCAACAAATTTATTATTGTTTGTCTCCTGTTAAACTATGTAGTTGAGCTCGCATATCACTTTTCTGAGCTCCTCTTATTCCCGATTGAGGCCCTGTACGGCCATGGATGTGTTCTTCACAAGAGGTCAGTCTAGGACTGATCACGCTGATCCAGAGACAACGGCCATTTCGGCACTCACTGTAGAACTTTGACGACTTATACGTTGAATCAAAACCATATGAAAAAAGTTGCAAATTAAATGGGCAAAACAAACTACAAACTGCATACTTCCCATAGAAAGAGAAGTACTACCAAAGCCCCAGGAAGATATAGACATCCCTTTGCAGTCCAATGATAGTGAGACGTCTCCTTAACGTCAAAAGATTTGTAAAGCTTCCCCCTATAGACAGCAGCTAAGACAGCGACATCCCTTTTGCGAGCGCGTATGCAGCGGGTCTTGTAAAAAAAAAAAAAAGGAAAAGGGGGGGGGGGTGTGAGCCACCTCGACCATAAATGTGGAGCCCCTAGTACATGTATAAGGGCCTGAGTTATTTATTTCGCCATGAGTAGAAAAAACTCTGTGACCTAGCCGTACTAACTACGGTGGCAACACCACCGGGTTAATACAGCCCACCAGCTCACCAGTTGTGAGATGAAGCAACAATTTGTTAATAAAGATGGCGCGACCGCCTGAGAGAGCCAGGTTCTAGTCGTTGAGGAGATTTTCCCACCGCGCAATTGAAGGCATCTGGATTTCTTCTGGGAAAACCCGGTAGTGACGCTCACAGCGTTGCTCGACGTTCCCATTGCATAAATATGTAAAACATACAGTTCGTTCACAAATTCGTGCCCACAGAGCTGATCAATTATCTCGGAAAATGTTTGATGAATTTATGTAATTCTTTTTCATGAAATCTTATTTTTTCACCGACCATCGGATTTACAAGTACAAAGGCGATACTAAAAACAAAAGGAAGAAAAAAAGTGGTATGGTGACAGCTTTACGTGGTAATGGACGAAACAAAAGTCGACGTTTCGGCCAAGTAGGCCTTCATCTGGACGAACAACAAACACAACAATTATATATAACGATATATTAACAAATCTAACTACATGACGATAATATGCTAGATACTAAAGAGAGGAACAATAAAAAAATGGTCACTTCCCTGTGTTCCTGAGCTGGGTCAGTGTCCAAATGGACTGAATTGATACGACAGGAGGACCGACTATAAATCTCTCTAGCCAGGAAGTCAGGTGAGAAGACGGAAAGGAAGGGTTCTAAAAATATGGGGAGGTGGGTACAGGATATGTGTAAACTATGCACGTCTAACTCTGTGTATGCAACCCGAACCGATGTGTAAACATAAGTATGTGTATGTAACAATGCATACGTACAAGCATAAATCGGCACATATATTGCCGCAAGACCCACAAAAGAAAAACCCGAAGGAACCCAAATGGGCCAATACATGTGCAGACAAATATATCCACATATACAGGTTAAGTAGCGCATGGGGGTATGAAATATGTAGTGGGTGTCCTATGAGTATGAGAGTGATATGTTCATTCCTTGGGGGGACAGCGAACTCAAATGGGCAATAAGGCGATTCTCAAGGGCGAACCTACTGCGATTGCTAGAGTGACATGAGACAATGCCAGTAACTTGCATGTCGAGTTTACCACTATGTCCAGGGGAGTTGAAATGGGCAGACACCGGGCTGCCAGTCTTTTGCTCAACATCACAAAGATGCTCACAAAATCTTTCACTCAAGCGTCGTCCACTTTCACCCACATACGTCATCTGGCAGTGCTTGCATATTATGGTGTAGATGATATTACGCGACACACAAGTGAACCCGTCCTTGATGTCGAATCGCTTATTAGGGAACAAGACCGAATCGGTGCAAAGCACGTTGTATCGCCATGTAGTTAGATTTGTTTATATCGTTATATATAATTTTTGTGTTTGTTGTTCGTCCAGATGAAGGATAACTTGGCCGAAACGTCGACTTTTGTTTCGTCCATTACCACGTAAAGATGTCACCATACCACTTTTTTTCTTCCTTTTTTTTAGTATCGCCATTATCATCAGCTTTACAGCAGCTTCGCATCTCTACGCATCTTGATGCCTTTACCTTTACAAGTACAAAGGTAGGTTGAATTTTGCATAATTCGTAATTTGCTATATAATTTTAGGAAAATATCAAACCGCGTGTCCTAAACATTAGATTTTTCTGTAAATTATGTTAATTTTCTAAAAATACAAGCCACATGCGCATCCGTATCAAATTGAAGAGAGCAACATTTTTCATTTGATTTTATATCTTCGTCATATCTTAGTGTATCTGTGCTGGCCATGGTTCATATCTTAGTGTATTTCCGGTGCTAGCCATGGCTCATATCTTAATGTGTTTCTGTGCTAAACATGGTTCATATCTTGGTGTGTTTCCGTGAAGCCATGGCTCATATCTTAATGTGTTTCTGTGCAAGCCATGGCTCATATCTTAGTGTGTTTCTGTGCAAGCCATGGTTCATATCTTAATGTGTTTATGCGCAAGCCATGGCTCATATCTTAGTGTGTTTCTGTGCTAGCCATGGCTCGTATCTTCGTGTATGTCATGTTAGTCATATCTCATATCTTGGTGTGTCCGTGTTAATCATGTCTCATATCTTTATGTGTGTCTGTGTTTAATCATATTTTAGTGAGTATCTGTGTTAGCCATGTGTCATATCTTTGTGTGTGCATGTCTGGGTTAGTGATATCTCATATTTTTGTGTGCATGTTTATGTTAGTCATGTCTCATATCTTTGTGTGTGCATGTCTGTGTTTGTCACATCTCATATCCTTGTATGTGCATGGCTATGTTAGTCACATCTCATATCTTTGTGTGTGCATGTCTATGTTAGTCATATCTCATATCTTTGTGTGCATGTCTATGTTAGGCATGTGTCATAAGTTTGTGTGTGCATGTCTATGTCAGTCATATCTCATATCTTTGTGTGCATGTCTATGTTAGTCATGTGTCATATCTTTGTGTGTGCATATCTATGTCAGTCATATCTCATATCTTTGTGTGCATGTCTATGTTAGTCATATCTCATATCTTTGTGCGCATGTCTATGTTAGTCATGTGTCATATCTTCGCGTGTATGTCTGTGTTAGTCATATCTCATATCTTGATGTGTGTCAGTGTTAGTCATGCTTCGTATCGCTGTGTGCATGTCTGTGCTAGTCACATCTCATATCTTTGTGTGTGCATGTCTGTGTTAGTCATCTCTAGTGACTCGGGCAGATGGTGCTCGTAAACCTGGGAGGGCCGACCATCTAAGGGCAGAATCCCCTTAGAGAAAAGACAATCTGCTGCCTTGCAGGAAGATTGGGGACAATCAAAGGCTAAGGAAAACAAATCTGAATAAAATGCTGGCTGAAATCGGATGCACTGGGCCACTGGCGCAGACAGTGCAACGTTTTAACAGGTGTTCAATTAGAGTGGATCTGGCAGACTCTAATTGTGATGTTCTGTCTGTGGGGGGCGATCAACACACTTAATCTGACAGCTGACTTCATGTGAGAGTCTGGAATCCTACTCTGATTGAGTCCCGATCGCAGATATATATATATATATATATATATATATATATATATATATATATATATATATATATATATATATATATATATATATATATATATATATTCGTCATAGAGATAGGTAAACTTTGACCAAAGTATCAAACACACATATTCGCCAAATAGTAGGCGTGTCATCAACAAAATATATGGAACAACCAGAACATCAAACACATAGAGTCAACAAATAGTAAGAGTGCCACCAACAAAATTGTGCACATGTCATACATATGTCATTCCGAATCAGAAGTCTCTAAGATGTTAACAACTGTTTTCGGTTGGACAAACTGCAATCTATCTCGTTGTCAGTATTGTTCCTCATCTCTGAGCACATGGTCGTCACATTTTCTCCAGTATTCAATGTCTATCGTTGAGAGGGCATCACGCATCAATTCTTTAACACCACACATTCTAAACGTCGTGTTCTGCACAGCAACTTTCCCTTTTACTTTAGCCCACACAAGTTCTATTGGGTTGAGGTACGAAATTTAAGGTGGGATGCGAAGAGATGTGCAGCTTTGCAATTATTTTATCACTTTGATATAACTTTGTCTTCTTAGTTTGTCTAACAAGTTGCAACAACTCTGGTTTTAACTTGGTTTTTGAAAGGAAACATTTTATTTTCTAAGCCATGTGATGATTTGATCTTTTGTGCTTGACGAATTAGGAACTTTGTCCTCCAGTGCTACCGCATTATGATAGGATGTATTGTCCATTACAAGAAATGAAGGTCTATCCAGAATGGGGAGTAGAGTGTTCTCTATACAGTCTCTGAAAATTCGTCCATTCATTTCAGTGTGGTAGTCCCTATTGTCTGTAGACTTTGAAAAATAAGTTGTGTGTCATTAACAAAACCATTCTCTCTACTGCCAGCATGTACCAATATAATGCATTGTCCTTTGCTGCTGGGAATGCCTCTTTTATTTTCTCTGTCAACTGATTGCCATTCTTTCTCATATGTATGATGAGCATTGACCCACGTTTCATCCACATATACTATATCGTAGCATTCCATTCGTCGCTCACGGATCTGCCTCGGATACTTGCTTCGGGCAGGTATCAGGTGTGGTTTTTCACAGACAATATTTCTACCACTAGCAGATTTTCGAAAAGTGAAACCAACGTCTCTTACGATCTTCTAAAGAGTCGTTTTTGAGATTTCAATATCTCATTCTAATTGCAGTCGAACTTTAAGTTTGTTCAGTGTAACAAACTGATTCGATTCAACCATTTTCAAAATTTCACGTCTAATAATATTTTTGTTAAAATCGTCAACTTTCATTTTTCTTCCTTGCTTGACTGTCGCCTCTGCACAGTCAAAGTTCTGTCCTATCCATCGATTGAAAGACTTTCTATCTATATTTAGAGCTGCCAGTGTTCGGTTTTCTATTTTTTTTTTAATATCGTAATATAACCGACCTCTATTAGATTACTTGCAAAAGTGCCTGTACAATAACACAGTTACCTTTTGCATAGTGATGAATTTACACTTTAAACTCTTCATGGTTTTAAAAATCAAGTAATCACTTCACAAATGCTTACAAATTATCACATATAAAGGAATACCATTAATAGTAAATATTTTGTCAAAATATACCTCTGGACCAATTTAACAAGAAACCGGAAATAAAATGCCCCCCCCCCCCCCGAAAAAAAAACCTCGGAGTGGCACGAGTCTTACAAGATACGGTTCAGTGACCGAGACCTGTTTCTAATATAGTGGGGAGAGCACGTGAAATTTGCCTTTTTAAATGGTGAGTTTATTACAACAAATGTGGGTATTCTAAAATCTTAAAATTTATGACAAGCAAGAAAATAATATTTTTTTATATACCTCAAATAAGCAACAATCTTTCCTAAATGCATGATAGGGCAAAAAATCAGACTGAAGGTCGGTAAAAAAAATAAGATTTCAATGAAAAAATAATTACATAAATTCATCAGTTTCCAAAATAATTGATCAACTCTGTGGGCACGAATTTGTGAACGAACTATAGACAGATAGATGAACTAGCTAACCATGAGGGGGCGGTGATGGCCTCGGGTAAGGGTAGTAGCGCTGTCTGGCGTGTCTGAAGTTGAGCCTGTCGCTTGGGAAGGTGGTCAGGTTCATGTGCGGAGCCAACTGGTGGGCGGCAGGTGGGGGATACCAAGGTGCCGCCACTGGGGAGAGAGGGAAAGCGACTGAGAATTACTGGAAATTATATAGACTGTGTTGAAAATAGTAGGGTCAAGACAAATAAATGCATCAAAAAGCAGCAGTGAAGCTAACAGTGAGGAGAAATGAAAAAAAAAATATATAGAAAAAAATGGTATGGTTAAAGCTTCACGTAACAAGTAGACACCGCAAATCCGAATGACATTTCGGCGCAAAGGCCTTCATCAGGAACAAACATACAACACACGCACAAATATGTATTTACAATTTTTTTTTAAATTATTTAAAAATCGAACTATAATGAAAAATGAAAAATAAAGGAGAATAAAATGTTAATAAAATGTTCTCTGTACGATGTAAGATAAATCTTTCTTCTTCCAGAGATATGTGTTGGAAATATGAGACTATAATATGGGCATATGAGGGTATGGGAGAGAGTTTGGGCTTGCAGATATGGGAGAGAGATGGGACATGCAGATATGGGAGAAAAATGAGACATAGAGATGCGGGAGAGAGATGGAACATGCAGATATGGGAGAAAGATGGGACATAGAGATGCGAGAGAGAGATGGGACATAGAGATGCATGAGAGAGATGGGACATGCAGATATGGGAGAAAGATGGGACATACAAATATGGGAGGCAGATTATATATATATATATATATATATATATATGGGAAATAGATAGGCACATACAGATATTGGAGAGTGGTGGAACATAATGTGGGACAAAGATAGGATATGTGGATATGGGAGAAAGAGAGGACATACAAATATCGGAGAGATGGGAAATGTAGATATGGGAGAGAGGTGTGCACACACAGATATGGGTGGGAGTTGAGACATACAGATATGGGAGAGAGGTGGGACATAATGATATGGGAGAAAGATGGGACATACAGATATCGAAGACAGATGGGATATACAGATACAAGAGAGAGACGGGCACATACAGATATGAGAGAGAGACATTCGCACATACAGATATGGGAGAGAGAGATGAGTAAATACATATTTGGGTGGGGAGGTGGGACATAATGATATGGGAGAAAGATGGGATATGAAAATGCCTGGAGAAAAATGAGACATTTAGATATTGGAGAAAGGTGAGAGATGCAGTATTGGAAAGAGATGGGACATGAAGATATGGGAGAGAGATGGGACGTGCAGAAGTGGAAGAAAGATGGGCACATATATATGTGGGTGGGAGATGGGACAAATAGATATGGACGAAATATAGGACATACAAATATAGGAGAGAGAGAGAGAGAGTGACGGTCACATATAGTATGGGAGGGAGGTGGGACTTAATGATATGGGAGAAAGATGGGACATGTCGATTTTTGAGAAAGAAGAAACAAGAATTTCTGAGAGAAAAGTATGGAAGTGGATATGGGAGTGGGGTGTGCATAAACAGATATGGGAAAAATATGTGCCATAGATGGTAGAATCAATGTTGGTAGAACTACAGTTAAGCGATTCTCAAATGGGGTTCCGAAAGAACAGAGGATGTACCGACGCACTATTCACACTGGGACAGCTTGCGGAGAAAACGACAGAACACAACCAAAACTTATACATAGCCTTCATTGACCAGGAAAAAGCATTCGACAGAGTGGACAGAGAACAACTGTGGGAGATACTAACAACATACGGAGTAGGCCAACATCTAACCAACCTTATTAAAAGTCTCTACGCCAACAGCAGCTGCAGGGTCAGAACAGCTACAGGCTACACAGACCACTTCGAAGTTAGATCAGGTGTAAGACAGGGGTGCGTACTATCCCCCCTACTGTTTATTACATACATGGACCATGTGTGCAGGCTAGCCGGCCCATCAGAGACAGAGGAGATCAACGGGCTTCTGTTTGCAGACGACCAGGCACTGATACATGAAACAATAGAAGACCTACAAGAGCACTTAAACAAGCTCAACATCTTAGGAACAAAATACAACATGAGAATCAACATCAACAAAACAGAAGTCATGAATGTCGCCAAAAATAAACAGAACATCAACATAACTATAGAAGGCAGACAACTAAAACAAGTAGAGGAATTCAAATGCCTAGGAAGTCTAATGACAAACGACAATTCCCAAACAGCAGAGATAGAATCAAGATGCAACAGGGCTTGTCAAATCATCGGACAGTTATCACCACTATTATCCAACAAGGAAATAACTCTGGAGGCAAAACGAGCACTATACAATACAATCTTCATTCCAACGTTGTGCTACCAATGCCAGACCTGGACTCTGGATGCAAGAACAATAAGAAAAATAACCTCTACAGAGATGAAATGTGTTAGACGACTGACAGGAAACAGTCTGAGAGATAAGATCGGAGATGAAGAGCTGAGAAAAAGGCTAGGTTTAGCCCCAGCCATAGAATATGTAAGGGAACAACAGATAAAATGGTTCGGCCACGTGACAGGGCAGAAAGAACAAAACACAACACAACGAGCCTTCAACAAACGTTGTGAGAACAACAGACCCAAGGGTCGACCACGAAAAAGATGGATCGATGGAATATTAGAAGCACTGGGAAACATAACAGCAGCAGAGGCGAACAGAAGAGCAAAAGACCGCAAATTATATCTCCCCTCGACGCTGAAAGGCAGATGAGGAAGGAAAGAAGAAGAAGAAGAAGATATATATATATATTTCGTCCTTTCAAGCTGAAGACGGCACATAGGGCAGAACCACAATCTCAAAAACAAAAACCTTGCGTGTCAAAGTGGCACATATTGCAGAGATCACTGCTCTAAAATCTATGGCACTGTTTCCATAGCAATACTTTTTACAATGACAGCTTGTCAAGCCATCGATCAACCTCCTTAGTCGCCTCTTACGACATGCCTGGAAAGTCACAGTGTCACTATTCTTTACTTCCCTCACAATGAGGCCCCGGCAACACACAGGATATATATATATATATATATATTATATATATATATATATATATATATATATATATATATATGGCACATATTTCTCCCATATCTGTTTATGCACACCCCACTCCCATGTCTGTATGTCCCATCATCTGTATGTGTCGTATCCTCTATTCTACCGCAGCTACCGCCGGTTGCCTGGACATATTAACGAAATACAAAAGGAAATGTTAATTTATTATATTTTTAAAATAATTTTGTTACAAATTTTCGAATATTCTATTACAAATTTCGTAGGCCAATATGATTTATATTTTTTTATTTGCATTTATTAAAGCAAGATTTTCATCTGGCCACTATAACGTTTGTGAATGAAACCGAAACTACTCTAAGATAGTACATGAAACCGCTAATAAGCAGCGGTACAGTTCTCTTCTCTTCGACTTAGAATTAATGACCTTGACATTCAAAAATTCTCGTCAAAATAATACGGCGAGACCTACCTATAAAAAAAGCGGTTTCATTGGTTATTTTTAGCTCAAACCAATCAGAATCGTCACAAAGTGAAAGTGAAACTATGTCTGATTACCGGATCTTCCTAACCTATTTATAACTACGTTATCCGCATCAGCATATGTAGAAAGAACTTTTTCTGTTCTCGAGAGAATCAAATCTTATTGTCGCTCAATTCAGACATAAGAACGCTTATCTTGTTTGGCATTAATGTCCATTGAGAAATCATTCCATCAGAAACTTAGAAACAAACCCAACAGTACTTTCAATGACATAGTCATCGAGACATTTTCGTCCCAAGCAAGACGGATAGATTTTACATAAAAATAAATAAGCAATTTAAAATGTAGTGATGCCATTAGTAAATATTACTTCATGTTAGCCTACTGAATTTAATGTATGTCTTTATTTATAATGTCAGCGGTAGGCCAGGCCCCAAAACCAGTATACACCATTGATATATATATATATTGATATATATATATATATATATATATATATATATATATATATATATATATATATATATATATATATATATATATATATATATATTGATACATATATGACCCTTTTCGTCTTGTTAAACGGTCTAGTGGAGGCTATTGTGTATTTTTTTTAGGTTTTGATTTTGTCGAACAGCTTCTCTCGTAGCTAATTCTACCAATGTTAGACAAACACTCACGGTCACATAATGAACAAGTCAGGCCCACTGATCCACAGGGTTTTCCATCCTTTTTCATGAGTCTTTTCTCTTCTAAGTTTTGCCTTAGCACAGTCTCAAATGATGTTATACCGTTCCTATACATGCTCTCCCCTGATCCGGTGTATCTCATTTCGCAAAGTCCCAGTAATTGTAAACCCATTCTTTTCATTTCTTGTATGATGTTTTCTAGTTTACCCTTCTGCATGAGTGTTCTCACATTCCAAGTACCTATCTTTAGAGTTTGTTTTATCTTTATTTTGCTTACAGTAGCTTGATGACGATCGGGTATCACCTGTATCACATGATGTCCCCTACCGAACGAGGGTTTTCCATTGGAATCCCCCTTAACGTTGTTGTCGTTATTTCTATAGTTGTGGCGATTCATGATTGTACAAAGAAATTACGACGGTGGTTTTCTGTTGCCTTCCGTCGGTTTGTTTACGGTTGACTCCGCTAGCCTTTGACTAAAAAATCTCACCCATAAGGCAGTGGGGTTGTTTTATTTCGGGTACCCTCCATTAGCCTTTTACTCTCCCGAGCTTACCTGCTTGTATTCTGATAAACATAAAATAATCTATTCTGGAGGTAATGAACATCAAAGAGGAGTAGGTATCATCTTGGATGCAGAAAGAGCAAGAACAGTGAAAGGCTTTTACCCAATATCTGACAGAGTCCTCTTAGTGAAATTGAGTGGAAAGCCACTAGACATAAATCGTATACAAGTTTATGCACCAACAGCAGACAGTCTAGAGGAAACAATTGATAAATTTTACAACGAGTTAAATGAGGCACTTCATAAATGCAAACCACATGAAAACACCATAGTTCTAGGGATTTTAACGCAAAAGGAGGAAAGGAAAGAGTTGAGGAAGTAGTTGGTCATTATGGCTTAGGCGAGAGGAATGAAAGAGGTGAGAAACTTATTGACTGGGCAAGAACACACAACATGATGATAGGAAACACCTGGTTTAAGCAACATCCAAGACGTCTGTGGACATGGAAAAGCCCAGGGGACAACGCACGCAATCAAATTGATTATATAATGATACGCAACAGATTTAGAAACAGTCTGGTGTGTGTGAAAACTATACCAGGGGCAGATTGTAATAGTGATCACGTACCAGTCGTGAGAAAGCTTAGAGTAAAATTAAAAACAACAAAACGAGCCTCAATTAACATCAAGTTAAATTTAGATTTACTAAAATCAGACAAGAAGCTGCAAGACAAATATAAAATCACAATTCAGAACCGGTACAATGCAATAGAGAAGGTACAAAGCATTGATGAACAGTGGGAACTGCTAAAAGAATCAATGCAACAAACATGAAAAGAGTTCATACCACTAGTGAGGGCAAATTCAAGAAAGAAATGGATGACAGGCGACATTTTGCAGTTAATGGATACAAGAAGAAGAAATAAAGATGAGTATAAGAGATTAAATAAAGAAATTGTAGTAAAATGCAATGAAGCAAAAGAAGCATGGCTAAAAGAGAGATGCAAAGAGATTGAAATGCAACAAAAGGGAGATGCTAAAGCTATATACAAACAAATTGAGGTATTAACAGGAAGAAAAACTCAATCAAAAAATGAATGTCTCAAATCAAAGGAAGGAGAACTGTTGGTTGATCAAGAAAACATAAGGGAACGATGGACAGAATACATTAAAGATCTTTATAATGATGAACGAACGGAAGTAAATATTAAGGATAATGGAGAAGGACCAGAAATACTCAGAGAAGAAGTGGAAGATGCCTTGCGCAATATGAAAGCAGGCAAAGCTCCTGGACCAGATAATATAACTAAAGAAGAGATTGAAGCCATGGATGATTTTGGAATAGAAATAATAACAAAAATATTGAATGATATCTACAACAACGTATATATACCAGACGACATGCTCAAATCAATATTCATAGCCCTACCAAAGAAATCGGGTGCGATTGAATGCGATGATCATCGTACAATAAGCCTTATGAGTCATATGACTAAGATATTACTAAGAATCATCGTGCGAAGAGTGCGAAACAAAATAAGTCCAGGAATTAGCGATGAACAGTGTGGTTTTGTTAGAGATAAAGGAACATGCTATGCCATTTATATCATAAGATCTTTAGTAGAAAGAGCCATAGAGGTGAAAACAGATCTATACCTATGTTTCATAGATTACACCAAGGCATTTGACAAAGTAAAACACCAAGAAATAATCACAATTTTAGAAAGCATAAACGTAGACAGCAATGATCTAAGAATAATAAAGAACATGTACTGGCAACAAACAGCGGCCATAAAAACTGGAAACCAATTGGGAATGTTTCAACAAATAAAACATGGTGTTAGACAAGGTTGTGTGCTGCCACCAGCTTTGTTTAATATTTATAGTGAGATTATTTTAAGATCCATAAGGGACATGCCTGGAATAACAATTGGAGGTCATAATATAAATAATCTAAGGTATGCTGATGATACAGTCTTAAGCGCTAAAAGTGAAAATGAGTTACAAGAAATGTTGGACATTATAATGAAAGAAAGCAAAAATAAAGGACTCAGCCTTAATAGCAAAAAGACAGAGATAATGGTAACAACAAAGAAAAAGACATCACCTCAGTGCAAAATAAAGACAAGTGGAACAATATTAAAACAGGTAAATGAATTTAAATATTTGGGAACTTTGTTAACCTCAGACGGAAGATGTACAAAAGAGGTGAGATGCAGAATGGCTCAAGCAAAAGCAGCTTTCCAAAAAATGAGGAAGATACTATGCAATCCATTTTTGACAATAGAAACAAGAAACAAGAGTTCTTAAATGTTATGTAGAGCCAGTCTTAACATATGGATGCGAATCATGGACAATAGGACAACAGACAAGAAAATCACTGGAGTCTGTGGAAATGTGGTTTTACAGAAGAATGTTGAGAGTACCATGGGCAGCTAAGAAGAGTAATGAAGATGTTCTGAGAGAGGTCAAACAAAAGGAGAGCTAATTTTCAATATTAGGAAGAAACAATCATCATTTTTTGGCCGTGTAATGAGAAGAGAACAACTGGAAAAATTGAGGGACGAAGAGATAGAGGGAAGCAAAGAGAAAAAATAACAGACAGCTTAAGAGAATGGCTTGGCAGAAGGTCAACAACAGAAATGATAAATAGCTGCCGAGATCGAAAGTTGTGGAGAGACATGATCACCTACGCCAGTAGGCCCGGTGCTTTATTATGATGATACATGCTCTCCATGATGTGCGATCACTTGCCAGATGTTCCCAGTCAAATTCACACGTGGAGAAGTCATTCAGAGATGATTTACATATATCTCTATATCGTAGTTTGGGCCTGCCAATTTGTCTTTTTCCGTGTGTTAGTTCACCATATAGTATTTGCCTGGCGATGCGCTTTTTTTCCATTTGCTGGACGTGCCCCAACCATCTTAGTCTTCGACATCTGAGCATCGACATGATTGTTGGGGTCTTAGCACGTTGCAGGACTGTTAAGTTGGTTATTTTATCCTGCCATTTGATGTGCATTATTCTGTGGAAAAATCGCACGTGGAAGACATTTAGTCTTTTTTTCCTGGTTTGAGTATGTTGTCCAGGTTTCAGATCCACATAATAGTGTGCAAAGCACACACGTTTATTTATTAAGAGTTTGATCTTCAGTTTTATATATACATATATATATATATATATATATATATATGAAAATATGATACAAGACTTTGGCAATTGTCTTAACTACACCATGTCTGTTACTGCCATAGTTAGTTGACGATAGCAACAACTTCTGTGGAATATTTGATTGTGTTATATTTGCAGTGGTATTCTAATAGGCTATGTCACAGGAATTGTCAGTATATGACCTGATTCAACCTGTTTGGGTAGCAGTTGTTTTTCAATACGTTTCAAACGCGTTTTTAAAAAAAAAAAACCTTGTAATTAATAGTCAAATACATTTTCTTTAGTAGGAATGGGCAAACTGAGAATCATATATACATCTACTTTCTTTATGAATATATGTGCTTTCTTCATCTTCTTTCCTTCATCATTTGCCTTTTAGCGTCGAGGGGAGATATAATTTGCGGTCTTTTGCTCTTCCGTGTGTGTGTGGGTGTGTGTATGTGTGTGTGTGCGCGCTTGCGTGTATTAAAATAACCCAGCACACAATTTTCATTTCTTTATCTAGTTGATAACCCATCGTCAATCAACCTTGTGGATCATCTCTCTATGGCCAGTGAAATGTTATCGACCTTTGATCTCCTTTAATTTAAAGGAAGCCAATAACTGTCTTTTCCGGCTGTATAATTCTTCATTCTGTCTGACACATAACAAAACGGGTCACGATATTGAAGACATGCTAGACGGAAAGAATGAAGAAATATGAGAGCAAGGAGAGTTCGCTTCAAAAGTGACTCGAACTGTGCTAGCTTGAGGTTTTTAGGCAAGTACTTTGATCTTAACGCTACAACAACACACGGGATTAAATTTATCAGCCTAGATGAGTAAATCATTAGATACTAAGAGGAGAAGACGTGTGTTCTTTCTCGCTTTTATTACTTTTCTCAAGTCGGTCATGCCAATTTGATAGTTGGGTCGATGGAGAGTGTTTGAAAGGAGACGAATTAACTATAACTGGATCGCGCAACATGAAAGATTGATAAATAACTTTCAGAATGTCTCACCAAAGTAGTCATCATCATCATCATTGATTGCCGTCTCCGCATAGAAGGTTGGCTACAATGGAGCGCCATTCCACTCTGTCTCTTGCTTTGATGGTGCAGATTTTCATAGGCTGACTTGTCCATCTTTTGATGTTACTCGTCCATGTTAGTCTTGGTTTGCCCCTGCCTCTCTTACCTTGTATTTTCCCGTCCAATATTACTTTTATTAGGCTGTTGTGTCTTTTTACATGCCCCAAAAATGTCATTTGTCTTGTTCTAATTGTGTTTAGTAGTTCTTTTTTCATTTTTAGTTGTTTTAAAACTTCATCGTTTGTTTTCTTTTCTTTCCATCCAATTCTACTATTCTTCTATATATCCACATTTCGAAGGCTTCAATTCTCTGTTCTGTTTTCTGGTCTAATGTCCATGTTTCTGCAACATACAGGAATATTGAGAAGATGTAACATTTTGCTATTCTTAGTTTTAGCCCTGGTGTTATTTGTTTTGATATTAGTATATTTTTCATGGCATTGAAATTACTTTTTGCCATACCTATTCTTTTGTTTATTTCAGTTGTACATTTTCCATCATTGGTTATAGTGTGTCCCAGGTAGTTGTAAATCTGAACTGTTTTCAGATGTATTCCTTCAACTGTGATATTTAATTGTAGGTCTTGAGAATTGTCTTTGTTTATGATCATAGTTTTATTCTTTTTGATATTCATATCTAATCCATACATTTTGCTTGTCGTGTTTATTACATTAAGTAATTGTTGTAGATCTTTAGGATTTTCTGCAAGTAGAACAGTATCATCAGCATATCTTAGGTTATTGATTATCTTTCCATTAATGTAGATTTATTAGTCAGACGAAATAACGGTCTGTCGAAAATGTCGAAACTGAATCATTAGGAACAGAAAATGTAGATCGATCAGTTATAAACAAAATAACAGTCTGACTGAAAGTGTTACTGAAGTACTAAAAACAGAAAATGTAGACACACCCAGCCCTAATCTCAGAGAATGTATGTCATATTAACTTGCTGTTTATTACTTTCGAAGCACGATCTTGTTTGAGTAGCTTTCAATGTCTTGCCTTCTGAAGTACTGGTCTTATCAACGTGTTATCAGCGCGATCGTTGATGCGAGAATTTAGTCAGAAACGGATTCTAAAATGAACAGTGCAACAATAAACAATATAGGAAGACAGAACAGTGATTTATTTAATATTGTGGCTTATTAATTTCATATTCGTTTTATCGATTTCAAACTCTAGTCATGATCTGATATGATTAATGTGTAAGCTTCATAGCGTTATAAGAATACGAATGTTTGAAAAGGAAATTGCGAGAGAAAGAAAGGCTCTTGAGATATAGAGGGTGAAAGAAAGTGAGTCTGGAAGAGATAGAGAGAGGGTATGGGGAAAAAGAGGAAGGGTGTGTGAAGGAAAAGAAAAGGAGGTATGAAAGAAACAGAGAGAGGATTTGGGAGAAAGTTAAAAAAATAATGTTAGAGAAATAGTGACGGTGTAAGTGATAAAGAGA
This sequence comes from Megaustenia siamemsis, assembly GCA_032433765.1. Taxonomy (NCBI): domain Eukaryota; kingdom Metazoa; phylum Mollusca; class Gastropoda; order Stylommatophora; family Ariophantidae; genus Megaustenia; species Megaustenia siamemsis. Next base: position 95,470,434 of record JAVIAB010000073.1, read on the forward strand.
GTGGTAAGAGATTGAGAGAATCTGTGACATATTTAGAAAAGGTGTACGTAATAAAGAAAGTGCTAAGAGATTGAGAGAATCTGTGACATATTTAGAAAAGGTGTACGTAATAAAGAGAGCGCGAAGAGATAGAGAGAATCTGTGACATATTTAAAGACGGTGTAGGTGATAAAGAGAGTGCTAAGAGATAGAGAGAATCTGTGACTTATTTAGAGACGGTGTAAGTGATAAAGAGAGTGTCAAGAGATAGAGAGAATCTGTGACATATTTAGAAAAGGTGTACGTAATAAAGAGAGTGCTAAGAGATTGAGAGAATCTGTGACATATTTAAAGACGGTGTAAGTGATAAAGAGAGTGTTAAGAGATTGAGAGAATCTGTGACATATTTAGAAAAGGTGTACGTAATGAAGAGAGTGCTAAGAGATTGAGAGAATCTGTGACATATTTAGAAAAGGTGTACGTAATGAAGAGAGTGCTAAGAGATTGAGAGAATCTGTGACATATTTAGTAGAGACGGTGTGAGGAACTAGGGACTGAATTCTGAAAGTTGGAAAATTGTAGAAAATTTTCTGAATAAAAAAAAAAATCCCCCCCCCCCCCCCGGGGCCTCACCAAAGTCATGATGCAGCTTTCTTGATGATTTCTATGTACAAATATGAATGTACAAATTACATATTTAATTGTATGTTTTTTTTTAATAGTGCATTTTTAAAAACCATGAAGTTGTTGAAGTATTGTCTTCCTTTGCGCACTTTAAAAAAAAAAAACAAAAAAAAATAAAATATTTTTACGGCATTATCCCGTTTCTGGGGTCTGCTGGAAGAAAAGAGGGAGGGGGAGGACTTACAGGGCTGGAGAATAACAGCAGCTTGTCCAGTGCTGTCGTCACAAGGTTTTCGGATCTTATTTTTACTTTGTCCTGATAATAATTTATATATTATAATAACATATTATTAGATTAATATTATTAAAAAAACTGAATTGAAGTCAACGGTCACAATATAAACAATTTGCGATATGCAGATGACACGGCTTTAATAGCAGAGTCAGAGAATGCATTTTTTTTTAAATGATAAACATAAAAGTAAAAGAAAGCAACAAGAAAGGTATCAGTCTGAATACTAAGAAAACAGAAGTAATGGTCATATCAAAGAAACACTCACACCACCATGCAGCAAAAATAAAAAAAAATAAAAAAAAAGACAAATCTGAAACAAGTGCAACACATTAAATACTTGGGCACAATAATAATAATATCAGATGGAAGATGCACAACGGAAATAAAAAGTTGAACTAGCTCCGGCCAAAATAGCATTTCAGAAAATGAAAAACGTCTTGTGCAACAAGTCTATGTCAATAGAAGTGAGGAAGAGAGATAAACGGTGTTATAGAGGACAAATTCTGACATATAGAAGCAAGTCATGGACAGTTGGCAAACAAATGAAAAGATTATTAGAGGCCACAGAGATGGGATTTCTCAGAACAATGCTGAAAGTTCCGTGGACAGCTAAAAACACCAACGAGGACTTTCTCAAAGAGGCCAAAATAAAAAGGGACTCCTAAAAACATCAGAAATAGTCAATCGACATTTTTTGGGACACATCATGGGAAGAGGAAAGTTTGAGTACCTGGTTACAACTGACAAAATGCCGGAGAAGAGAGATGACGGGCGACAATTAGAGAAGATACTAAATGGCTTGGTTTCATGGCATGAAAAACAGTCAACAACAGAATTTGTACGATGCACTGTGATATAAAATTGTGGCAGGATGTGACCGCCTACGCCAACCGGTATGGCACTTGATGATAATAAAACTGGACGTAATAATATGTAAAACGTTATCTCCGCAATGTGTTTTTCAAGATAATCAAATTAATGCGAAATCAATGACTACCTATGTATGGCTCATAAAATACAGCTCGGGGAAAAAAATTGTTTTGTTGCTTGGTATTTTGACAGTAAAATGCGCATATCTTGTTTCATATTAATTATTTTATTTTGTATTTATATATTATACGGTATGTATCATCATATACCAAATTTTAAATATTTGTTGGGATCTACAATAGCTCGAAATTGAAGAGTAAGTTGAGAGAAAAAGAAATAAAGAAGAGTTGGGGGGGGGGGAGTGAGAGGTGGAGAGAGAGAGAGAGAGAGATAGCAAGAATAGCTAGAAAAGACATAGGTAGAGAGAGAGAGAGAGAGAGAGAGAGAGAGAGAGAGAGAGAGAGCAATGCAATGAAGAGGAAGATATAAATAGGCTACTGAATGAATAGTAAGAAATAGAAAATGAGAGGTTGATGAGTTTACTAGAAGAGAGAGTTAGGGAAGTGGAGAAATAGGAAGTCGGAAACAGGGAGAGAGAAAGTGGGAGCCAGAAATATAGGGAGAGTGAAAGAGATTAAACTGGGAGAAAGTAGGAGAAACAGGAGCATGAATCCGGATAAATAAAGGGTAAGAAAAATTACAAAAGAAAGGGGATAAATAAAGGATGATATTGACGAGTATGAAGGACATAAGAAGAAAGAGAGAGAGAGAGAGAGAGAGAGAGAGAGAGAGAGAGAGAGAGGGAGAGAGAGAGAGAGAGAGAGTGCGTAAGATAAATTTGACGAAAATGATCGAAGAAGATTGAATCCCAATGTGTCGACACAAGCCGGTAGCTGCTTGGCCAAGGATGAGGATGTGACGTACTGCAATAGTTTTCTTGATTTCCCAAGATCTGCTGGAGAAGCTAATTATATGCACTCCAGTATTATGTCTTCTAAATCAACAGTCTCCACAGCGGGGACTAAGACAATCCTCAAATAGTTAGTCAGTCTGTCTTGACGGAAACTGTCACCAGGGAGCCCAACTTAGAGGTAAAGTTGGGTTTTGGTCAGGCGTGGATCTCTGACTTTGCAGAGATAACAGAAGGCTGTTCTCCCAGAGAGAAAGTGTGTGGATTCAAGGCGCCTGACAGCAACAGAGTTGGAGGCTGCCAGACTCGTAGCTGATGGATTTCGCCCGAATCGATGAGTCAGAACCATCCGGAAACTACTCCGCCTCTTCGCGGTGCCTCCAGTAGCGGACTAATCTGTCTAATCTGGCCAAGAGAGTTAGGATCTAGTAGAGAAGAGAACTTATTCTCTCGGTACTAAACAAATGTCGTGTTGAAGTCGGTTATGCTGAAGTCGGTTGTGCTGAAGTCGGTTGTGCTGAAGTCGGTTGTGCTGAAGTCGGTTGTGCTGAAGTCGGTTGTGCTGAAGTCTGTTGTGCTGGTCGAGCTGTGCTTAAGTCGGTTGTGCTGAAGTCTGTTGTGCTGGTCGAGCTGTGCTGAAGTCGGTTGTGCTGAAGTCTGTTGTGCTGAAGTCGGTTGTGCTGAAGTCGGTTGTGCTGAAGTCTGTTGGGCTGAAGTCTGTTGTGCTGGTCGAGCTGTGCTGAAGTCGGTTGTGCTGAAATCGGTTGTGCTGAGGTCGAGTTGTGCTGAGGTCGAGTTGTGCTGAGGTCGAGTTGTGTTGAAGTCGGTTGTGCTGAAATCGGTTGTGCTGAGGTTGAGTTGTGCTGAGGTCGAGTTGTGCTGAGGTCGAGTTGTGCTGAGGTCGAGTTGTGCTGAGGTCGAGTTGTGCTGAGGTCGAGTTGTGGTGGGCTGAAAGGCGCAAATAAAACACGACACAAAACATGTACGCCCACCTAAGGCCCCTTTAAGGACGGAGGATGAAAACGACTATTCTTTCCTTTAGTAATAATCGGTGAACGCCAGAAGAAAGAGAGAAATATAAAGAGCGTGTGAGAGAAACTGGGTAAGAGACAAATAGTAGAAAGGAAAAACACAGACAGATAAAGACGTCGCGCAGCGAAGAGATGGGAAAATTAGCATTTCTATTAGGTTCAAAAGCTGTAAATTTTAAGGGGGGTAAAAGAAGATCAAGACTGGCAAATGGAGGTCCTTCTAATGTATGCATACACAGCTTAAACATATATTATTTTCATTACCTCTCCTTGATATAACCAAAGCAGGATCTCTCTCTGTCTCTCTCTCTGTCTCTCTCTCTCTGTCTCTCTCTTTGTCTCTCTCTCTCTTTCTGTTTCTCTCTCTGTTTCTCTCTCTCTCTCTCTCTCTCTCTCTCTCTCTCTCAGCCAAGCCATCCATTCTTGTAAATATTCAAATCACGACGGAAAATCATTGACGCACAAGAAATAACGTCAGACTGTAACAGGATGTCAATATAGGGTGTTTTTTTTAAGACAACACAATATAATAGATACATATAAACATGTGTATTTTTATTTGTATGGCACACAACTGTTGTACAAATGGACAATTAAGAATGATGTTGCTACTAGAATGCAAATATCATAAATGCCCACTAAACAATGAAATTAACAAAACTAATGTTAAAACTAAAACATAACAAATTCGCCCGTGCGCTGCCGGGGCCCGAAAGGGGAGTAAAGAATAGCGGCGCTGTACCCTACCAGGCATGTTCGTAGGTGGCGAGAAAGGAGGGTTAGGCATGGGACTGGCTATCCCATACTGTAAAAAAAGTAAGCCGAAAAAACTTCACAAACATGAACAAGTCAAAGAAAGATAAAGTTCATCCGTCAACCAGGAAAGAGAAGGGCTCTCTGTCTAAGAGACGTATGACGCAATCCGGAGAAAGCCATAAGGAGTCCGGGTTGCCGACTCACCCTTTGTCTACCAGGAAATCATCCAGAATTGGCACCTGGAATGTTCGTACCCTTAACGAACAGGGAAAAGCGGCACAAGTGGCAGCAGAAATGACCAACTACAAGATAGATATTCTGGGAATGTGTGAAACAAGATGGCTGGGAGCGGAGAGAATAAAATTGAATACAGGGGAGATGATTTTATCATCAGGACACCAGGAACCAGGAGCACAACATAGCGAAGGGGTAGCTATAATGCTATCAAAAAATGCACAGAAGACACTAATAGAATGGGAGGCAGTGGGACCAAGACTGGTGAGAGCAACATTTAGAACAACCAAAAACAAAATAAAATTACACATTATACAATGCTATGCACTAACCAACGATAAAGATGACTCAGTTAAAGATGATTTTTATAAACAGCTACAATGGCAGATGGATGCAAGACGAGCCAAGGATATTATAATCTTGATGGGAGACCTAAATGCTAAGGTAGGATCAGACAACAGAGGCTTCGAAGAGATTATGGGAAAACATGGACTTGGAGATATAAACGAGAATGGATAGATATTTGTGAATTTCTGCGCCCTTAATCAAATGAGCCTAGGAGGAACAATATTCCAACATAAAAGAATACACAAAGCTACATGGGTGTCACCAGATCATAGAACGGAAAATCAAATTGATCACATATGTATTAATAATAAGTTTAAGTCATCCTTACAGGATGTAAAAGTATATAGAGGGGCAGATATAGCTTCTGACCATCATCTTCTGTTAGCCAAACTTAAAATTAAATTAAAAAGGTATAATACAACGAATAAGGGTAGAAAGTTTTTCAATGTAGGGTTTCTTAAAGAACAAGGAATTAAAGATAAATTCGCAGTCACAATATCAAACAAATACCAAGTCCTCCAACAACTAGAAAATACAATAAATATAGAAGATCATTGGAAACAGGTAAAAAATATATGGAAAGAGACATGCGAAGAAACACTGGGGAAAAGAGAACGCCAGAATAAGGCATGGATGACAGCAGAGACCCTGGATAAAATTAAAGAAAGAAAGAACAAGAAAGCAGACATAAATAAAAGCAAAACAAGAAGTAATAAAGCCAAGACACAGGAAGCTTACACAGAAGTGAACAAAGAAGTGAGAAGATGCATTAAAAGGGATAAGAGGAAATATATAGATGAACTAGCTAAAGAGGCAGAAGAAGCAGCAAATAAAGGGAATATGAAAGAACTGTACAACAGCACAAAGAAATTAGGTGGAAAATACAGACAGATCAACGCCTTTATCAAAGACAAGAAAGGAAATCTGCTTAGTAATATAAGGGAACAAATGGAGAGATGGAAAGAACACTTTGAAGAACTTTTGAACAGACCCGGCTCAAATAATCCTCCAGATATACTACCAGCAGAAGAAGAGTTACACGTTAACTGCGGAAAACCAAGCAAAGAAGAAATAATGAAAGCCATCAAACTATTAAAAGATGGTAAAGCCACAGGACCAGATGAAATTCCTTCGGAAGCCATCAAAGCAGATATTAACACCTCTACCAAGATGTTACAGGATCTATTGGATAACATTTGGGAGAGGGAAGAAATACCTAAAGACTGGAGAGAAGGTTATATGATCAAACTACCAAAGAAAGGAAGTTTACAGGAGTGCACAAATTATAGGGGAATTATGCTACTATCAGTGCCAGGAAAAATATTAGGCAGAATCATTCTGGAGAGACTAAAAGAGGCTATAGAGAAACACTTGAAAGATGAACAAGCAGGTTTTAGGAAGAACAGATCATGTGCTGATCAAATAACTACCCTACGTATAATAGTTGAACAAAGTTTAGAACTAAAATCCCCAATATATATTGGATTCATAGATTACGAAAAGGCATTTGATAGTTTAGACAGAAGAATGCTTTAGAAGTTGCTGAGTCATTACGGAATCCCCATAAAGTTTATTAACCTGATAAAAACAATGTATGAAGGAACAAAATGTAGTGTGGTGCATGAAGGACAGCTTACAGAAGCATTTGAAATAAGAACAGGAGTAAGGCAAGGATGCCTCCTGTCTCCATTTCTCTTTCTACTGGCCATAGATTGGATTATGAAAATAACTCAAAACAACAGAAATGGGATCCAATGGTCACTGACCAAACAACTTGATGATTTAGACTTTGCTGATGACATAGCTCTCCTATCACACAGCCATCAACAGATGCAGGATAAAATGAGTATATTAGATGAGAGATCACAACAGCTAGGACTAAAGATTAATAGAGATAAGACCAACATTATGAGAATTAATGCAGTTGGCAATAACCATATAAAACTAGGAGAAATACCTCTACTAGATGTACAATCTTACATATATCTGGGCAGTAATATAGATAAAGAGGGAGGAACAGAAAATGATACCAAAATAAGGATATCAAAAGCAAGAGGAGCTTTCATTGCACTGGGAAACATATGGAAATCCAAAGAAATTAGGCTAAATACAAAAATAAAAATTTTCAACTCAAATGTTAAGTCGGTCCTATTATATGGCTGCGAAACATGGAGAATGACAAAATTGACAATCACGAAAGTACAGACAATCATTAATGGATGCTTGCGCAGAATAAAGGGATGGAAATGGCAGGACAAAGTCACTAACGTGGAATTATGGAAATGTACCGGTCAAATACCAGTGGATAAAGAGATACAGCGAAGACGATGGCGATGGATAGGACACACACTACGGAAGCCAACTGAGAGTATTACACAACAAGCCCTTTTTGGAATCCCCAGGGGAAAAGACAAAGAGGAAGACCAAGGAATTCTTGGAGAAGACAGATAGAAGCAGAGATGAAGATGATGGGGAAGACATGGAATGATCTTAAAAGAATAGCAAAAAACAGAACGACTTGGAAAGTGTTTGTTGAAGACCTATGCTCCACCGGGAGCTAAAAGGTAAAAGAAGAAGAAAACATAACAAATTACTCTACAAAAAGTAACGCGGATCGTTATATCCTGCGCCGCATGGTGACTATGACATTATAGCCAAAATGTTATCTATAATCATTGGCGTATTTTAAGGTGAAGCAATCGATATCATGCAAGGAATCATTCTTTCTTAGAGAAAATCTCGGGTACCACATACGAGATGCTGGGTGAACCTCGAAGACATTTTAAAAATCACATGGGAGTTGAACTCAGGTCCATCTGAACAGTAGACGATTGCATCAACCACTACGTCACTTCAGTCTCTACATGACTGTTACTATCAGACGATCGTCAGTGTTATCAGTTTTAAGTCAATAAGCAGCGAGATGAGATATCAGTATGTGAAGTTATATGATTTGAAAAAGAGACTTCAGCGGTGCTATAAAAAGCCAATTCTGACCAATGGAAGCGAACCATGGACAGTAGACAATTAAATGAAAAGACGATTAGAGGTCATATTAATGGGATTTCTCAGAAGAATGTTGAAAGTTCCGTGGACAGCTAAAAACACCAACATTCTCAAAGAGGCCAATACAAAAAGGGAACTCCTAAAGAACATCTGAAAGTAACAATCGTCATTTTTCGGGCACACCATGAGAACAGAAAAGTTGGAGTACTTGGTTACAACTGGCAAAATACAGTCCAGAAGAGATCGCGGACGAAGAAGAGCGAATATATTAAATAGTTTGGCTTCATGGCATGGAAAAGAATTAACAACAGAATTGATACGATGTAGTGTGGATAGAAAATAGCAGAAGACACGATCACCCACGCCAACCTGTATGGCATATGATGATGATGAACTTAAATACAGTAAAGTGTAGACGTGTAAAGTGTGTTGTTAACGGCGTGTGAAACCATAGACAAATAAGTAGGTCATCAGTTATCAAGGTATGAAAATAAATAAACTGGTATGTGGGCCAGAAGCCATAAACAATCAATAGAAATTCCCTTTGTCTACAATTATCGTGACCATTGAGTAGCGTACCTACTGGCGTAGGTGATCATATATCCCAATGATGATTACTCTCTACAGTTATTTATCAATTCTCTTGTTGACTTGTTAACAAAATATGGTCTCTATTATCTGTTCCTTTACCTTCATTATTTTTCCAGTTGCCATTATATATTCCAAAGCTTGCATTCTCGTGTCATGGCCACAAAAAATTATGATTCCTTCCTCATTTTGTTGCTAGCAAACTTTCCGTTTGCTTTGGGCCTCTCTTAGAACTTTCTTGCCACTCTTCTAAGCTGTCAACCGAATTATCAATACGCTTATTTATTTATTTTTTTTTCGTTCGCCAGCTCCGACGAAGTCTCTAGAGACTATGAACTGAATTTTGCATGTTTTTTATCCCTGGCAGTCGTGTGCACAGGGGTCCCTCGCCGCACAGGTAGATAACTCCGACTTCGGAGGTACTCATATTTTTTCCGTCGATTAGTAGTTGACGTTTCAAGCTGGGCCTCGCTGCTGAGACCAGTGGCGGTTGCCACAGAGAGAAATCATAAATAAAAATCCCAACTTGTGTAACCGGGATTTGAACCCACAACCTCTCTGTCTCAAGGCCGGCGTCTTGCCTCGAGACCAACCATCCCCCCCCCCCCCCCCCACACGCTTATCTAAATACACATCTGCTGTTTTCTTCAAAGATTTCCTCTGTCACGGTTGTTTGTCATTGATACGTTAGTTGATTGATTTGATAATTTGTGTTTTTTTTCCAAGAAGATAAAATATACACACTTCTATTTTACATTAAAAGTGTTTAGGAGAAGTGGTATCATGAAATGAAATAAAACACTTTTGTGGTTATAAATGGAATATTGCACACAGGAGACGCTCAGATTTGCTAATCTTTGACTTTTTCGATAGAGCATTAACTACTAAATTAGCATACATACATTAAATATTTACTTTAGTTAGAAATATTTACTTTAGTTAGAAATATTTATTTTAGTTTGAAATATTTATTTTAGTTTGAAATATTTATTTTAGTTTGAAACATTTATTTTAGTTTGAAATATTTATTTTAGTTTGAAATATTTATTTTACCTACAAATATTTACTTTACCTACAAATATTTACTTTACCTAAAAATATTTACATTAGTTAGAAATATTTACTTTACCTACAAATATTTACTTTACCTACAAATATTTACTTTCGTTAGAAATATTTACTTTACCTTCAAATATTTACTTTAGTTATAAATATTTACTTTAACTAGAAATATTTACTTTAGCAATAAATATTTACTTTAGCTATACATATTTACTTTAGTTAGAAATATCTCTATTGACCTTTCGGGCCGTAGCAAACCCATAGGGCATAGACCCAGATACTCTTTCTTTTATCTAAATTTTTATTCCAGCAGTTTTCAGTCCTTGTAAATATCTTTTATCAAATATCGTCATTTGTCTCTGTTTTGTGCAAGCAACTCACATTGATGAAGTCGATTCATGCTGCTCTTGCCTCTCTAATCAATGTTCTTCTCAGTGTCTCTCTGGGTCGGCCTCTTTTCCTCTTACCTGTTATTTCCCACATGAGGTCTTGCTTTGTTATTCGGTTATTATCTCTCCTCATCACATGTCCAACATATTACCATCGTCTTTTCTTGATTACTGAAGATATTAGTGGTTGATTGGCGATTTTAGAAATATTTACTTTAGTTAGAAATATTTACTTTAGCTATAAATATTTACTTTAGCTAGAAATAATTACTTTACCTAGAACTATTTACTTTACCCACAAATATTTACTTTAGCTATAAATGTTTAAGAGACAGAGGGAAGCAAAGAGAAAAAATAACAGACAGCTTAAGAGACTGGCTTGGCAGAAGGTCAAAAACAGAAATGATAAATAGCTGCCGAGATCGAAAGTTGTGGAGAGACATGATCACCTACCCCAGTAGGCCCGGTACTTGATGATGATGATAAATATTTATTTTAGTTATAAATATTTACTTTAGTTAGAAATATTTGCTTTACCTACAAATATTTACTTTAGCAATAAATTTTTACTTCAGTTAGAAATAGTTACTTTAGCTGTGAATTACGTTCTGTGTATGGTGTCACAAAATGAAACCAATTTCATTTTTTTAAAAATATGTTAAGAGTGAAAAGAACGTATTAATTAGGCTTAGGACATCTATAGCCATAAATACTGTAACATTTCCAGAATTATAATTAAAATACCATTTTGATATTTAAATTAAACCGCCTTGCTATGTCCTACTATTTCGATCGTTCTGCTTTCACTTCCCTATGTCAAGACTACCGCTATATTGCGGTGCCCATAACCTAGTTCTTTGATTTACTTTTTTTTTAAATACCAACAGATCATGTCTTGAACACATATATAATCGGTTTACGTTCCGGTTAACACGCTCAAGATTATCGGTTCACCTTTCTGTCGGACACGCATCGGTCGGCATATCTGTAAGAAATAGAACTTGGATCTTTGATTTAAAAAAAAAATGTTTTTTTTTTAACATGCAATCGTCGTCCTCCCACTTCAAAACTGTCCTTTACGCCCCCTCCCCCTTTTTTGGTTCCCCATCCCAAATAAGAAATAAGCAAATGCTTACAAGAAAATAAATAAGTTAGTAAACAAAATACACTGATCATAATAATAATGATACAATTTAAATAATAAAAGCAGTGTATGTTATCGATAGGACACAACCTCAACAACACAAACAAAACAGGATAACTCTCGAATGAACTGTGTGACTCACTTCAAGGAGAAGCCAAATACTGCACTTTAACCACTAAAGACATTACTAGAAAAACAAAGCTCTCTAGAAGAAATGTTGTGTACAATGTACACCAAACACAACTTTCTAAGAGTTCAACAGGATGGGAAGATAATAATATAAAGGGAGCTAAATTAGGATTGAAACGACATAAGAATAATAACGTTTTAATAGTACGATGTAAAAGAAAAAATATAAGGCTGTAAGTTGATAAATGTATAATAAGGGGCCATTTCGACAGGAATAGCCCCCCGCCATAGAATATATAAGGAAACAACAGTAGTATACATCTAGTGATAGGACCGCGGAAACTTCCGCCAGCGGCAGAATATTCCTTATATAAATAGTCTACCGGCAGATTTTTTTTTCTTATATAAATAGTCTACCGGCAGCTTTTTTTTTTCCTTATATGAGAGTCTACCGGCAGATTTGTTTTTCCTTATATGAGAGTCTACCCGCCCATTTTTGTTCCGGTCGTGCTGACCTCCCGGTGACCTCTCGGGTGACCTCTCGTGGCGGTGGTGGTGGTGTTGTGGTGACCTCCCGCGGCGGTGGTGAAGGGGTGGTGGTGGTATCATAACTTTCACATTCTTTGTACTTTCAATGGTTCCGTAACTTTCATAAATCTATTCTTTCTTTATACTCTCATTCAATAAAAAACAGTGACAAGTTTATTTATTTATTTATTGTTTTATTCGTATATATTGAACAATCGATAACACATGATTTAGACAAAAAATGTACATTATACCCATCTTCAGCCTTGCGTATGACCGTATAATTGGTGGGCATCTTTTGCATAAGTAGTTTATTTACAAGCAGTAATACATGATTTAGACAAAAATGTATTCGTTAACTAATGTACATTATACACATATTTAATACATAGAAAACAAAGTAGTTTATTTACAATCAGTAATACATGATAGTGTTAAATGGATAAAGGGGAGGTGGTCACGTTGTTTTATTCGTATATATTGAACAATAGATAATACATGGTTTAGACAAAAATGTATTCTTTAACTAATGTACATTATACACATATTTAATACATAGAAAATAAAGTAGTTTATTTACAAGCAGTAATACATGATAGTGTTAAATGGATAAAGAGGAGGTGGTCACGTTGTCAGAATGGACCTGTCGCTTGATGTAGAAATAGGAGAGTGAGTTCCGATGTTGTGTATATGTGTATACCGACCCCTTGTATGTTTTAAACCCTATGTTTTTACCACCCCCGGCTTGTTTTTTGGTTAGGACCTCTGTAAAAGTATCCTTATCTAAATTGTTGTGACGTTTATTAAGACCCTTGGTGCTAACTTTAGCATAATCCCCAAAACAGTAATAGGTCTTGCTACACAAGGAAATCATCCCATCCCCCGAATATTCCAACTTGAACAGACCCGGAGTCCGTTTGTTGTATAGCTGTCTCGTCTTACAATCTGAACAGTCATACTTTACGCCCCTGTGTTGAATGAAATCGGCCCGATGGACTTCACAAGTCTCTGAAGGGAACCATTTGTCGTACTGTGAGAAAAACTCATCTACCTTATCGGTTTTAACGACCTCTTCTAACGATGACTCGCTGAGGGCCAAGTACAGGCTATCGGTATCCATCTCACAGAGTTGAAAGTTGGACCTATCTACAAACTTATCGAGGAAGTCATAATAAAATTCCAACATCCGCAATTTGGCGTACTGGTAGACGAAAAAACCAATCTGCGAAGGAAGATCCCACATGATACCTCTTTTGCCCATCGATACCTCGTACAGGTCCTCACCAATAGATGTCATGTTTTTAAATCGTGGGTTATTTACCAACTTGGTTGTATCAGCCCCCTCTTTAACATAGGAGTCGTCCACGTGTTTCGCCATATTCGTCAAGGTCTTCCCGTAGGCCGAGTTTCCTAAGAGCTTCATCGTGTCGCTTACTATAGATTGACTTGGATCTAAATCACCAGCCCGACGCGCCTCTGTGACCTTGTCCCCAAACTCCTTAAAACAACTAATGGGTAGGTACTCTACCACCTGATAAATTTTTGTTACCTCTAGCCCATGCTCTAAATACCACTTTAACAGCGGTGTGGCCAACAGAATCTTTGTTCCACTATAACTACCACACGAGAGTACGTCTGGGGGTACGTAATAGTTTGTTTTTGGTGGCGTACTCCCGCATAAAGGGACCGATATCATCTAGACCTACGTCAACATTTTTAAAGATGGGGGTCATCTCACTAAAATACTCTTTTAACTTGTCGGGAACGTGAATGTCACACTCGACGAGCCCAAAAAACGACTCGTCTGAAACTGAATCTATAATGGCTTTATCAGTGATTGGTTTATATTTACCAAAAGATGGTTTAGAACCACGTAGGTTCTCATCTATAAAGACCTGAATAGCTGGCGTTGTTTTCTTTAACCGATGCCACTCACACTCCCACATAACTACTACGCGAACACGGTCGAGGCTCTTTAAATAAGCCGTTATTTCACAGGTTTTCGCGTACAAATCAGACAACTGTATATTATTCACCGGATTGACTTCTCGATCCCGGGTGATGTCACAGTTTGGATGACCGTGAAAGAGACAGCCATGGAACTGATACACGGTCCTACTGGATTTATCCCACCCATCCACTCTAATCTTGCGCTCACCCAAAGCGATCTCGCGAGCATTAAACTGGGTTCTCAAATGAACCTGGTTTTGGTGGGCAATCCAAGTCAGATACTCTCTGCACTGACGCGTGTAGTAGTTCATTTTAAGGGGTTTATACCCATCTTCAGCCTTACGTATGACCGTATAATCGGTGGGCATCTTTTGCATAAGTGCCCATAGATAAAGGGCGTTGGCATCATAGCCTTTAATGGATTTGACCACTTTTCCGCCCCTAATAAAGGTTTTATCCTTCTCGTGGTACCGATGAAAGATAATAGAGGGGCCTCCGACAATATTCTGTCTTATGGTATGATGCAAATCGGCTTCCTTTTTTGCAATCAGGGAAAAACCCACATCCCTGGAGAGAGTTTTAAATAGATACCTCAGAGTTATTCCGGGGACCGAAATCGCATTCTTAAACATATCGATGTCTAATTTCCTATAAAACCAAAACTGTTGTGCTAAGGCCTCTAAGAAGGGGACTACATCTTTGTTGTTATACCAAACTAAAAAGTCCTTAAGGGTCATCATTTTATTGTCCTTCCAGACCTTTTGACACAGAGCATACTCCTCCTCGGAAATATTACAATTTTTTAGTTTCGAAAAGAACGCTTCGTATAGGGGTAACTCCCTCTCATTCAACTTATTTAAATCTGTTACGTACTCGTAACAGAAAACACCCTTTGTCTCCTCTACTTTATAGGCTGCCAAGTACTTGCTATAACTAAACCCAGGGGCTAAATAATTTACTATATCTAAGAATTTTAGATTCTGTGTTGCAATACACATAAAGTTATTATTTCGTTTAACTATAAAATTTATTTCACCAAGTCGGTTTTCTTCTTCTTCTATCCGCTCCTCCTCAGCATCCTGTATCACACTTTCCTGCTCGTGCTCCTCATCCTCTCCCTCGTCTTCCTGATCGCTGTCCTCAATATAATCAACACCCTTTCCAGATGTTTCAGGTACGGAGGCGGCAGCGAAGTAATGTATTAAATAGGGCTTTATTAAATTTATGTCGTACTTGCCCGAGTTGAAACCTATCACTGGGAGCTGCTTCAAGTAAGCTTTTAGACCTCTTGGGTCAGATTTCTTACGATCACGCCTTTGCGCACATCCGGCCAGCTTTTCAAACAATTCTCTGAAATCCTCTTTTAAAATTTTATACGCCTCCTTCGAGATAGATTTTAGATACTTAATCATTTTATTTACTAATTTCTGAGGATCTCCCTCGCTGACAAAACAGACAGGATCTTCAAACCCAGGAACGTTAGAGGCCACAGATACAGACAGAGGGACATGTTTTGCTAAAAAATGTGTACTAGCAGAGGCACCTTTTGTGGTGGGCAAGTTGGTATTATCAAAATAACATTCCATATCAAAGGTGACCCTAAAGGGATACACGAAACCGCCGGGTACGTCAATACCCTCTTCCTCTATTACATCCCCAATAGTCTCGCTAGGTGTATAAATTCCACCTCTAAAATAATCTTTAGGTTTACCGCCATTACATATTTTTTCATGGACATTCATATTGGGAAACCGATTCCATAATTTCCCACACTGTGGACAAGAGAAAGCACTAGCTGCTTTATTAATATTACTAATGTACATGAAATGGTCCTTGTGAAACAAGACCCGCATAGTATCATCATGTGATCCCCTGCTTCGGAGTTTTGGACAAAGGGCCTCTTCATCATTGAACTCAAATACATCAATGTTTATATTGAAACATTCTTCCAAGTGTGGTAGTTGTTGTAACGTCACACCTGGAAAAGTGTCAACGAAAAGAATGTCCCAGTGCAAGTGCCACTGACTCACGAGATGACGAGTGGTCAATTCTAGATTATCAATATCGCCCCCTTTAAATAACGCCAAACAGCGGAAAAAAACAGAGATTGTCATTATAAGAAATAGAACTATAGTTCCTTTTCTGCAAGGTGTAAATGTACCTATTGTTAGTAATATAAGATGGTAATTCCTCTAGGCAACATCCAATGGGGAAGTCACGTATGTGGAATAAATAGAAACTAGTTGCTGGAATGCTCTCCACCATCCACTTAGTATCGGGTCTGTTGATCATGGCAATGTCTACAGGGTTCTGTTCGTTTAGAGAATCAATGAAGCTGTTAAAATCTCCAAGATTATTGATTAATTGAGGAAATTCTAGAACAGCCGAGTTGTTGAGGGAAGAGTGGAAAAAACGTAGATCACCGGTGTCCCGGTGTCTAAGGATCAGGTGGTGACCATAGTTAATTTTGAATCGGGTTGTCTGACTCTCAAACATATCTCTTAAAAGAGCAGACCAGTCAGTGATAAATGGACGTGCTGGTGAATGGAAAAAAGTATATGTTGAAACTATCTTGTTGATTGTAGCGTGGGTGTTTATAGCTGACCAGTTTTGCTCATATACAGCCCGTACATCATCAGGCAGTGTTGCTAATGGATCATCATCCTTGAATTTTTTACTTGGAGTTGAATGTTCTGCATCTATCTTTCGTTTGTTTGTTGTAGAAGAGGTCGATGGTGAAGTGGGTGATGTTGTTTCAGTTGTTGATGATGTTGTTGAAGGTAAAGTGGGTGTTGTATCAGGAACCATTGGTGAAGCTGGTGTTGTTGTTGTAGAATGTTTTAGTCTTCTATGGCTGGCTAAAGAACTTCGACTCGTATACGTACGTTGACAAATGTCACACACGTGTCGTATAAGTCGATGAGCAGCCCGAGTGTGTTGCAACATATCTTTACGCCATTTAAACTTCTTTGGACACCACGAACACTGATGTTCTCCAGGAGCTACCTCATTATTAGAAACCATCTGGAGAAAAAAAAAATAATAATAATAAAAATAAATAACCCTTTGTCAATGATACTTTACATAGCTAGTTTAAAGACATGTTAATAACATCGAATAACAAGAGTTAAAATACTTAGTTTAATCATCCAATAAACGAGGGAATTCAACAATACTTAGCATACCTACATTAAACACCTTGACATACTTTAATAGAAAACAATCCAACTTATAACGCAAAATATAGTCTCAATCATCTACACTGAATATAACCTATTATCGATAACACTTAACATACTTTAAGTCAAAACAATCCAACTTATAACGCAAAATATAGTCTCAATCATCTACACTGAATATAACCTATTATCGATAACCCTTAACATACTTTAAGAGAAAACAATCCAACTTACAGTGCAAAACTCCGCTAGAATGAACAGTAACTTTCCTTGAAGCAACCAAACTTATGACACAAATTCTCACATGAGACTAGTTTAAATATATCCTGGTACAAGATTTTAACCAATCAGCGAGTGACTATGAAAACATCGACTGATATCTGGATTAACCAATCAGAGAAGAGTATTAGTATAGGAGGCGGGGCAAAGAAATGACTGACAGCTAGATTAACCAATCAGAGAAGTGGGTGAATACTGACCTCATTTCCCGGTTGACAGGCCGTCGACTCTGGTTCATTGGTGGGGTCGGCAAATAGGGGTGGTGGCGGTAAAATTTCATCATCCTCCGCGTTATATGTAGTGGCTGTGGGTTCAGTGGTGGGGTCAAGTAATGCGGGTGGTGAGTTAGTTGAACTGACAGGGGAGGGTGGTGCAGAGTCAACTCCTTCCCAATTGATGTATTCCTTTATTCGTTGGGCTAAATGTTCTCCACACAAGAAGACTACATCCTCTTTCGTGAACTCATGATATAAAATATCATTTATTTGCGCGCTAAGGCGTTCCTCAAACTCTAGATGACACGAGTGAGGTAACGAGTTGTCATGTTTCACCTGACACCCTTTACAATAGTCATATGGTTGATACTGTAGAATGCACAACACCTTGTCAAATAGGATGTAAGGTCTGATAGATGCCATTTTACGGGAATCTGCAATATAAGAAAACCACATCACAAATATTTGGAAAGGGACAGAACATGTAGTACATGATAAAAATACTTTAAATGTGATAATACTCAATCAAAGTGTCATTAGTGATGATGGACCCTCGGTGGAAACACCCCTTCACTGCTCTTATTGCTGGTCCCACCGGTTGTGGAAAAACTGTATTTGTTCAAAAGTTTCTACAGAATCTACAAGAGCTAGTTGTCCCCGTACCCGAGGAAGTTATATGGTGTTACGGGGAATGGCAACCAATATATGAGACTATGGAGAAAGTGAGATTTATCGAGGGTCTACCAGATATCGATAATTTGGAAGGGGGTAAGAAGAGAAGACTCATCATCCTCGACGACTTGATGTCAGAAACAGATGAGAGGGTGACAAAATTATTCACCAAAGGTAGTCATCACAGAGATATGAGCGTGATCTACATTGTTCAAAATCTATTTGGAAAAAATAAGGAACATCGAACTATAAGCCTCAATGCTCATTATATAGTGCTTTTCAAGAATCCAAGAGACGGAAGTCAAATTACAAATCTGGCTAAGCAAATGTACCCTGGTCAAGTGGCGTACCTCCAAGAGAGTTTTAAGGACGCGACAGCGTCTCCCCACTGTTATTTGCTGGTAGACCTTCGACAGGAAACACCGGATCATCTGAGGCTGAGAACAAAGTTATTTCCAGGGGAGAGACAAATCGTCTACGTTCCAAAGTAATAGAATGGAAGCTTCACTTAGACGACACGGTGAAATGTTGAAATGTCTGCGCTCAGCTACGCCGAGTGGTTTAAGAGCCATATTGAAAACGGCCTCTCCAGAACTCATTCGCTTTTTATGTGAGTGTTGTCATAACATATTAAAAGGTAATGTTAGACTCACTAAGCATCAGAAGTTCGAGCTACGTCGACACAAGAACAAGCTGAGATTCCTCACTAAAAAGAAACCGAATCTTACGCAGAGGAAAGCAATTCTACAAACTGGTGGATTCATAGGTGCTTTGATCAAGCCTATATTAAGTGTTCTAGGCGGTGTATTAGGTCTGTAAACATGGCCAAGAAAATGATTTTGATGGATCCTCGGTTATTAGAGGGTTTGAAACAGACTTCCACGTATACACCACCCGAGGCGATCAATGATAACTTGAGAGATTTAGACGATGAAATGCAACGTATCTTAGACCGTAACGATTTAGCCCCTGCTGATAAGGCCAGAGTGTACCAACGTACTTTGCAACAGTATTTAACTAGAATGGAGCAGTATAAACGACGTCCTTTGGGATCAGTCGATCTCATTCAACATAACTCATCAACAGAAAGAATATCTTCTCCTCCAACTTCGCCACCACCCGTCGATGTGCAACCAGAACAAGTCAAGGTACCCGAAACCCCAAAGACAAGTAATGAAAACACTTCACGGCTAACCTCGTATAAATTGAGGTCCAAAAGAAAAAAGTCCAAAATCCCAACACCAAAATGGGAAAGGTGGTCAAAGTATTGAGACGTTATTACTATGACCCTAATCAACCAGGGTCGTATAGTGGTGCAAGAGCCTTGCAACGTAACACCAAAGTAGGAATTAAAGAGATCAATCGTTGGTTGAGTCACCAGGATACCTATACCCTTCATAAACCGATTCGACATAAATTTGAACGGCGTCCCATTATAACGAGTGGACCCCAACAGCAATACCAAGCAGACTTAATCGATTTAAGACATTTGAAAAAAACACAATGATGGGTACTCCTATTTGGTTTCTTGTGTGGATGTTTTCAGTAAATTAGCGTGGGCCGTCCCAATACGAACAAAAACGGGGAAATCATTAGTGGAGGCTGTTGGTAAAATATTTATCGATGGGAAACCTGCGAGTCTTCAAACCGACAAGGGGTCAGAGTTTCTGAACAAAACATTTCAGAAATTTCTCGAAGACAACAATATTCACTTTTTCACCACCCAGAATGAAGATATTAAGGCTGCTGTTGTGGAACGTTTTAACAGGACTCTGAAACAAAGGATGTGGCGATATTTTACGAAATCCAATCGACTTTGTTATGTACATGTGTTACCCGCCCTACTTCGAAGTTATAATCATTCGTACCACAGAAGTATAAAAATGGCACCGGTCGACGTTAGCAGAGACAATCAAGAACAAGTGTGGAACACGTTGTATAGCAAACACAACTTGAAATTTGAAAGACCCCTGTATAAGGCTGGTGATCGAGTTAGAATGGTCCTGGGCAGAGCTAATTTTAAAAAGGGTTATGCCCCAGCTTGGACGGAGGAACTCTTTACCATCAGTCGAGTAACTGAAACAAAACCCGTTACATATGTGCTGAAAGACGATAAGGGTGATGAAATAGAGGGGTCATTTTACACACAAGAAATTCAAAAGGTTGGAGACAAGAATGAGTACAGGGTCGAGAGGGTTATAACCCAACGTCGCACGTCATTGGGACGAAAAGAGAGTTTAGTCAAGTGGTTTGGTTATGGTTCCTCATTCAACAGTTGGATACCGACCAAGGATATTGCCAGATACAAAAACTAGAGATGGTGGAAGAAGGTGAATCGTTTGAAGATCCTGTTTTGCGAACCCTGAGCTCTGGTGGGGAGAGAACCTCGCTCTGGCCAGTATTTGGGAAATTATTCCCCCGTTTAGAGATTGTCTTTATGTGTCAAATGCTTGTTATATATGCCGTTGTCGCGGTCTCGCTGTTCAATCTGTCCACTGAAAAGCCAGACGCGAAGGACGGAAAACTGTGGATAGCCCTACTGAGCAGTTGTTTAGGTTACATGCTCCCGAATCCAAAGTTGGAGACGAGAAGGTGAATAGAGGAAAATGAGTTTTTATGTCACGTTACCCAGCAATGCTTCTATGGATATTTTTAAGGAAAATAACCCCGGCCACTTTTTCGTCAAGCTTCCTCAGACCATTGATATTACAACACAATATGAGATTGCGCTGGTCGAGATACAGTTTCCGCTAAATTATTTCAATGTAATAGAGGGTGATGTCTGGATTCGGTACGAATCTCTCGCTAACGACGATATTTGCGACGCTAGATTTTATTTCAACGTGACATTGGAGCCTGGGTTATACACGAAACCCGATGCATTCATCGGCGCGTT
The DNA here is from genome assembly GCA_032433765.1 of Megaustenia siamemsis. Classification (NCBI taxonomy): domain Eukaryota; kingdom Metazoa; phylum Mollusca; class Gastropoda; order Stylommatophora; family Ariophantidae; genus Megaustenia; species Megaustenia siamemsis. The sequence goes on from JAVIAB010000073.1 coordinate 95,491,518, forward strand.
GAATGCGTCGATCATAAAAGCGGAGGATGAGTCGAACGGGGATGTGAAAGGGAAAAAAATGAGATTCATTTATGCAAAAGAGGTGAATAAAGCCATCTTGAAACTTTACGAAAAAGGAGTCAGTGTTACCATAAGCGACACTTTGAAAAACATGTTAGCCTTCCCCACGACCTCTATATCAGACACGGCTCCCGATATCTTCAGCGTGGGTGTAATGGATTTGGAAAGTGTTGCAAAAAATGTCTACGTCTACTGCGATCTCGTTTCCCCCAGACCGGTCGGGGATGTGATGGTACCTCTCCTCAGGAGCGTGCCTGTTCTCAATAGAAATCACACCTCGGTGTTTCAGATCTACGATAAACCTCACTACCTACCCCGGAGTAGATTTTCCTTTGATACCGTGGAAATCCTTTTAGCCAACGAACATGGAAAAACCATTCCATTCACCAGCGGGACGTCGGTACTAACGGTACACTTTCGCGTGAAGAAACATCTCGAGCTGGTATAATGGTGAGACATACACCCTTTCACCGCAATGCCAGGTTATACGAAGACTTTTATTGCTGTCAGGCGGGTGATGGGATGCCTGTGTTTATAGGAGGTCGAAATCAACGAGGACGAGGAATCGGTAGTTTCTTTGGTGGAATCGGGAGGGCTATTTTACCTTGGCTAAAAACAGGGGGTAAAGCCTTACTCAGAGAAGGCGTGGGGACCGGTCTGCAGGTCGCGCAGGACGCCTTAGCTGGCAGAAATATCGGCGATGCTTTCAAATCACGAGCTAAGGAGGCCGGTATGCGATTATTAGACGGGGCCGTAGACCACCTGACGGGTAACAACCAATCAGGAAGTGGTTTACGACGACGATTCAGAAAGCGAATCGGGAAGGCAGCCCCACCTGGCCAACCCGTTACGAAGAGAATAAAACCATCAGCCAGACTGTTCCCCCTTCATTCCACAAACAAGAGGCGAACTAAGCTGTCGGTACCAAAGGATATATTTGATTAATGATGTCTCTCATTCACCCCAAGTCATGTGAATGTCTTCATTCTGGTTTGGATTTATTTAGCGTTCCACCAACTCAGACTGCTGTAGACTCGGGCCAATTTACTGAAATTCGACCTCTTGCCTCGTTAGCACATGGGGCTCCCATAGAGTTTTTCATTTCTGGAAACACTGAAGAGTATCTAGATCTTTTCAACACGTTTTTACATCTGCGGGCCAGGATCACCCTCCCCAATGGTGAAAGTTTACCGTTGGATGCCGAGGTAGGACCAGTCAACAATTATCTTCACAGTCTATTTTCTCAAGTCGATGTTTCTCTGAATGATACATTGATTACACCATCTGAGAATACCTATCCATTTAGAGCAGTGTTCGAGACTTTACTAAACTATGGGGAGGATGCGAAAACGGGGCACTTGACGGCTGCTCTGTTCTACAAAGATACAGCAGGACACCACGATGATATGCAGGCTAACGAGGGATTTAAAATACGACGTGCTTTGACTTCGGATAGTAAAGAGGTTGAAATGATGGGTCGTTTGCACTCTGATCTCTTTGTGCAGGACCGTTACATGTTAAACAGAGTGGATGTAAAGATTAAACTCACACCCTCTAAGGACGTGTTCAACATCATGGCTCAGGATAAGTCTGTGGGTTATAAGAGTGTAATCACTTATGCTGCCCTCGTGGTCAGGAAAGCCAAGCTAAACCCAGCAATTTCTCTGGCCCACGAAAAAGCGCTTTTAAGTGGGAATGCACGGTACCCAATCAAGCGGGTTACCCTGAAAACATTTGCCATTGCTCGTGGGATGTATTCCCACAACCAAGACAATTTATTCCTATCTCAAACGCCAACACGTATAGTGATAGGTCTGATTACCGCCGGTGGTTTTAATGGAGTTTATAACATTAACCCATTCAATTTTCAACACTTTGGTTTGACTTATATGAACCTGATGGTTGACGGGAGATGTGTATCCGGAAAGCCCCTAGCTATGGATTTTGAAAACAATCACTATGCGCGAGCCTTTTTTGGTACCAATTTGGCCATGGGTTTGATTGGTAGAGATGCTGGCAATGGTATTGATTATCGTCAGTTCAAGGATGGCTTTTGTCTATTTGGTTTTGACCTCTCACCCAGTCTGCTAGATGGAACCCAGTTTGAGCTAGCCACGAGTGGACCCTTGTCGATAGAGCTCAAATTCGCCGCTCCCACGACAACTCCCCTACAAGTTATTGTCTACGCCGAGTTGGATTCAGTACTGGAAGTGTCCAAGACAAGACAGGTTCTAACAGACTACGCTATTTGAGAAAATGAACACGGGGGATATTTACAGTCTCTTGATGTCCGATGTTTTTGTTCGACGTTGCGCCCTTGTTAGTGTCATCCCACGAAACCACTTACCGCCCCTCATCGATCAAACCAAGACTGCAGCCTTTGTTGTAAACACCGACCCTGCCCACAAACCTGGTGAACACTGGGTGGCCATCTTTTACAATGGCCTCGGCCAAATAGAGTATTTTGACTCCTACGGTTTACCTCCCAGGCACATTGATATTTTAAACTTTATCGAGAGGAATTCACATGTTCCATTCGTCTACAACTCACGAGTGTTACAAGACTTGTTTAGCAACACGTGTGGTCTATATTGTGTTTATTATATAATTTTAAAGTGTCGTGGTGCGAGCATTAACAGAATTCTCATGCCATTTTCAACGAAACAACATATTAACGATCGTATCATTTATCGGTTGATGACGCCCTGGATCCATCGACTGAGTGGAACAAACTTCCCATGACTCATCAAAGATGGCGGCTCTCTGAACATGTCTCAGCACGTCCGATGACGTATTGCATCAGTTACTATAAATAGAACGTATTCCATTGGTTACTATAATTAGGCTGGCCACGCCCCACTTGTTACAGGGTATAAAGGTCAGCCGTTCTCAGTTCTACTACATACAGAAACTCAGAGCCCTGCGACCAAGTCGTGTGATTCAAACATGGAATCGGCTAGCGTTAATATGCCAGCTTCATTTGATGTATGTGATCAACGTATTTTCATGTCTCGTAGAAATGAGACTATAATTCCACTGTCCAAAGATGGTGTTAAGGCAGTCTCAGTTTCTGCTTTTCATAACAGACCATTGATAAACATAAGGTCATATCGTGGTGAGAGTCTTCTTAAGTTTCCTACCAGAACTGGAATAACTCTCTCGAGAGATGAATTTATCACGCTAGTTGATATGCGAGATGACATTTTAGCAACTTATGATAACATCAACTATACTACACCTCTTGTTGAGCAACCGAAAGAACCAAGAGATATGTATGCCTCGAGTGATTCAATTTCCACTCAGTCGCCAATTACCTACGCCGTCTTTGATCAAGGCTTTGTCAAAATGGAGGGTGGCTGTGTTTTGAACTCTAATCAACCTTCGTATTCACCAGTGTTTGATAACCATTTAGCCCAAAACAGACAGTTCCAACAAAGCGAGGAAGCCGAGACGAGTAAAATTAATAAATTCTGCAGTGGGACAGTGACATTTTTTATTACTTATACATGACCATGTTGTTATTTGTGTACTTTTTTCAGATGATTTGAATTCATATTTGTACTATTGAAATCATCATTGTTCAATTATAAATATTTGAATGTGTAACATGTGTTGTCCACGTTGATGTATTGAAATAAATTTATGTTTCATTGTGAAAATAAACATTATAAAAAGAGCATATTTGAGTTGTTTTAATTTATTTAATTTTAAATTATTTTGTTAAATTAAAATAAATGACAGTATAGAATCTATGAAATAAGGTTCTACTTACGATTTGTAAAGAAAATTTACTTGTACAGCCAAGCACACTCTTGCTTGCGTTACAGCCAAGACACTCGTTTAAACTGCTTCAGAGAGTGAGAATAAAATCCTGGCTGCTTGGATCTACTTATATACAGTTCTAACCTCTTTGATCGATCAAGTACTCTCTACTTCAAACATATTAATTTCCCCCTAAACATCCCACATTAAAACAACCACCCACTAAAATTCCCCTGATAAGTGGTATTCTAATCTTCAGATGATAAAAAGTCCGTAGCCCTGGTCAGTCTGGCACTCAAACATTCAATCAAAACTTTTCACAGCGAAACACGGTCTTTGAACACCAACCAGCGCAAAGATATTAATTACCCCCAAGCGTCTCACATTAAAACATCGGTATCGTAAAATTCCCCTGTTAAATGACTCTCCTGATGAACACTTACCGGCTACGGAGTTTTCACAGCGGGAAGTAAGTACTCACCGGTGGCGGCTTCTTTGATCTTGCGGTCCCTCGCGCGCTGCGCGAGGTCGCCTCGCGTCTACCGTGAACTCTTTGATCTTGCGGCCCCTTGCGGCGCGCCTACCGGGAACTCTTTGATCTCTCGCTTAACGTTAAACACAGTGTTTGGCGTGTAGCGTGTGTAACGGCCTAAGCTGTTACCTTTAATTCTAAAGGAAGTTTTTAAAAACAATAAATAAACTTGTCACTGTTTTTTATTGAATGAGAGTATAAAGAAAGAATAGATTTATGAAAGTTACGGAACCATTGAAAGTACAAAGAATGTGAAAGTTATGATACCACCACCACCCCTTCACCACCGCCGCGGGAGGTCACCACAACACCACCACCACCGCCACGAGAGGTCACCCGAGAGGTCACCGGGAGGTCAGCACGACCGGAACAAAAATGGGCGGGTAGACTCTCATATAAGGAAAAACAAATCTGCCGGTAGACTCTCATATAAGGAAAAAAAAACGCTGCCGGTAGACTATTTATATAAGAAAAAAAAAATCTGCCGGTAGACTATTTATATAAGGAATATTCTGCCGCTGGCGGAAGTTTCCACGGTCCTATCACTAGATGTATACTACTAACAACACTTAAAATGGTTTGGCCACGTGGCAAGGCAGAAAGATCAAAACACAACACAACGAGCCTTCAACAAACGTGAGAACACCAGACCCAAGGGTCGACCACGAAAAAGATGGATCGATGGAATATTAGAAGCACTAGGTAACATAACAGCAGCAGAGGCGAACAGAAGAGGAAAATACCGCAAATTATATCTCCCCTCGACGCTGAAAGGCAGATGTGGAAGGAAAGAAGAAGAAGAAGATTTCGACAGGGGTAGGCGATTATGTCCCTACACCGTGTACTCTGTGCTGGGTGTTTCTTCAATGCCGGATTAAACCTATAGTCAGAGGCATATGAGCTCAAAGCCTTTTAGGGGGCCCGCCTCGCGACAGCTGATCCAAATTGGTTTGATCTTATAAGCAGAAAATGACAACCAAGCTTTCTTAAATTGTTTCCAAAAGACGAAAGAAATGTATGATTTAAAAGAAACAAAATCGTTACATCAGAGGCTCTATCGAGAATATACAGTTTATTAAAATTATTCAACATTATGTGCCTTACCGGTTGGCGTAGACGATTATATCATTGCACACTTACCTGTTCTTAGAGCTTAGCATCAATTCAAATGAGGACTGTTTACCGTGCCACGATACCAATATATCTAGAATCTTTCCCTCTATTTTGCCAGTTGTAAACCAAGTATTCCAATTTTTCCTCTTCTCAAGTATGCCAGAAAAATGTCGATTTTTTGTTCTTTCTGATGTTTTTTAGGAGCTCGCTTTTTGTGCTGTCCTCGTTGAGATTTTTTCCGACGTTTTTTTGGTTGTGCAGGGACATCTCAACATTCTTCTGATAAATCTTGTCTCTGTGGTCTCTAATCGTCTTTTCCTTTCCTTTACTCGTCGATTGCCCATGATTCGCTTCTGTAGGTCAGAATTGTATAACACCGATCGTCTCTCTTTCTCACTTCTATTGACACAGGAAATGAAGAACTGAGAAAAAAAAGGTAAGAATAATCCTCGCCATAGAATATATAAAGAAACAACAAATATAATGGTTTGGCCACGTCATAAGGCAGAAGGATCAAAACACAACACAGCGAACCTTCAATAAGCGTTGAGATACATCAGGCTAATGGGCCGACCACGAAAAAGTTGGATTCACAGAATATAAAAAACACTATGAAACATAACATCAGCAGAGACGAACATAACAGCAAAAGACTGCACATTATTTCTCCCCTCGACGCTGAAAGGATAATGAGGAAAGAAAGAAGAAGATTGACACAGGCTTTTGGCGCATGTTGTTTTTCATTTATTGAAATGCTACTTTGACCTGTGATTTTGCTTGTCATTTATGTTGTCCATCTTCAAGACTGATATTGTGTCCAAGTATTTGGCTCTTGTTTCAGAATTGTCTATTTTATTTTTATGCTGCATGATGGGAGGTTTCCGGTTGTATCCAAGATGGAAGAATTATTTTTCTCTGGCTTGGTATATAACCGTTGATCAGAGGTTTAACAAGCCGCTATCGTAAAAACGATTTTGTTAATGAAAACGTAGACATGATACCCTCAATGAGATAGAGCTGCTTGCACAGAACAGAGACAAATGACGAGATTTGATAAAAAATATCTTTAAAAGAATTGAAAACTGCTAGAACAAAAATTCAGATAAGAGAAGGAGTATCTTGGTTTACGCCCTACGGGCCGGCTACAGCTAGAAAGGTCAATAGATAGATAGATGATGAAGAGGGTTGTTTCTTCGATATGACAATTATTTCTGTTTTCTTACTGTCGATGCTGAGACCTGTGGCAGTATGTACATGTCACTTAGATTTTGCGACAGGTAGATAAGAGCATATGTCGACAGTGATAACATAATTTATTAATCATCGTAATCTTTGAGTGCCGCCTCCGCATCGATGTTTTGCTACCATGGAGCGCCATTCTGTTCAGTCTCTTGCTTTGATGGTGCAGGTTGTCATAGGCTGACTTGTCCATCTTTTGATGTTACTCGTCCATGTTAGTCTTGGTCTGCCTCTGCCTCTTTTACCTTGTATTTTCCCTTCCAATATTACTTTTAGTAGGCTGCTGTGTCTTTTAACATGCCCCAAAATTCTCATTGTCCTGTTTGAATTGTGTTTAGTAGTTCTCGTTTCATTTTTAGGTGTTTTAAGACTTCATCGTTTGTTTTGTTTTGTTTTCATTCAATTCTTCTTAATCTTCTATAAACCAATATTTCAAAAGCTTCAATTTTCTGTTTCGTTTTCTTGTCTAATGTCCATGTTTCTGCAACATACAGGAATGTTAAGAAGGTATAACATTTTGCTATTCTTGGTTTTAGCCCTGGTGTTATTTGTTTTGATGTTAATATATTTTTAAGGCAATAAAATTATTTTTTGCCATTCATCTTCTTTTGTTTATTTCAGTTTTACTTTTTCCATCACTGGTTATAGTATGTCCAAGGTAGTTGTAGTTCTGAACTGTCTCCAGGTCTATTCCTTCAACCTTGATATCCACTGTAGGTTTTGAGTATTATCTTTGTTTATTAATTCTTTTTTTTTTAATTATTAATTTCATTAACTTAAATGGATTAAAGTAAATATTAGTATTTATTAGGAAAGGACATATGATGAAAGCCAATGAGATCCTGACAAGAACAAAAGGGGCAAAATCGTTGTCGTGCAAAGATAATGAGTGATCTGTCAATCAGGGGTAAAGGTATTAAGATGCATCAAGATGCACATGAATTCGTTATGATCTGTCAATGAACAACCAGACTCACTTGAGTTAACTGAGACAGACACGGGTGGGATAATTTACGTGCACATATTAAGAGTTAGTGCAACTAGTAGAAGTTAGTCATTTTCTGACCGGAAAGTCGGCAATTGAAATTATCAACTTTTGACTTAGTTCAGATGTGGACAGATGTTCGTAACATTCAGGTTTCGGATTTTTGTGGGGAAAATAACTTTTGCCCGGACCAGGAAATGTCAAAGAGGCTAGATCGGAACCTATATATGTGAAAGTCGGGATTCGTTAGAATACAGTGGTAGTAAGAAAGGGACAGAGGCAGCTAGAGAATTATGGAGAACCAGAACAAGACTTGGGAGAGAACCCTTATTAATTTTTTTTTCGCCAGCTTTTACCTCTGACGAAGTCCCTAGATACTAGGAACTGAATTGTGCGTGTTAATCCATTTTTCACTGGCAGCCGTGTGCACAGGTGTCCCTCGCCGCACAGGCAGATAACTCCGACTTCGGAGGTAATCATTTTTTCCGTCGATGAGTAATTGACGTTTCAAGCCGGGCCTCGCTGCTGAGACCAGGGGTGGTTGCTGCAGAGAGAAATCATAAATAAAAATCCCAACCTGTGTAGCCGGGATTTGAACCCAAAACCTCTCTGTCTCAAAGCCGGCTTCTTGCCTCGAGACCAACCAGTCCCCCCAGAACGCTTATAAAGATAGATTCAGAACTAGAGACAGCTTCAGAACTATATAGAGACTTTAGACTACTTTAGAAATTTGCTATGGATTTAGAAATGTAGGAAATGCAGAAAAAGGATCACTGAGACTAAGAAATATACACAGAAGACCTGTAGGACTAGAGGAAAGACTCAGTGTCAAATTGGCACGAAAATATGTAATTCAAGACGGAGTGAAATAGACAGTCTAAGCCACGAGAGAAGCAGACAATTATCTATAAGACCTAGGATTGTCACGTGCTAAAGATAAGACTGTCCCAAAATAAACCCGGCTAGCTAAGTCGAGAGATAGTTCAAATAAGGAGACCCTAGTGACGTCATTTGTGCCATTACATTTATGGAACTAGCCTGGAGTTTGTCTTCTGCAGGTGATAGGTTGTTGATATTTGTTGCTGCTGTCTATCACAACACATTGCGCACAAGAGTGCACACAGCGATAAGCCTTTCATGTTGTTTGCCTTTTACTTTTACGTCTATAATGTCTTGTAATTCATTATCCGTCTATGCTATTAAGGCTGTGTCATCCGTATATCATAGGATGTTTATGTTGTGCCCGTTGAGTTTAATCCTTTTTTTGTATGTAATTGATTTCATAATAGCTTCGCTATCAAGCGAGAACAATCCGACAACAAAACACAACCTTGTCTGACTTATTGTTTTACTCATTGGAACTATCCTGTATGGTTGACAATTCTGCATTTTTTTAATTATTATCATATCCTTGCCAATGATGTTTAGTTTATCAATCATATTTATTATTTCTGTATGCTTTATTTTGTCAAATGCTTTCATGTATTCTATAAAGCACCTATAATAGATCTTTATTTACTACAATACATTTTTCTAGCAGTGGTTTCAGGATGTATTTTGCATAATTTGTGACTTTTCCTTCCACAAATCCACATTGTTCATCACTTATTGATGAGATAAATATTGCTATGATCTTCGCAATTTGTGGCACCTGACTTCCTTCGAGTTGCTACAAAGATAGATTTTAGCAGATCTTCGGGTATGTGCCCTGTGTTACTTATGTTATTAAGTAAATTTGTTATGATCTGTACTCCCTGCTCTTCTAATGCATTCATCTCTTCGATTGTTATTTTCTCGGGACCTGAAGTTTTGCCTCTTTTAATGCTTTAAAAATTATTAGTTGATAATATTCAAAATATATTATTAGATAATTTGCGAGGTGGGCCTTAGATTACGACTACCTAGCAGTAGTAGCCTCCGTCAGTCTTAGTTGACTATGGATTTTGCAGCGCCACTAGAAATGTTATTTTTTCTCTTTTACTTAAGTCGTATATTCTCTTTTTCTATGACTCTATCTGCTTTTTGTTTGAGTTGGAGGTTTAGAGTGTGTTTCCAAAGATTGCGGCCTGCAGCTATTTCTTCCCAGGCTGCAGGGTTTATGTTAATAGTCTTCATGTCACGTTTACACACGTCTATAAATCGAAGTTTTGGGCGCCCCCTATTACTTTTTACATCTGCTTGTTAACCATAGGGTATATCATTTGGTATGCTGCAATCTTTCAAACAATTTAAGTGGCCAAGCCAGACAACCTAAGTTGTCTGAGCAGCGTGTAAATAGATGTTCAGGAGGTCGGTGCGAGTGAGAACCTCCATGTTTGTCTCTTTCTCCTTCCAGGTGATATCAAGAATACGGCGCTGGTATATGGAGTGCATTTAGCCTTCTCTCTTGCTTTGTATAAGTTGTCCATAATTCGCTGCAATACAGAAGGATACTAATGATGTAGGCGATTTAAACTGCGGCCTTTGTTTCAGGTGTCAGTTTGCTGTTTTACCAAACATGCCTAAAAAGACGTGCGAAGGTGGTACCAGCTTTACCGATGCGGGTGTCAATTTATGTGTCTAATTTTGTCGTTGATGATGGGCCCCATGTAGCTATACTGCTGCACGACATCAAATTTGCAGTTGTCGATAAAGATGCTTCGACGTCCTGACTTAGTACATTAGTTTTCTGCAAACTTATTGTTAGGCCGAATTCTTCGTGGGCATGCGAAAAACGATGTATCATGCTCTGGACTTCTTGACTTTGTGTGACAAGTAAAGAGTCGTCAGCAAATAACAGGTCTCTAATAGTGATATGTCTGATTTTGGACCTTGCCTTTAGTCTTGCGAGATTGAACAACCGACCATCAGATCTAGTATGAAGATAGACTCCTTCGTACGCATGTGAGAATGCATGTTTCAATAAAACAGCGAAGAAGATTCCAAATAGGGTCGGAGCAAGAACGCATCCCTGCTTGATATGACTGCGTATGTTAAAAGGTTGTGATATGCTGCAGTCGTATTCAATGGTACCCTTCATATCCTCGTGAAACGATTTGATTAGCGTCAGGTGAGTATGAGGGCTGCCTATTTTAGATAGTGTTTTGATGATACCTTCTGTACTGTCGAGGTTAAAGGTCTTTGTAAGGTCGATAAAGAGAGACTTTTTCTGCTCTAGATTTTTCTTGAAGCAGATGTAAAGAGAAAATTATGTCTGCAGTTGATCTTCCGGATCTAAAGCCTCATTGCGATTCAGGATATATGCGTTCTGCGAGTTTCTATAGCCTTACTAAGATGACTCTGGCGAAGGTCTTGTCGACGATGCTGAGTAGGGAGATGCCTATGTAATTGTTGCAGTCGCTCTTTTATTTTTGTAGAGAGTTACAATTACGGAGTTTCTCATTGCTTGAGGAATGGTTTCCTCTTTCCAGCATTGATGTAGTACTTCAAGCAGGGGATGTAACAGAGCACTTTTATAGAATTTAATCAGATCGGGAGAGATCCCATCTTGTCCTGGCGCTTACCGGAGGCCAAGCTATCTATGGCCTTGCTAAGTTCCTCTACAGTTGGTTCAATGTCTAACTCCTCCATAGGTAGGAGACAGTGGATGGCGGAAGTGATGTTCACTTGTAACATTGTAACTTCTAACAATGTAACATTGTTTTCTATGAAGTACAATGAAGAATAATTTTCCATTAATCTTTTCACCTGTCTGCCTCTATCGATTATTTTCTCTCCAATGGATGTCTGCCATCATACATTGCTCTTAAGTTCCTAGTTTGAGATGCAGGCTGGATGTTGTCGCTAAGCAGACGCCAATACTCATTTGTGCAGTGTCGAGTTATCTGCTGGACTTTGTTTTCCATCCATTTTAAGAGCTTGTAAAGTACTCGCACTAGGTGCGCGCTTGTGATCAAGAAGACCGCACGTTTAGTTTCGATTACGGGTGTCATAACATGAGAGTTAGCTTCAAACCAATCGTGAGACTTAAATGTCAGTATTCCAAAGATGATAATCACGTTGCTCTAGATGACGTTGCGGAGATGTCCCAATTTTTCCTCAGCGCTATTGCCGTGTTCATGAGTGCTTAGCGACTCCTTGAGGGTCTTGAACAGCTCGATCAGTCTTATTGGTTTATCATTTCTACACCTTCAGAAAGCCCATCCCAGTAATTGTATAACTCTGTGTCAAACGTCTAGCAGCTAGCCAAAACAATAAGTCAACCAATTTTAATTGTCTTTGGAGTCTCTAAGAGTAAACGATTACTGTGGCCCGTAGGTGAACAACGAATAAGTTCAGGGGAAGAGGTATGTTTACAACACTCGGAAAAAAACACAAGTAATCAACAACAACAACAACAACAACAAAACAAAGAACAATAGATGATCCAAAGTAGGATTGAACCCGTACTCCTCGGCACAGCGCCTTGGCACGAGAACCAAACGTTAGAGCACACGGCCAACTCAGCAACGTCTGCTTGTAAACATACCTCTTCCCCTGATTCGTTGATCTATCGACTCGGAAGTTTCCCTCTATAACAATATTCATTTCTTATTATTTGTCTCCGGTAGGTGAAATTTATTTACACGTCCCGCGCAATACTCCGGTCAATTACAGAGATTGCAATGTCAATTTCGCATCTACAACCACTAATCACGTGCCGAAACCCAAGTTGACACCATCACGAGAGTGGCGTTTGAGGACGAATCTACGGAAAGATTTTCCTTGTGAAGTTTCTGTAAAAACCGCTTGAAAGGTCCAGTTTAGTCGAAAGTATTATCACCTGTTACATTTCACGCAGTAGGGGCTACATTGTTATTTGAAAACAGTGCTCTATTTGTACTATAGGAACTTTAAAGCCTTTGGGGGGGGGGGGGAGATGACTTTTTAATTTTTTCCAATCCCACAGTTCCATTATTGTATTTTATTGGTGACGAAAACCGTAAAAAAGAAATCCGCAGGTCACCAAAATGTGCCTGCCCGGCCATGGGTTGGACCACGCTTCTGTGGCCCACTAAATTCTCCTAAAGCTGACGGGCCACTTCAACGAGTATCTCAAACTAGGAACCTAAGAGCAATGTATGATGGCAGACATCCATTGGAGAGAAAATAACCGATAGAGACAGACAGGTGGAAAGATTAATGGAACATTATTCCTCATTGTATTTTATAGAAAACAATGTTACACCAAACACATGTTACAACTCATTAATGTGGACTGCTCCGTCAAGTCAACCGAAGGTTTCAATTTAGGGAATGTGTAATGACTGCAGACAAATAATGATAAATGAATATTATTATGGAGGGAAACTTCCGAGGCGATAATCAGCGAATCAATTCAGAGGAAGAGGTATGTTTACAGCATTTGGAAGAAATGACAAATACTTGTCTTAATAGGAAAAATAAATATACATAATGTATTTCAGAGCTGTGATCGCAGTCTCGTGCTAAAGTCATGAGAACACATGCGTGAAAGACACTTCCACGATAGCTAATTTTTTAGTTAGCTGAGTGGCAGTGTTCCTTAGCGTTTGGCTTTTCGTGGCAAGGCGGTGTGCTACTGAGTTCGGGTTCGATCCTGCTTCGATCCAAATATTGTTCTTTGTTTTATTTCTTCTGTTGTTGATTATTTGTCATTTATTCCGATTATTATGGAGGGAACCTTCAGAGGCGATAGATCAGCGAATACATTTCAAGGGAAGAGGTATCTTAATATGAAATTGTACATGTACAATTTATTCCCGAGTTGCGTTTGTAACCCTATGCTATAGTCATAAGTACAGATGCGTGAAAGACATCGCCAATTATAGCTATTTTATTAAATAGCCTAGTTGGCTCTGTGCTCTAGGGTTTGGTTTTTCGTGGTAATGCGCTATGTCGAGGAGTACGGGTTCGATCCTGCTTAGGGCCATCTATTGTTCTTTATTTCTTTACTGTTGTTGGTTGCTTGCGATTTTTTTTTCTGAGTGTTGTAAACATACCTCTTCATTGAAATGATTCGCTGGTGTGTAACGATGCTGTCCCCTTTGATCATGGAGGTGTGCTTTCTTTACTATAGTAACGCAACGTCCATGTACGACTCTATCCCGCGTAACGACATTGGCGATGTTCACAACGCGAGGCCGTACATTCAGTCCCCGTGAAACCTCCCAATGGTGACGGTTGAGCGCCACTTCAGCACCTGTGCTACTGAGCTGTGAGGAAGGCAGACCTCAAAGTAACCAGACCTAGCATTTATAAGACCATAAGGCTACAGCTCAACGGGTACAGGGAATAACGGCTTTGTCTGCGTCCCGAATGTTAGACGCCTGTAGATCACCAATACGGGCCCTGGCTTTGGGTGGGAGAGGGTATGGGCCAGAAGGGGAGGAGGTGCGGGTGGATAATTAATATAAGCTTTCTTTCTTTCTTTCATTCTTTCTTTCCTTCTTTCTTTTTCTTTCTTTCTTTTTCTTTCTTTCATTCATTCTTCTTTCTTTATTTCTTTTCTCGCTCTTTTTTTCTTTCTTTTTTTCTTTCTTTCTTTCTTTTTTCTTTATTTTCTTTCTTTCTTCTTCTTTTCTTTCTTTGTTTTTTCTTTCTTTCTTTCTTTCTTTCTTTCTTGTATAGCACGTAGAGCTCCCCGGCGACTGCAGGATTACTGTAATGTTATGTATCCACCTGATTCGTCTTCCTTGAACCCTGAAACTAAATCAGCGGTAGCTACACACACAACGTGGAAATGTAATCGGGCGCAACACATCATTCTATTAAACACCGAATGTCTGTATTATGTGTTTGATTTGAAAGTGGGGTGGGGTAGGTTGTGACGCTAACAATATGGGTGGATAGTCTGTCAGTAAAACTAAACTTAAACATGTCTTCTAATTCTAGTACCCGTGAAATATTTTCACAGACGATGAAAGACTCAACTGGTGAATCAAAGTTTTCATCTGCTGCATTCGCACGACGGATATAGCACCTTCTCGTCCACTCTAAGAGGGTCGCTAATAGGCGTGGTTTACAGAAAGGCAGGATGCGGCATTTGCATTTTTTTTTTTGCCGAAATATCTGATTTTAGCAAGACATTTTGGGCATGCTTTCCCTTGGATCACAACTTGTTTGGCCAGACCTGTTAACATGTTACCAGAGCCAGTTTTATGGGCCACACAAAAACTAATCAAAATACTATTGATTTCATCTTGAAATAGACATTGCACACAAAGCTTTCTTATATTGTTTCCAAATGATTGAAGAAAACAAATGTGAAAGCTCAAAGAAACAAACACTTTGCATTAAAGACTCTATCGAGAGAAACTATTTTATATAATGAAAATCACAAGGTTTGGACATCTGATCAGGTTGGAATCAAACCAACCTGCACCTCGAGCTTAATGCATGAAAACATATTGCTACAGAGCAAAATGAAACCCAGAAAGAAAAGCGCCTTCATCCTCTCTACGACGCTAAGAAGGGTTCTGATATTTTGACCAGAGGACTTTTACGTAATTAATATGTTTATTAGTTGTACTGATAGTCTCTTTCCGCTTGGTTAATGGTCCAACATGATTGTGTATGTATGTAAAGTACACATTTGGATTCCTATTACCTTCGCTTCATGTACGATTGGCTCATAAGTTGAAACCAACAAGCCAGCGGGGTGTATCATTTAATCGGCATATCCAACAGTTATTGGAAGATGTGCATAACAGGAATATTTATATCAAAGCTGTACGTTAAATGTGTATGTTGTGGCTGTGAAGAGTCTCCGATAAACAGTACAATGATATAAAATGTGAACTACGTTGTAGGAAAGACAATTAATATCACAAGGTCAACAATTGGTAGTTATGTCACATTATTAACTATTCAAGTCAACTATTAACAATCAAAATGTGTACATAACTTTCATTGACCTAGGAAAAGCATTCGACAGAGTAAACAGAGAACAACTGTGGGAGATGCTAACAACATATGGAGTAAGCCAACATCTAACCAACCTAATTAAAAGTCTCTACGTTAATAGCAGCTGAACAGTCAGAACAGTAGCAGACTACACGTATCACTTTGAAGTTAGATCAGGCGTAAGACAGGGATGAGTATTATCCCCCCCTACTGTTTATTACATACATGGACTATATATGCAAGCTAGCCAACCCATCAGAGACAGCAGAGATCAACGAGCTTTAATCTGCAGACGATGAGGCACTAATACATGGAATATAGAAGACCTACAAGAACACTTAAACAAACTCAACAGCTCAGGCACAAAATACAACATGAAAATCAACATCAACAAAACAGAAGTCATGATTGTCGCCAAAGATAAACAGAACATCAACATAACTATAGAAGGCAGACAACTTAATTAAACAAGTAGAGGAATTCAAATACCTAGGAAGTCTAGTAACAAACGACAATTCACAAACAGCAGAGATTGACTCAAGCTGCATCAAAGCTTGTCAAATCATTGGACAGCTGTCATCACTATTGTCCAACAAGGAAATAACTCAAGAGGCAAAACGGGCACTGTACAATACAATCTTCATCCCAATGCTGTGCTACCAATGCCAGTCCTGGGCCCCAGATGCAAAAAAAATAAGAAAAATAACCTCTCTTGAGATGAAATGTGCTAGACGAATGACAGGAAACAGCCTGAGAGACAAGATCAGAAATGAAGAACTGAGAAAAATGCCAGGAATAACCCCCGACATAGAATATATACAGAAACAACAGATAAAATGGCATGGCCACGTAACAAGGCAGAGTGATCAAAACACAACACAACGAGCTCTCAATAAGAGTTGCGAGAATACCAGACCTAAGGGTCAACCACGAAAAAGATGGATTGATGCAATATTAGAAGCTGTAAGAAACATAAAAGCAGCAGAGGCGAACAGAGGAGCAAAAGACCACAAATTATATCTCCCCTCGACGCTGAAAGGCAAATGAGGAAGAAAAGATGAAGGAGAAGAAGATTAACTATTATAAATTAGCAAAATCTATACATTAATGAAAGTAAAGAAATGTATATATTTCCTCCACGTCTTGTTATAGGCGTTAATTTAAAAAAAAATAATTGTATATATATATATGAGAAAATAACAGAAAGATGCTACAATGCTAGTACCAAAGCTTCGAACATCTAGGAACCTTCATAACGAACGATGAAAAACGTAGAACAAAAATACAGAACGAAACCTTCCATCAAAAACTAAGTTTCCAGAAACTGAAATACGTAGGAACAAATCCGTGCCTAGTGTTATGAGGAACAAACATTGCTCTGCCAATGTGAGATGTCACAAATTATGAATAATTAATTCGAAAGATTGACACAAGCTAGCTCTGACGGCATCGCCCGTGGCCTGTAAGATCTGATACTGTTACTGTATAGTCCGCTTGATGTTTTGCAACTGTATTTCTCGCGTAGACATAAAAAAAACAACATCGAACTAGAAGTAGAAGAAGAGGAATAATTGATGTTTTACTCTCTTATGTTACAAAGTAACCAAATCGTCCAAGTAACTTTTTTTTTTCCTTTTTCTGAGCATCCACAAAGCAACGCGGTACCGGCGCCTTTGTTTCATTCTCGTTGATAACATTTACAATTTATGACAGAAAATGTATTGGAATTACGCCGATAGATGTTACAAACAAATGCATTTGAATTATGCAGATAGATGTTATAAAAAATGCATTGGAATTATGCTGATAGATTTTACAGAAAGATTTACGGTGAGTACCGAATTTTTAAAATTGTATTCCCTAGAATAAAACACTGGTAACTCATCTATACGTATTTGTGTACTATTACTCAATTTATATGCAATATCTGTGGTTTGGAATGAGCAAAAGTTGTACAGAACTGAAGATTGGGAGACAAACTGCGCTGATCTCTTGTGTTTCAGGCTCATAGCAGAAGCCGTTGCTCAAGACGTGAGTTTTCCTTAGCCGGAAGCGTGTGGCCATAAGCCTACAGCCTTAGAGAATCTCGGCGCTATCGGTAGACAGACGGTGAAGTATTAATTAGCTCAGTGAACACTACTTTGGCTTTAATATCTTGAAGCGTCTCTCTGCATGACATCTGCATTTCAGTA